>SJYV01006124.1:0-14798 GCA_006410875.1 Neotragus pygmaeus | reverse complement strand
GGCTGTGTGGCGTGGTCACCCTGGGCCCAGGTCCAGGCTGTGTGCTGTGGTCGCCATGCTCCGAGGCCATGGCTGTATGATGTGGTCGCCATGCTCCAAGGTCTGGGCAGTGTGCTGTGGTCGCCTTGCACAGAGTTCCGGGCTTTGTGCCGTGATCACCTTGCACCAAGGTCCGGGCTGTGTGCCGCGGTCGGCCTGCAAAGAACTCTGGGCTGTGTGCCATGGTCTGCCTGCGCTGAGGTCTGGGCTCTGTGCCCTGGTCGCCCTGTGCCAAAGTCTGGGCTGTGTGCCACCATAGCCCTGTGCCGAGGTCCGGGGCATGTGCCGCCATCCACCTGCATGAGTTTGTGACATATGCCACGGTCGCCCTGCGCAGAGGTCCGGGGCATGTGCTGCCAACACCCTGTGCCAAGGTCTGGGCTGTGTGCCACATCACCCTGCGCCAAGTTCCATGCTCTGTGCCATGGTCGCCATGTGCCAAGGTCCAGGCTCTGTGCCTTGGTCACCATGCACCGAGCCACGGTCGCCCTCCACGAGTGTCTGAGCTGTTTGCATGGTCAGCCTGCACAGGTTTCCGGGCAGGGTACCGCAGTCGGCCTGCGCCAAGGTGCAGGGTTTGTGCCACTATCGCCCTGCACCAAGGCCCGTGGCATGTGCCAACGTCCCCCTGCGCAGAGGTCCGGGGTGTGTGCCCCTGTTGCCTGGTGCCTAGTTCCAAGGCGTGTGCCACCATTGCCATGCCCCAAGGTGGTGAGCGTGTGCTGCCGTAGTATTGCACCGAGGTCTGGACTGTGTGCCACCGTCTCCCTGCAGTGAAGTCCCGACTGTGTGTCTCGGTCGCCCTGCGCCGTGGTCCAGGGTGTGTGCTGAAGTTTCCCTGTGCCGAGATCCGGGGTGTGTGCCGATTCTGCCCTGCACCAAAGTCTGGTGTGTGTGCTGAGGTCTGGGGTGTGTGCCACGGTTGCCCTCCACCGAGGTCTGGTCTGTGTGCTGTGGGCAGCCAAAGCCGACATCCAGGGTGTGTTCTCTGGTCGACCTGCGCTGAGGACCAGGCTGCTTGCCACGGTCACACTTTCCAAGGTCCGGGCTGTGTGCCGTGTTAGCCAGACGCTGAGGTCCTGGCTGTTTGCCGTGGTCGCCCCGGGTCAAAGTCTGGGATGTGTGCTGCGTTTGGCCTGTGCAGAAGTCCAGGCTGTGTGCCACAGTCGGCATCCGCCAAGGTCCGGGCTGTGTGCCGCAGTTGCCTGTGCCAGGTTCCCAGCTGTGTGCAGCGCTCGCCCTGCCCCGAGATCCGGGCTGTGTTCCGCAGTCGCCCTGCGCCGAGGTCGGGGTGTGTGCTGCCGTCACGCTGCACTGATGAGTGGGGTGTGTGCTGCCGAGATCCGGGTTGTGTGGTGCCATGGTCCCGCACCGAAGTCCAAGGTTTGTGCCTCCGTCGACCTGCGCCGAAGTACGGGCAGTGTGACCGGGTCGTCCTGCACTGAGGTCCGGGCTACATGCCGCGTTCACTCTGCACCGAGGTCCAGGATGTGTCCCGCTGTTGCTGGGCACCTAGGTCCGAGCTGTGTGCCGCGGTCGGCCTGTGCCCAGGTACAGGCTTAGTGCTGTGGTCACCCGCATCGAATTCCATGCTGTGTTCTGTGGTGTCCCTGCACCGAGGTCTGGGCTGTGTGCCACGGTCGCCCAGCGCCCAGGTCCTGGCTGTGTGCCACGGTCGGCCTGCACCGATGTCCGGGCTGTGTGCCACGGTCGCCCTGTGCCGAGGTCCGGGCTTTGTGCCACTGTAGCCCTGCATCAAGTTCCGGGCTGTGTGCCACAGTCGGCCTGCACAGAATTTCGGGCTCTGTGCCGCGGTCAGCCTGCACCAAGCTCTGGGCTGTGTGCCACCATCGCACTGCACCGAGGTCCGTGGTGTGTACCGCCGTCACCCTGCGCCGAGGTTTCTGGCGTGTGCCAATGTCACCCTGCGCAGATGTCCGGGGCTTATGCTGTCATAGCCCTGCACAGAGGTCCGGGATGTATGCCCCCATCGCCCTGTGCCGAGGTCCAAGGTGTGTGCCGCTGTGGTCCTGCACCGAGTTTGGTGGTGTATGCCGCCGTCACCCTGCACCATGGTCTGGGATGTGTTCCGTGGTGGCCCTGCACCAGGGTCCAGGCTGTATGCCGTGGTCACCCTGCACCGAGGTCCTGGCTGTGTGCCACGGTCACCCTGCACCAAAGTCCAGGCTGGGTGCCGCAGTCAGCCTGTGCAGAATTCTGGGCTGTGTGCCGTGGTCGTCATGCACAGAGGTCCGGGCTTTGTGCCGCAGTCACCCTGCACCGATGTCTGGGGTGTGTGCTGCCAAGGTCCAGGCTGTATGTCGTCATCACCCTGCGCAGAAGTCCAAGCTGTGTGCTGCCGTTGGGCTGCGCTGATGTCTGGGTGTGTGCTGCCATCGCCTTGTGCCAAAGTCCGGGCTATGTTCCGGGGTCGACCTGCGCCAAGGTCCGGGCTGTGTGCCATGGTCACCCTGAACCCAGGTCCAGGCTGTGTGCTGCATTCGCCCTGTGCCGAGGTCCAGGCTGTGTGCTGCGGTCAGCATGTGCCCAGGTCCGGGCTGTGTTCCGCGGTTCGCCTGCAATGAGATATGGGCTGTGTCCCGTGGTCAACAGCGCCGAGGTGCTGGCTTTGTGCCACAGTCACCCTGCGCTGAAGTCCGGCTGTGTGACGCAGGCACCCTGCACTGAGGTTCGGGCTGTGTGCTGCGGGTGCCGTGCGCCAAGGGCTGTACTGTGTTCGGCGGACACCCTGCGCCGACGCCAGGGCTATGTGCCGCAGTCGCCCTGTGCCAAGGTCTGGGATGTGTGCCGCAGTTGCTTTGCCTTGATGTCCAGGCTGTGGGCCCCAGTCGCCCTGAGCCAAGGTCTGGGCTGTGTGCCACGGTGCCCTGCACCGAGGTCTGGGCTGTGTGCCACAGTCGCCCTGCATCGAGGTCCGGGCTGTGTGCAATGGTCGCCACCTGTTCCACGATACCCCCAAATGTCTCTGTCCATGCCAGAGGAACCTGGTGGCCCTGCAACGCCTTGACTGTCATTCCGAGGATTGGCTCCAACCACGGTGACACGTGTTTCAACCCTGTGGCAAAGCCTCGAGGGGGAAGCCCCAGACCCCTGTGTCACCTCGAGAGGAAGACTGACCCTGCAGCTACAGCTCCAGAGGAAAGCTGAGTTGCAGGTCTCCAGTGGAGACTAGACCTGACTCCCCTGGTGAGCCTGCAGAGGAACCCCAAATTCCACATCTGCAGTGGAGAGGAATCCTCAGGGGCCAGACATGGACTTAGGAGCAGGAACCAACTGCCAAGGAATCCCTAGGTGCTCCTGGCAACTCGTGTTGGCCAGGATTTCCAGAGGGCACAGGAGCAGGTCCTGGGGGTCCTTGTCGTAAGTCGAGAGGAACATGACGCAACTCGAGAAAAACCAGGAGGATCTCCGCTCCAGGCGAGATGAGGCACTTTTCCTCTGCGGCACCTCACGGGAAATCACCCCATCCCTCATGGACCTCGATGGGTTCCTTCACACCTTTGCAGCGACTCAAGAATATCCCAACATAAAGGTTTCCACATGAGCGGAACACTGAGGTCCCGCCACAATTCAAGAGGATCCCCATTTCGCCCTGCTCAGCTGGAGATCAGGCTTCCTGCCGGGAAAGGATTCCCAACGGTCCCGTCGCATGTCAAGAGGAGGCGCTTGCCACAGGAGTATCCAGAGGAACTCTGGGGGTGACGCCTGCTGTTCCACGATACCGTCAGATGTCTCTAACATGCCAGAGGAACCTGGTGGCCCTGCACAGCCTCGACTGTCATCCTGAGGACAGGCTCCCACCACGGTGGCACGTGTTTCAACCCTGTGGGAAAGCCTAGAGGGGAAGCCCCAGACCCATGTGTCACCTCGACAGGAAGACTAACCCTGCGGCTACAGCTTGGGAGGAAACCAGACGTGCACGTCTCACTGGAGATGAGACCTGTCTCCCCTGGGGAGCCTCCAGAGAAACCCCACGATCCAAGTAAGAAGTGGAAGGAATCCTCAAGCTCCAGAGGAGGACTTTGGAGCAGGCCACGACAGCCAAGGAATCCCCAGAGAGCCCTGGCAACTGCGTGAAGCCTGGCCTTTCTGGAGTGCACAGTAGCAGGTCCCTGTTGTCCCTGTCGTAAGTCGAGAGGAACCTGCCGCAACTTGAGAAACACCAGGGGGATCTCCCCTCCAGGCGAGATGAGGCCCCTTTCCTCTGCAGAACTTCACAGGAAGTCACCCCATCGCTCGAGAACCTCGACGGGATCCTTCACACCTTTGCAGTCAAGAATATCCCAACATACAGGTCTCCACGTGAGAGGAACACTGAGGGTACCCCCACAACTCAACAGGAGCCCCGTGTCCCCCTGCTCTGCTCGAGACCAGGGTTCCTTTCCCTGCTACATCGGGGAAGTATTCCCTCATGTACCATCGCATCTCAAGAGGAGGCACTCTCCACATGAGTGTCCAGAGGAACTCCGGTAGTTGAGCCACCTGTTCCACGAGACCCCCAGAAGTCTCGGTCCACTCCATCACAACCTGGCAGCCCTGAGCCCCTTCCACAGTCACCCCAAAGATTGGCTCACACCACGGTGGCACTGGTTTCCACCCTGTGGGACAGGCTCGAGGGGAAGCGGGTGACCCCTGTGTCACTCGACAGGAAGCCTGACCCTGCAGCTAAAGCTCGGGAGGAATGCGGAGGTGCATGTCTCCACTCGAGAAGAGACCTGACTCCCCTGGGGAGCCTCCAGAGGATCCCCAAGGTCCACGTCTGCAATGGAGAGGAATCCTCAGTTGGCAGACGAGGACGTAGCAGCCGGAACCGACTGCCAAGGAATCCCCAGAGGCCCCTGGCAAATTGCCTTGACGGGTTCCTTCACACCCTTGCAGTGACTCAAGAATATCCCCATACAGTTCTCCACTCGAGAGGAACACTGAGGGTCCCCCCACAACTCAAGAGGAACCCCGTGTCCCCCTGCTCAGCTCGAGATCAGGCTTCCTTTCCCGGCTTTGTCCAGGAAAGTTTCCCAATGGTCCCGTCGCATGTCAAGAGGATGCACTTGCCACAGGAGTTTCCAGAAGAACTCCGGGGGTGGCGCCACATGTTCCACAATACCCCCAGATGTCTCTGTCCATGACAGAAGAACATGGTGGCCCTGAACCGCTTCGACTGTCATCCCGAGGATTGGCTCCCACCATGGTAGCACCTGTTTCAACCCTGTGGGAAAGCCTCGAGGGGAAGCCCCAGACTCCTATGTCACCTCGACGTGAAGACTGACCCTGTGGCTACAGCTCGGGAGGAAAGCAGACGTGCATGTCTCCACAGGAGATGAGACCTGACTCCCCTGGGGAGCTTCCCGAGTAACCCCACGGTCCAAGTAAGCCGTGGAGGGAATCCTCAGGCTCCAGAGGAGGACTTTGGAGCAGTCCACGCCTGCCAAGGAATCCCCAGAGGCCCCTGGCAACTCACGTGAAGCCTGGCCTTTCTGGAGGGCACAGCGGTGGGTCTCTGGGGTCCCCGTCATAAGTCGAGAGGAACATGTCACAACTCAGGAAGAACCAGGGGGATCTCCCCACCAGGCGAGATGAGGCCCTTTTCCTCTGTGGCACCTCATGGGAAGTCACCGCATCCCTTGTGAACCTTGACGGGTTCCTTCACACCCTTGCAGTGACTTAAGAATAACCTGACATACAGGTCTCCACGCGAGAGGAACACCGAGGGTACCACCACAACTCAAGAGAAATCCCATGTCCCCCTGCTCAGCTCGAGATCACGCTTCCTTTCCCGGCTTTGTCAGGGAAGGATTCCCGCCTGTACAGTTGCATCTCAAGAAGAGGCGCTCTCCACATGAGTGTCCAGAGGAACTCCGGGTGTTGAGCAACCTGTTCCACGAGACCCCCTGATGTCTCTGTCCACTCCATCAGAACCTGGCGGCACTGTGCCGCCTCGAGAGTCACCACGAAGATTGGCTCACACCACGGTGGCACGTGTTTCCAACCTGTGGGACAACCTTAAGAGGAAGCCCCAATCCCTGCGTCACCTCGATGGAAAGCCTGACCCTGCAACTACAGCTCGGGAGGAAAGCAGAGGTGCACATCTCCAGTGGAGATGAGACCTGACTCCCATGTGGAGCCTCCAGAGGAACACCAAGTTCCACATCTGAAGTGAAGAGGAATCCTCAGTTGCCAGACGAGGACTTAGGAGCCGGGAAACGACTGCCAAGGAATCCCCAGAGGCCCCTGACAACTCTCGTGTGGCCTGGCCTTTCCTGAGTGCACAGGAGCAGGTCCCTCATGTCCCCATCATAAGTTTAGAGGACCCTGCCGCAACTCGAGAAAAACCAAGAGGATCTCCCTTGCAGGCGAGATGAGGCCCTTTTCCTCTGTGGCACCTCACGGGAAGTCACCCATTCCCTCATGAACCTCGACGGGTTCCTTCACACCCTTGCAGCGACTCTAGAATATCCTGATATACAGGTTTACACGTGAGAGGAACACCGAGAGTCCCACCACAACTCAAGAGGATCCCGTGTCCCCCTGCAAAGCTCGAGATCAGGCTTCCTTTCCCGGCTTTGTCACGGAAGGATTCCCAACGGTCCCGTCGCATGTGAGTTGGAGGTGCTTGCCACAGGAGATATCAGAGGAACGCCGGGGGTGGCACCACCTGTTTCACGATACCCCCAGATGTCTCTGTCCATGCCAGGGTAACCTGGTGGCCCTGCGCTGCCTCGACTGTCATCCCGAGGACTGGCTCCCACCATGGTGGCACGTGTTTCAACCCTGTTGGAAAGCCTCGAGGGGAAGCCCCAGACCCCTGTGTCACCTCGACGGAAAGACTGACCCTGTGGCTACCGCTCGGGAGGAAAACGGACATGCACGTCTCAACAGGTGACAAGATCTGACTCCCCTGGGGAGCCTCCTGAGCAACCCCACGGTCCAAGTAAGCAGTGGAGAGATTCCTCAGGCTCCAGAGGAGTATTCTGGAGCAGGCCACGACTGCCAAGGAATCCCCAGAGCCCCTGGCAACTCGCGTGAAGCCTGGCCTTTCCGGAGGGCACAGGGCAGGTGCCTGGGTTCCCCATCTTGAGTCGAGAAGAACCTGCCGCATCTCGAGAAAAATGAGGGGGATCTCCACTCCAGGCGAGATGAGGCCCTTTCCCTCTGAGGCAACTCGTGGGAAGTCACCCCATCACTAGTGAACCACGACGGGTTCCTTCACACCCTTGCAGCAACTCAAGAATATCCCGACATACAGGTCTCCAAGCGAGAGGAACACTGAGGGTCCCGCCACAACTCAACAGGAGACCTGTGTCCCTCTTCTCCACTCAAGACCAGGGTTAGTTTCCCTGATTCGTCAGGGAGGGATACCCGCATGTACCATTGCATCTCAAGAGGAGGAGCTCTCTACATGAGAGTCCAGAGGAACTCCGGGGGTTGAGCCACATATTCCATGAGACCCCCTGATATCTCTGTCCACTCCATCAGAACCTGGCGGCCCTGTGCTGCCTCGAGAGTCACCGCGAAGATTGGCTCACACCAAGGTGGCACGTGTTTAGACCCTGTGGGACAGCCTCAAGAGGAAGCCCCAGACCCCTGCATCACCTCGACGGGAAGCCTGACCCTGCAACTACAGCTTGGGAGGAAAGCGGAGTTGCACGTCTCCACTGGAGACGAGACCTGACTCATGTGTGGAGCCTCCATAGGAACACAAAGTTCCACGTCTGCAATGGAGAGGAATCCTCAGGTGCCAGATGAGGACTTAGGAGCTGGAACCGACTGCCAAGGAATCCCTAGAAGCCCTTGACAACTTGCGTGGGGCCTGGCCTTTCTGGAGGGCACAGGAGCAGGTCCCTCGGGTCCCTGTAGTAAGTTGAGAGGAACCTGCTGCAACTCGAGAAAAACCAGGAGGATCTCCCCTCCAGGCGAGATGAGGCCCTTTTCCTCTGCAGCACCTCGCGGGAAGTCACCCATTCCCTCATGAACCTCGACGGGTTCCTTCACACCCTTGCAGCGACCCTAGAATATCCCGACATACAGGTGTCCATGTGAGAGGAACACCGAGAGTTCCGCCACAACTCAAGAGGATCCCTGTGTCCCCCAGCAAAGCTCAAGATCAGGCTTCCTTTCCCGGCTTCATCGGGGAAGGATTTTCAACGGTCCCATTGCATGTCAATTAGAAGCGCTTGCCACAGGAGATTCCAGAGGAACTCTGGGGGTGCCGCCAACTGTTCCATGAAACCCCCAGATGTCTTTGTCCATGCCAGGGGAACCTGGTGGCCCTGCAACGCCTTGATTGTCATCCCGAGGTTTGGCTCCCACCACGGTGGCACGTGTTTCAACCCTGTTGGAAAGCCTGGTGGGGAAGCCCCAGACCCCTGTGTCACCTCAATGGGAAGACTGACCCTGAGGCTACCGATCGGGAGGAAAACGGACGTGCACGTCTCCACAGGTGACGAGACGTGACTCACTGGGGAGCTTCCCGAGCAACCCCACGGTTCAAGTAAGCAGTGGGGGAATTCCTCAGGCTCCAGAGGAGGATTTTGGAGCAGGCCACGACTGCCAAGGAATCCCCAGAGGCCCCTTGCAACTCTCGTGAAGCCTGGCCATTCCGGAGGTCACAGGAGCAGGTCCCTTGAGTCCCCGTCGTAAGTCGAGAGGAACCTGCCGCAACTCGAGAAAAACCAGGGTGATCTCCCTTCCAGGCGAGATGAGGCCATTTTCCTCTGCGGCACCTCACGGGAAGTCGCCCCATCCCTATTGAACCTCGACGGGTTTCTTCACACACTTGTTGCAACTCAAGAATATCCCGACATACAGGTCTCAACGCGAGAAGAACACTGAGGGTCCCAGAACAACTCAAGAGGACCCCCGTGTCCCCCTGCTCAGCTCGATATCAGGCTTCCTTTCAAGGCTTTGTCGGGGAAAGATTCCCAACTGTCCCATCCCATGTCAAGAGGAGGCGTTTGCCACAGGAGTTTCCAGAGAAACTCCGGTGGTTACACCTCCTGTTCCATGATACCCCCAGATGTCCTGTCCATGCCAGAGGAACCTGGTGGCACTGCACCACCTCAACTGTCATCCCGAGGATTGGCTCCCACCAGGGTGGCACGTTTTTCAACCCTGTGGGAAAGCTTCGAGAGGAAGGCCCAGACCCCTCTGTCACCTCGACGCGAAGACTGACCTTTCGGCTACAGCTCAGGAGGAAAGTGGACATGCACGTCTCACAGGAAGCGAGACCTGACTCACCTGGGGAGCCTCCAGAGAATCCCCACGGTCCAAGTAAGCCGTGGAGGGAATCCTCAGGCTCCAGAGGAGGACTTTAAAGCAGGCCACGACTGCCAAGGAATCCCCAGAGGTCCCTGGCAACTCACATGAAGCCTGGTCTTTCCAGAGGGAACAGGGGCAGGCCCCTTGGTTCCCCATCGTAAGTCGAGAGTAACCTGCCACAACTCGAGAAAAATCAGGGGGATCTCCACTCCAGGCGAGATGAGGCCTTTTTCCTCTATGGAACCTCGCGTGAAGTCTCCCCATCACTCGTGAACTTTGACGGGTTCCTTCACACCCTTGCTGCGACTCAAGAACATCCCGACATGCAGGTCTCCACGTGAGAGGAATATAGAGGGTCGCGCCACAACTCAACAGGAGCCACGTGTCCCCCTGCTCTGCTCGAGACCAGGGTTCCTTTCCCTGATTCATCGGGACAGGATTTCCGCGTGTACCGTCACATCTCAAGAGGAGGCACTTTCCACCTGAGTGTCCAGAGGAACTCCGGGGGCTTGAGAAACCTCTTCCACAAGACACCTATATGTCTATTCCAAATCCATCGAAACCTGGCGGCCGTGATGCGCCTCGACAGTCACACCGAAGATAGGCTCACACCACGGTGACATGTGTTTCCACACTGTAGGACAGCCTCGAGGGGAAGCCCCAGACCCCTGTGTCACCTCAACAGGAAGCCTAACCTTGCAGCTACAGCTCGGAAGGAAAGCAGACATGAACGTCTCCACTCGAATAGAGACCTGAATCCCCAGGGGAGCATCCAGAGGTTCCCCAGGGTCCACGTCTGCAGTGGAGAGTAATCCTCGGGTGCCAGACGAGGACTTAGGAGCCGGAACTGTCTGCCAAGGAACCCACAGAGGACCCTAGCAACTCACGTGGGGTATAGCCTTTCCAGAGGGTACAGGAGCACGTCCCTGGGGTCTCCGTCGTAAGTCGAGAGGAACCTGCCGCAACTTGAGAAAAACCAGGAGGATCTCCCCTCCAATCTAAATGAGGCCCTTTTCCTCTGCAGCACCTCACAGGAAGTCACCCCATCTCTCGGGAACCTCGATGGGTTCCTTCACACCCTTGCAGCAACTCAAGAATATCCTGACATATAGATCTCCATGCCAGAGGAACACCTAGGGTCTGGGAACAACTCAAGTGGACCCCCGTGTTCCCCTGCTCAGCTCGAGATCAGGCTTCCTTTCTTGGCTTCGTCGGGGAAGAATTATCAACAGTCCCATCGCATGTCAAGAGGAGGCACTTGCCACAGGAATTTCAAGAGGAACTCCGGGGTGGTGCCACCTGTTTCATGATATCCCCAGATGTCTCAGTCCATGCAAGGGAAACCTGGTGGCACTGCACCACAACTGTCATCCCAAGCATTGGCTCCCAACACGGTGGCAGGTGTTTCAACCCTGGGGGACAGCCTCAAGGGGAAGCCCCAGACCCCCGTGTCACCTCAACGGGAAGAATGACCGTGCAGCTAAAGCCCGAGAAGAAAGTGGACGTGCACGTTTCCACAGGAGACGAAAACTGACTCTCCTGGGGAGCCTCCAGAGAAACCCCACGGTCCATGTAAGAAGTGAAGAAAATCCTCAGGCTCCAGAGGAGGACTTTGGAGCAGGCCACGACTTCCAAGAAATCCCCAGGGGCCCCTGGCAACTCGCGTGAAGCCTGGCCTTTCCGGAGGACACAGGGGCGGGTCCCTTGGGTCCCTGTCGTAAGTCGAGAGGAACATTCTGCAAGTCGGGAAGAACCAGGGGATCTCCCCTCCAGTCGAGAAGAGGCCCTTTTCCTCTGCGGCACCTCACGGGAAGTCACCCCATGCCTCCTGAACCTCGACGGGTTCCTTCACACCCTTGCAGCAACTCAAGAAAATACTGACATACAGTACTCCACGCGAGAGGAACACCGAGCGTCCCGCCACAACTCAAAAGGAGCCTCTTGTCCCCCTGTTCCGCTCGAGACCAGGGTTCCTTTCCCTGATTCACCGGGGAAGGTTCCCGCGTGTACCATGGTATCTCAGGAGGAGGCGCTCTCCACATGAATGTCCAGAGGAATTCTTGGGGTTGAGCCACATATACCACGAGATCCTCAGGTGTCTCTGTTCACTACATCGGAAATTGGCGGCCCTGAGCCGCCTCGAGAGTCACCCCGAAGATTGGTTCACACCACGGTGGCACGTGTTTCCATCCTGTGGGACAGCCTCGAGGGGAAGCCCCAGACTCCAGGGTCACCTCGACATGAAGCATGACCCTGCAGCTACAGCTCGGGAGGAAAACGGAGGTGCATGTCTCCCCACGAGAAGACACCTGACTCCCCTGTGGAGCCTCCAGAGGTACCACAAGTTCCACGTTTGCAGTGGAGAGGAATACTCAGGTGCCAGATAAGGACTTAGGAGGCGGAACCGACTGCCAAGGAATCCCCAGAGGCCCCTGGCAACTTGCGTGGACCCTGGCCTTTCTGGAGGGCACAGGAGCAGGTCCCTGGGATCCACATCGTATGTCGAGAGGAACATGCCGCAACTCGGAAAAATCCAGGAGGATCTCCAATCCAGGCGAGATGAGGCCCTTTTCCTCTGCGGAAACACACGGGAAGTCACCCCATCCCTTGTGAACCTCGATGGGTTCCTTCACACCCTTACAGCGGCTCAAGAATATCCTGACATACAGGTCTTCACGAGAGAAGAGCACCGAGGATCCCGCCACAACTCAAGAGGACCCCCGTATCCCCCTGCTCAGCTCGAGATCAGGCTTCCTTTCCCGGCTTCATTGTGGAAGGATTCCCAACGGTCCCATCTCATGTCAAGAGGAGGCGTTTGCCACAGGAGTTTCCAGAGGAACACCGGGAGTGGCGCCACCTGTTCCATGATACTCCCAGATGCCTATGTCCATGCCAGGGGAACCTGGTGGCCCTGCACCGCCTCGGGGGTTGAGCCACCTGTTCCACGAGACCCCCAGATGTATCTGTCCATTCCATCGGAACATGGAAGCCCTGAGCCACCTCGACAGTCACCCCAAAGACTGGCTCACACCACGGTGGCACGTGTTTCCACCCTGTGGGACAGCCTCGAGGAGAAGCCCCAGACCTCTGTGTCATCTCGATGGGAAGCGTGACCCTGCACCTACAGCTCAGGAGGAAAATGAAGGTGCACGTCTCCCCTGGAGATGAGACCTGACTCCCCTGGGGAGCCTCCAGAGGAACTCCAAGGTCCACGTCTGAAGTGGAGAGGAATCCTCACGTGCCAGACGAGGACTTAGGAGCCGGAAACAACTGCCAAGGAATCCCCAGAGGCATCTCACAAAATGCGTGGGGCCTGGCCTTTCCAGAGGGCACAGGAGAAGGTCCCAGGGTTCCCTGTTGTAAGTCGAAAGGAACCTACCGCAACTCGAGGAAAACCAGGAGGATATCCCCTCCAGGCGAGATGAGACCATTTTCCTCTGTGGCGCCTCACGAGAAGTCACCCTATCCCTCATGAAACTCGATAGGTTCCTTCACAGCCTAGCAGCGACTCAAGAATATCCCGATATATAGGTCTCCACACGAGAGGATCATCGAGCGTCACGCCACAACTCAAGAAGCCCTCCATGTCCCCCTGCTCATCTCGAGATCAGGCTTCCTTTCCCAGTTTCGTTGGGGAAGGATTCCCAACGGTCCCGTCACATATCAAGAGGAGGCGCTTGCCACAGGAGTTTCCAGAGGAACTCCGGGGGTGGCGCAACCTGTTCCACGTTACTCCCAGATGTCTCTGTGCATGCCAGGGGAAAATGGTGGCCCTGCACCACCTTGACTCTCATCCCGAGGATTGGGTCCCACCATGGTGGCACGTTTTTCAACCCTGTGGGAAAGCCTCGTGGGGAAGCCCCAGACCCCTGTGTCACCTTGACGTGAAGACTGACCATGCGGCTACAGCTTGGGAGGAAAGTGGACATGCATGTTTCCACAGAGGACGAGACCTGACTCCCCTGGGGAGCCTCAAGAGAAAACCCCCGGTCCAAAAAAGCAGTGGAGGTAATCCTCAGCCTTCAGAGGAGGACTTTGGAGCAGGCCACGACTGCCAAGGAATCCCCAGAGGCCCCTGGCAACTCGCGTGGGGCCTGGCCTTTCCAGAGGACACAGGGGTGGGTCCCTGGGGTCCCTGTCAAAAGTCGAGAGGAATCTGCCGCGACTCGAGAAAAACCATCGGGATCTCCCCTCCAGGCGAGATGAGGCCCTTTTCCTCTGCATCACCTCCCGGTAAGTCACCCCATCCCTCGTAAAAATCGAATGGTTCCTTCACACCCTTACAGCGACTCAAGAATATCCCGACATACAGGTCTCCACGGGAGAGGAACATCATGGTCCTGCCACAACTCAACAGGAATCCTGTGTCCCCCTGCTCCGCTTGAGATCAGGGTTCCTTTCCCTGATTCGTCGAAGAAGGCTTCACGCTTGTACCGTCGCATCTCAAAGGGGGCCCTCTCCACATGCGTGTCCAGAGGAATTCCATGGGTGGAGCCACCTGTTCCACGAGTCCTTCAGATGGCTCTGTCCACTCCTTCGGAACCTGTCGGCCCTGAGTCGCCTCGACTGTCATCCCGAGGATTGGGTCCCACCATGGTGGCACGTGTTTCAACCCTGTCGGAAAGCCTCGAGAGGAAGCCCCAGACTCCTGTGTTACCTCGACAGGAAGACTGATCCTGCAGCTACAGCTCGGGAGGAAAGCAGAAGTGCACATCTCACCTGAAGACGAGACCTGACTCACCTGGGGAGCCTCCAGAGGGACCCCAAAGTCCACATCAGCACTGAGAGGTATCCCGAGGTGCCAGACGAGGACTTAGGAGCCAGAACCGACTGCCAAGGAATCCCCAGAGGCCCCTCGCAACACGCGTGGGGCCTGGACTTTCCAGAGAGTACAAGGGCAGGTCCCTGGGGTCCCCATCATAATT
Organism: Neotragus pygmaeus; assembly: GCA_006410875.1. Lineage (NCBI taxonomy): Eukaryota > Metazoa > Chordata > Mammalia > Artiodactyla > Bovidae > Neotragus > Neotragus pygmaeus. The sequence continues at coordinate 558 of SJYV01006124.1, read as the reverse complement.
CGAGAGGAACCTGCCGCAACTCGAGGAAAACCAGGAGGATCTCCCCTCCAGGCGAGAAGAGGCCCTTTTCCTCTGTGGCACCACAGGAGAAGTCACCCTATTCCTCATGAACCTCGATGGGTTCCTTCACACCCTAGCAGCGACTCAAGAATATCCTGACATACAGGTCTCCACACCAGAGGAACACCGAGGGTCCCGCCACAACTTAAGAGGACCCCAGTGTCCACTTGCTCATCTCGAGATCAGGCTTCTTTTCCCGGATTCATCGGGGAAGGATTCCCAATGGTCCTGTCGCATGTCAAGTGGAGGTGCTTTCCACAGGAGTTTCCAGAGGAACTCCGGGGGTGGTGCCACCTGTTCCATGATACCTGCAGATGTCTCTGTCCATGCCAGGGGAACCTGGTGGCCCTGCTCCACCTTGACTGTCATCCTAAGGAATGGCTCCCACCATGTTGACACGTGCTTCAACCCTGTGGGAAAGCCTCGAGGGGAAGCCCCAGACCCCTGAGTCATCTCTACGTGAAGACTGACCCTGTGGCTACAGCTCGGGAGGAAAGC
>SJYV01006123.1:0-10291 GCA_006410875.1 Neotragus pygmaeus | reverse complement strand
GGCAGGAGCTCAGGGCTGCTGCCCTAGAACATGAGAGCCCCTGGTTGTGTTTTAATCTAAGTCTCTCACTGCCCCTTTCAGGGCTCCTGGGGCGAATCCGGCTCAAAGAGCTTTCTCTGAAATTCACACATCATCCACTTTAGCTCAAGACCACCATTCAGAGGTCTTTATTTTACAGACTCCTACCATTACCACCACATCCACCTGTCACCACCTCGTAAAAGTCTCTTATCCATCAGCAGATACCCACCCCTTGCCCATTCCCCAGCCCTGGGGACCCCCAATCCAGTTTCTGTCTCTATGGACCTGGTGATTCTGGACACTTCAGATCAATGGAATCATACAATATATGGTCTCTTGTGCCCAATTTCGTTCACCCATCCACAGTGTAGGGTCACCATATCCTGCCTGCAGTACAAGAGAGTTGCAGTCTCTCCACATCCTGTTATTGGGAATAAAGTTTCCATGGGTGAGAAGTGGTCTTGATTTGCATCTCCCTGATGGCTGATGAGGTTGGGAAGCTCCCCTTGAGCCTGTTGGCCTTGTTTTCTAAAGCTGGGTGGACTTTGGAGAAAGGTCTACCCCGTCCTGAAATCTAGAAGTGGAAGTATTAGGTGTGGATGCAAGCCATAATTGCCAAAGGGGATCCCACCCACTAAGGGAGCACTAACGTCTGATTTCTCCCCCTGTGACCAGAAAGCTGCCAACAGGGAGCCAACTTCCACTTGCTGGGTCCCTGAAGCTCTTTAGAGCACTGGAATACATGGATTTTGTCTTGCAGCATCCAACATGGAGAAGCTGCAGACCCTACTAGCCTTGGAACGAGAAGAAATAACAAAATATGAGCAGGTGAGACCCCAGCAGGGATCATAGACAAGAGCAGGTGCACCCAAGCAGGGATCTGAGCCAAGGACAGGCAGCTGAGACCCGGCAGGGATCCTATAGCCAGGTAGAACTGGTATCATCACCCATCAGAAAAGGTACATTTCCCAAGTGGGAATCACTGCAGCCCAGGTGAGCATCCTAGCCCACAGAATCAGGTATGTCCCAGGAGGAATCAGCGCCAAGAATCTGCAAGGGAGGACAGGCTGAGATCATCCCTGGGTAGACCATGGAAGGCCATGTAAGGATGATTACCAGGAGGAACAGGTACAGCTCAGGTGGGGAGCACAGTCAGCACGCAGCAGGTGAGGCCCAGGTGGGCCATGCCAGCCCACATGGCCAGCAGGAGCAGGGATGTCCCTGGTGGAATCATAGCCGAGGAGCAGCAGGTGAGGCCCAGGTGGGGCCCATTGCCAGGTGTACACAGGTACAGCCCAGTGGGAACCATGGGCAGCAAGAGCACTCACATTCCAGGTAGGGGTCACAGCGAAAGCTGAGCAGAGCGGGCCTGAGTGGACATCCTCCTCCCCAGGATGAGCGGGTATGGCTCAGGTGGGGGTCACCACAAATTGGACCAGGTGGCCCAGGCATGATCCTAGCCAGGTAAGAGGTGAGGCCCAGGCAGATCCCACTGAGTCAGGCAGGCCTGGTGCTGTGCCCCTGGGATGCAGGGTGGGGAGTTGTCCTGCCCTGCCTTTCCTGGCATCTCTCAGCCCCCTCTGGCTTTTGGGCCATGCAAGGAGGATGCGGGAACCAGGGGAGGATGTGGATATCTCACTGTACAGTGTCGCCAACAGGCTAGATTCTTTGCTGTGAGTCACTGGGACGCCCCTCTTTCCCATCCTGGGGGTGGGTTTCCACGCAAAGAAACAACTCTAACATGTCAAGAAAGGGAGGGACTGCTGGTGGCCATGGCAGGCCATGGGCTGATGCATCCAAGAGCAGAGGTGGGCTCCGGGGGTGGGGGTGGGGGTCCTCCACGCACGTCTGGCTCTTGCAGGAGGTGGGCTACTTCCAGGGCTTGAACGAGGTCGTGGCCATCCTACTGATGTTCCTGAACGAGGACAACACCTTCTGGAGGTTGTTCCAGCTGATGACTGACGAGGAGCACATCATGCGCAGTAGGTGCCTGCTGAGGATGGCTGGACAAGCCTGAGGATCCAGGGTCTCTTTGCAGGGGGGCTGGTGGGGACCCTGGCCCAGGACAGCTCCCCATCAGCAAAAGGCACTAGTTCCCCACGCTGCCTGTTGGGTTCTGGAGCCTCAGCCCTCAGTCCCAGCCTCATGCAGGCCACTCTCCCTTCCTTCCCTGCTGGTCCTTCTGCCTCAAGCCTGCCATCCACCAGGCACCCCGCAAGCCCACGGCCACACGAAGCCCAGGCAGCACCACCACCTCCTCTGCCCCCAGCCTGGTTGCAGAGGCCAGGAGATGGCCAGGCACACACCCCCATCTCCCCTGGGGGCCACACTCGCTGCCCCTCCATACCAGGCCCGCCATCCCCCACTGTGCCTGCTGTGGGGACAGCATGCTGGGGCCGGATGGCTCCCCACCCCTCTGCTCAGGGCACCAGCTGAGCTGGGCATCCAGGAGCAGGGCCTCTGCCCTGGCCTCACAGGCTGTCCTGCCTGGGAGGAGCATGTCCAGCCAGGGCTCAAGAGGGCCCACAGGCAGGGGTCACCACTGGGGGCTCCTGTGGTACTCCACTCCCCTCTGGGCGAGGCTCTGACTTGTGGGGGTCTGGGGGCTCCTCAGGCTTCATCCCTGGATTCCTGACATTGCTAAGATTCCAGGCCCATCACAAGCACTTTCTCGGCAGAGTCCTCCCCAAGTTGAAGGGACGTGTGGTGAGTACAACTGTCGCCCCGCCCAGAGGTGCTGTCCCATGGCCACTGCGGGGACTTGGCTTCCTGCAGGCTTCACTCGCCTTCTCCTGGGGGCGGCCAGGGGTGAGCTCGGGCTGAGCAGGCCCATGGACAGCATGTCCACCACCCCGAGGGTGGCTGTACAGGGCCCTCAAGTAGGGAGGTTTCCGGCAGAGCAGGCAGGCCCCGAGCACCCCCTGCCCTGCTTTAGAGCAGATGTCTGTGGGGATTTACACACTCACGTGGTTCATGCAGTGCTTCATCAACCAGGTAAGGCTGCCCAGGGACGCTGGGTTGCAAGGCCTCCCTGTCCCCCACTCCTGATGCCCAGGGAGGGACAAACCCCACCCTCAGATATGCCAAGACCCTCCTGAGGAGCCCCGAGGGGCAGCCCAGAGCCCTCCTGGTGGGCCCAGGGCACCTTGAAGTCCCAGGGACCCGCCGTTTCCGCCTGGCTCCCTTCGGGAAGGGTGGGTCAACCTGGGGTGCAATTGAGCCACCATCGTGATCTGCTGAGGTGTCCCCACCAAGAGGGTTAGCTGGTGTGCTGTCAGGCCCTAAGGACCCTGAGAGGCCTGGTGGGAGCACCTTTGTCCACCCAGATGAGCACCTCTGGGACCCTGTCTGACGAACGGTGGGACTGCAGGGACCAGAGGCAGATGGGGCTTCGAACCCTGTGCTAGGACCCCCTGTCCCCTGCTCTAGTGGCCCCTCCCATGCCCACGATCCCCACAGACCCCCCCTTTCCGCTGACCGTGAGGCTCTGGGATGCCTCCATCCTGGAGGGTGGACACACGCTCACGGCCATGGCCTCCACCGTCCTCAAGGTGCACAGGAGGAAGCGGGCCTGAGCGTGGGGCACAGGCCATGGAGGAGGGAGTGCCAGCCACATGAAGGTGGTCAGGGTGCCCTGTGGTGAGCACTCCTGGCCGGGGCGCTCCCTGGAGCTCTGTCGGGACAGATGGACCCCCAGGGGTGGCGCACATCGGAACACAGCCACCCCTCCCTCACGGGAGGACTCCCAGGGTGAGGGGTTGAGCCTTCCCTGTGGGTCCCCCAATGGCCTGACGGCACCACCACCCCTAGAGCGCCTCCTGACGCTGCCCCTGGAAGGCTGCAGCAGTTCCTGCAGGACGTGTTGTCCCGGGCCGGGGCCCCCGGAGACGGCGCAGTGCGCATGCAGCTGCAGGGCTCCATGGCTGAGCTACCCAGGATGAAGTAGGAGCTGCCTCTGCCCAAGTGGGCTCAGCCCTGCTCTCCCCATGAGTCACCCTGTCAGGCAGTAGGGGGTGGGCGAGTCCCGGGCTTTCCACTTACTCCCGGCCATTTGCTCTTCGGGGCGGCCACCACAGAGCCCAGAGACTGGCGGCCTAGAGGGCTGTTCTCAAAGCTGGGCCGCCTCTGCCATGCCTGGCCCCACGGGCCCACCTTATGCAGACCACAGCGATACAATCCCCTCCCAAACTTCCCAGTAATCTGTGAGGCCCTAGGCAGATGGCCCCCAGACCTCGGCTTTGAGCTGGAATGCTGGGTTCCTTCCCCTTCAGTCCCTGCCTGGGCCACCCCCAGGGCCACACGACAGACCTGACTCCGTGACCCCGCTGAGGCCCCAGCAACCAGCTCCACCCAGCCTGCTGAAGACGGCGCCACTGGGCCCAGGACACCCCTCCTGCCCTGAGGCAGCTGAAGCTAGCATCCCCCCCGTGAGTGACCAGCACAGCCATGATGGAGCCAGGACAGCACCCCAAGAGCTGTGGCAAGACCCCGCACAACCGCATGGCCCCTGAGCTCTGTCCATGGGGAGCCTGGATGTTCAGGGGCCTCCAGAGGATGAGCTGACTGTGAGCACAGGGGCCCCGAGGCTCCCGGGGACCCCGAGGTCCCCAGAAGCCAGCAGCATGCTCTGCTTTTTCATGCTGAGCTTCTTGGAGGATGGGCCCTACCCCTACCCCCATATAGCACAAGTCCCTGACTGCGAAGGGCCTGAATTTGGGCTCCAGGAGGGCAGAGACTGTGTGAGCACCCCCCAGCCTGGACTGTGACTAAAGGGGCTGCCCCGGCCAGTCAGGAACGCTGGCTCAAGGAAAGGCGCGCCCTCTCGGAGCTGTATGTGGTCTCCTGCAGCTTGAGCATGCCCCACAAGGTCCCTCCAGTGACCTGAGGAGCCTCTGGGAGCAACAGGCCACCTCCACCCTCACACATATAAGAAGGCAGGGCTAGAGCAGAGGGTGCTGCTGTTTGGGCCGGCGCAGCACACTGTGTCCGAGTCAGTGACTGCCTTTTGGGGCCCCTAAATCTCAGCAAATACAACCCCACCCGGGGTCCAACTCGGTTCCCTGCCCCCCAGCCATTAGCTGTGAAGGTCACCCTCCAGGGGATGGGGAGACTCTGGTTTCAGTTTTCCCCCTTGCTGGTTAAAGCTTAATACATTTTTGTGCATTAAGTACTAGACTGGCTGGTTCCTGTAGCACCCAGACGTCTCTGAAGGATGCTCTCAGGGCCCCTAGAGGCAAAGGGGGCACCAGCTGGACAAAACTGAGGTTCCCAGCTGCCTTGTGGGAGGCCACAGGCACTGCAGACTCGGAGCTTCAGCCAAAGCCCAGGATCAAGACCATCGGATGACTGACTGTGACTCAGCCTGTGCCCGGTGTGCCAGGGCTGGGCTCCAGGAGAGCAACAGCTGGCGGGCAGGGAGCATCAGTCCAGTCACTCTGTCCACCAGCCTGGGCTGGCCAGGCTCCAGTGGCACTTCCTTTCTTCCCTGCCTCCTCCTCCCCACACCCACCTCACACACCCCCTCCCACATCACACTGGACACCTCTGTGCCCACTCTCCACCTGTCAGCAGCAGCACCTGAGCTCAGGCAGCCCAGGGCCCCCTCCTCGGGCGGTGTGCTGCTGGGTCTCACGCACCAGTGGAAGGAGAGGGCACCGGATCAAGGGGAACACTGCCCCCGTCTCGAGCAGAATCCCAGACCCTTCCCCGTTCACCCCACAAATGGGGAGCTGGATCCTGCTTGTCTCGGGCTCCAGGGGCACCCTACTGAAATATATGTCCTCAGCAGCCCTCCCACTGCCCACTGAGGGGTCAGGGCTGACCGGGACCTTGGGGCACTCTGGGGGCACATGGGCCAGGGCCAAAGGGTCACCGTTCCTGCTTGGCTTAGGGCAGCTCTCTCTGGGGACCTCCACCTCCCCCGGGAGCTGTGTCGGCCCAAACCCGGGTCCTGGACTCCCTCGCTGCCCCTGCCTCCCGGGGACACTCACAGCTTGAGGGGCTGCTGGGTCACGGGAATTGCAGTGGGTTCCAGGGGGTCCCTTAGCTGGAGCCAAAGGTTGAGCAGCTGGCCTGGATGGAGGGAGAAGGGGCACTGAGTGCTGCGCCCAGGCAGTGGGGGTGGTACAGGGCCCTGGCTGGAGGGGGGGCAGGGAGGGGGGCTTCCACCTGGTGCATCTGGGCCAATGCATCACTGTAGGGGACACTGCAGTTTTGGGTGAGGTTCTGGCCTGCTGGGATTCCACGGTACCATGACCAGGTCACACTTGATCCCACCAGCACCACAGGTATGCCATCTGAGTCCTTCACCCACTTGATCTGCTCCCTACAAGAGGGAAGGCGTGATCCAGTGAGCAGGCTGTGGGCTGGGCTGCACTTGGGGCCACAGAGAGAGGACAGGAAGCCCCCTGAAGGCCAGTGGTCAGCTCACCAGGGCTGGTGGATGCCCCTGAAGGACTCGGTATTGCTGATGCAAACACCCAGAGGAAAGACCTCCCTGGTGCTCATATACTGGTGTCCATGAGCTGACTCTCCTGGCCTGCTGTGTCCAGTAGGCAGGTCTCCCCATCAGTGACCACTTGCTTCCAGTAGGAGCTTAGAGACAGCCAGCCTTCCTAGGAGGGGACCCTCCCTCGCTCCTCTTGTACTCCCAGGACCTAGGACAAGGGAACCCTCCTGCAGAGCAAGTGGAGGCCGAGCCCCTGTCAGGAGCCAGGCTGTGGGCGAGAGTCGGCTCACCTCCATGGTGGCGTTGTCCCCCACAGGGTGGCTCTCGATGAGCTGGATGGTCAGGGCGCTCTTCCTCATACCACGGCGCCCACCACCACGAGCTCATCCTCCGTCACCATTCCTCAGTGGGCCCCAACACCAGGCACTGCCGTGGCTTCCTGTCCCACCGACCGAGGAAACCCCCCTCGCACGCCCGCTGAGCCCCTGGGGCCAGGCTGCTCGGGCCAGGCCTGTCTTCTGAACCAGGCATAGCAGCAAGAATGGTGGCCCAGGGGCTTCCCTGGTGGTCTAGTGGTTAAGAATCTGCCTTGCAACGCAGGGGACAGGGGTTTGCTCTGGAGAAACTAAGCCCCACGCCAAAGCTACTGAGCCAATAAGCAGCGAGGAAAGATCCAACGTAACGCGATGAAGATGCAACATGCCACAACCGAGACTCAACGCAGCCAAATAAATAAACACGTTGAGGCAGTCTGAGCATGGGTTGGAAAAGTTTCCAGGTACAGAGCATTTCATAAGGGAGGGTGTTTATTAAGAACCAAGAGCAGAGCTGAAGAGGGTGCAGCAGGCCAAACTCCTGACACAGCAGGGAGAGTCGATAGTTTTCATGCGTCAACAGCCAATTTTTATAGCCTCAAGACAAAATTGCTATGGAAGGTTGGCATTAGGTGATTGGTTGGGGCGCTGTAGGATGTTTACTAGAGTGGGCCTCTTTGTCTAATTGGGAGTCAGGAAGCTTGTTCGTGATAATCAGGGGGCTTTTGGCAAGGGTTACAAAGGGGCCCAGTTAGTTTCGGAGGTGACCTTGGTTCTGGGCTCTGCTTCTGTGGCCTAGGGGCAGAACTCAACAAAATATTTTTTAACAAAATGAGGGGAAAAAAATGAATGGTGACCCAGCCGCTCACCTCCAGCACCTCCAGCCCAGAGGTGTGAAGGGCTCCTACCTCCAGCTACACTTAATGAGAGGAGCCAGCCCCTCAAAGGCAGGGCTGACAGTTGAGAACATTCCCCCAAGCATGCACCTGGGGAGGCAAAGAACTGAAACTGGAGGCACTGTGGGCCCAAGGGTATCAGCACCCTCTGGAGAACAGGTCTTGCCACAGTGGCAGGCACAGCAGTGTGTCTGGACAGGATCGACAGCCGACAACCGGCTCCAGGCCCCCACCCCCGCTCCCACCCCTGGGCATGTTGGTGCATTTGGAAAGTGTTCACCGAGCACCTACTGTTGCCAGGGGTTGTTCAGGCACAGGGTGACGGTCAGACAGAAAGAACCCCTGCCTTGGCAGACTTGGGCTAGCTCCAAGGAAAACAAATCCACGTAAAAGAAAATAAAGGGAAACCCATGAGGCCCCATTGCCAGAAGAACTTTGGAGAACGTGAGGCAGGTGAGGAGGTAGACAGGTGGGGGCCAGGGCTCCAGGAAGCAGAAACTTATCACAGGAAAAGACCGAAGGAGGTGTGGGAACCAGGGCAGAGATGAGAAAGAAAAGGCCCCTATCTGGGCTGTCCCCAGTTTTTGGTGCTTAAAGAAGGGATGCCCTTGTGGGGACAGTGGGCAGTGACATTCTGAACCCCAGGTTCTCCCGGTGTGGGTGATGGCCACCAGATGTCCAAGCTTTTTGGAGGGATCCTTGGGGATCTGGTGTGTGGGAGATCCTGCCTATCACCCTGACCACACGAGGGCCTGCACTTGGGGGCACCCAGCGCACTTGTGCGACCCGAGAAGACAGGACCTGGGACCTGGAGCCTTGAGGAGGTGGCCACGTGAGGCACGCGGTTCCGCTGCCTATGGCTCACCAGCGCCACCTTGTGCTCGCGTAGTAGACGAGCTAAGATTCCACATGCCTCTCCAGGGGGAAAAAACACACACATAAAACAGAAGCCAATGTAGCAAATTCAATAAAGACTTTTACAAGGGCCCACACCCAGAGAAATTTTAAGAGACTTCCCTTGTGGCCTGTGGCCTTCCCAAGTGGCACAGTGGTAAAGAATCCCCCTGCCAATGCAGGAGACATAAGAGATACAGGTTCAGTCCCTGGGTTGGGAAGATCTCCTGGAGGAGGAAATGGCAACCCACTCCAGTATTGTTGCCTGGAAAATTCCATGGACAGAGGAGCCTGGTGGGCTACAGACAAGGCGGTCGCAAACAGTCAGACACGGTTGAGCACACACACACCCAGTGGTCCACAGGCCCGAGCTCCCAGTGCGGAGTTCCTGGGTTCTATCCCTGGTCAGAGAACTAGATCCCACATGTCACAGTTAAGAGTTCAAAGGCCGCAAGGCCGCAACCAAGACCCTGTGCAGCTAAATAAAATTTAAAATACTTTTTAACAATTAATAAGTAAATCTTAAGAAAAGAGAGGACTGGAAAATGTTCCTATATCAGCCATGTTTCTTTGGCTCCTAGAGACAAGCACACACAGGCTCCAGGCTCTGTACATGCCAAGTCACTTCAGTCGTGTCCAACTCTTTGCGATCCTGAGGACTGTAGCTGGCCAGGCTCCTCTGTCCATGAGGTTCTCCAGGCAAGAATATTAGCAGGTTGCCATGCCCTCCTCCAGGGGATCTTTCCATCCCAGAGATGGACCTGGGTCTCCTGCATTGCAGGAAGATTCTTTACCTTCGGAGCCACCGAGGAAGCCCAGGCTCTGTGGGCCTCCACTAACCGAGCGCCTCCCGGGGCAGCCCTATGTGTGGGGCTGCAGGTGAGACTGGGGGCTGTGGTCTCTTCGTGGCCTGGGCAGACAGAGGGTGGGTTCCGAGCCTCCCTCCTCCACACTGAGCCCCCCTGTGCACAGTAATGCCCTACTAGGTACCAAGTGCTTTCTGATGTTGCCAACAACCTCGAGTAGGTTGTGCTCCTGTTTACAGAGAAAGAATCTGAGGGGTGTAGAAGGCACTTCACCTATCTCAGGTCAGTCCCAGATGCCCTGCGTGTAAACGCTGAAACTCAAATGCTTCTTCATCATTAGTCACCACGCTGTACATTACATTCCCATGACAGCTTTTTAAGAGTCGTTTTTAATCTGTTTGTTTATTTATTTCTAGCTGTGCTGAGTCCTTGCTGCTGCAAGGGCTTTCCTTTACTTGTAGCAAGCAGGGGTGCCTCCAATTGCAGAGCACAGGCTTCTCACCGGGTTGGTTTCTCTTGTGAAGAACTGGTCCTAGGGTGGGCTTCAGTAGGTGCTGCATGTGGGGTCAATAGCTGTGGTGTATGAGCTTAATTGCCCTGGGTCATGTGGAATCTTCCCAATATGTGATTAGTCACCCAGTCACGTCTGACTCTTTGCGGCCCTTTGGACAATTCCCGCCAGACTCCTCTGTCCTTGGAATTTTTCAGGCAAGAATACTGGAGTGGGTTGCCTTTTCCTCCTCCAAGGGATCTTCCAGACCCAGGGATGGAATCCAAATCTCCTGTGTTTCCCGCATTGCAGGCGGATTCTGAACCACTGGACCACCAGGGAAGCCCTCATGACTGCTTTTATAACATGAAGATTGTACAGTTTAGCCCACTTCACTCATGTTTGTGCAAACCCCAACCCCT
>SJYV01006121.1:0-67739 GCA_006410875.1 Neotragus pygmaeus | reverse complement strand
TTTTTTTTTTGTACTGAGAAACATGTCGTTTTCAATGTACATTCATTTTCCTTGAAGTTCTAAGAACACAGAGTATTACTTTGAGAGAAGAAGGAGCATTTGTTTGATAATCTAAGTGAAAACACAAAGACTCACAGGCTGATGTATTTGGCATAAGTTAAATAATGTTAGCTCAGTTACCATATTAATAAGGCAATCGTAATTGCTTTGGAAGGTAACAGTGTCAAATAACAGTGTCAGACCTCACTCAAATACAAGTGAAGGTGGCAACATTGTTTAACAGATGTGTACTGTTTTTACATTTTGGCAAAATGCTATATTAGGTTCATCCAGGGAGTGAAACAATCCTTGTGCCTATTTGATGCATCTTGTACATTTGAGTGTGAATGTGCATGAATGCTTCCACATTTGAAAAACCACAGTGATATATGCACGTGGTAAGAAAAATCAGTATTTATAGTAGAAAAGTCACAAATAAAAACAATGGAAACTCTCTCTCCTCCTTATCACATTTTCCAGAAGCAACTATTTGTAAGCTTCTCTGTTTTGTTTTCTGGGGTTTTTTAGCCTAATTTTCAATACTATTTTGGAACACTGTATCTTAACATGAGGCTTCCCTGGTGGCTCAGTGATAAAGAGTCTGTGTGCCAATGTCAGAGACGTGGGTTCGATCCCTGGGTCAGGAAGCTCCCCTGGAGAAGGAAATGGCAACCACTACAGTATTCTTGCCTGGAAAATCCCATGGACAGAAGAGCCTGGTGAGCTACAGTCCCTGAGGTCGCAAAGAGTTGGACACGGCTAAGGGCTCAGCACTCATCCTAGCAGAAGCCAGTGTGGCAGGACTACTTTTTCTCTCTCTTGAAATATTTGAAGGGCTTCCTTCCTTCATTTCTTCCTTTATGTGATCAAGAAATGTTTTTGAAAGTTTGCTAAGTTTTGGAATATAGAGAAGGGAGGTAGAGATGACTATATTAAGAAATACTGTACTGTCTAGGCCCTTGACCCTCGCCTTAGGAATTTATAGTACAGAATTTACAATGTACCTGGGGTCAAAGAAGGCTTTGAGGAGATGAGGGAGTATAAACTGGGCCTTAAAGAATGATAAGAATTTGAAAAGGGAAATAATACAAAATGAGCAAAGTGATAGAGATGGGATTTTTTTTTTTTCCTAAGAGATGAGATTGCTTTGCCAGCTCAGAGCAAGTGGTTTGCACTAGAGGAGTGTGTCAATGAAAATTCCATTAGCAATCAAGCTAAGAAGAAAAAAGAATTTTATTCAAGTCAAACTAGAGGTTATAACTTGGGAGACAGACTCTCAGAAGCTCCGAGAGTTCATCCACTGGTCAGAAGCTAGAGTTGCAACTTTATACATTTTCAAGACAAAGAATTTCAATCACGTTGACAGGTTAACATTATACATAAAGTTCATCAGAGATGTTTTTGTCAGGTATGCACATACAGAGCAAACCTTTAGGTCAGTGTGACCTGCTGTGCAGGATGGAAAAGTAATTTTAATCTTAAAAATTACAGTGCTGGCCTTAGGAGAAAGGGATCATTTTTCTCCAAGTTTGCTTCTGTCCCCCTGCCTTGAGGAGGTCTGGTTGACCTGTGGGCTTCCCTGGTGGTTCACATGGTAAAGAATCCACCTGCGATGCCGGAGATCTGGATTTGATCCCTGGGTTGGGAAGATCCCCTGGAGAAGCGACAGATATACACAGTGTATTGAAAAGGCCGACACAAATGGGGGCATGTTATGTGTGTTTCAGTTCTGACAGTTTGATTGTCCTGCCATAGAGAAATTTATGATTTTTCCTCATTATTTCCCCCCTTTGGAGCATGAATCTTTGGATTGAAAGTGTTAAGTGATCAAACATTTTGTCCCCTGATGCCAGGGTGTTTTCTTACCATCCTGAATCCATGATGTTCCTCTAAGCTGGGTCTTAATAGTTCAGTTTTTTCCTTTCTTTTTTTCTGGAGATTATACTATTAATAGTACAATGCTTGGCAGGGACTGGATTTTTAATTCTAAGATGTCCAATAGAATTTATGCCAATTGTATCCCATATGTGCATTATGTGTGCCCATTAGCCTAAGAAGAACTATAGATATGATGAATAGTTTCAGATTATTTAAACATTATTATTTTATTTGGAATTGCAAATATACATCAAAAAGCACAAGGGATTATTACTGTTTAAATAATATAGAACACAATCAATATAGCCAAAAACAATAGTAAAGTCATGAACAGAGATTAAACCATAAATCCCATTGCTGAATTATTTACCTGAGATTTCATTTAGGCAGAGTATCCTTCAATGTAGAAATGTGATTTTTCCTGGAAGTCATTAAATGAGCCATATTAGAGGGCTCATTTGGTATGAAAATACAACATTTATTCAGGATTAGAGTATAAATACCCCCCTGTAAAGCTGCTTTTAAATTAAGAGCCATTCAGTTTTATAAAACTGGTTCTTTCATCATAGGCTTCCCTGATAGCTCAGTTGGTAGAGTCCACTTGCAATGCCGCAGACCCAGGTTTGATTCCTGGGTTGGGAAGATCTCCTGGAAAAGGGATCAGCTACCCACTCCAGTATTCTTGGGCTTCTCTTGTGGCTCAGCTGGTAAAGAATCCACCTGCTATGCAGGAGACCTGGGTGTGATCCCTGAGTTGGGAAGATTCCCTGAAGAAGGGAAAGGCTACCCACTCCAGTATTCTGGCCTAGAGAATTCCATGGACTGTATAGTCCAGGGTCACAAAGAGTTGGACACGACTGAGCAACTTTCACTTTCTCTCATCATAAAACTTTAGAACTGAGTAAATTAATCAAATATAGTAAACAAGCATGCTCAGTTGCTAAGGCATGTTGCACTCTTTGCATCCCCATGGACTGTTGCCCACAAGGCTCCTCTGTGCATGAGATTTTCCAGGTAAGAATACTGGAGTGGTTAGCCATGCCTTCCTCCAGGGGATCTTCTAGACCCAGGGACAGAACCTGTATCTCCTCCATCAGGCAGATTATTTGCTACTGAGCCACCTGGGAAGCCCGACAAGCATAGAGAAGGATATATTGATGGGGAAACATTTTGTAGATTATAGACTTGATCAATCATCTTGGTTTGCTGTACAATTGTACAACAGTGCTGTTGGCAGCAGGCTTGAAGCAAGAAGTGATACATGCCATAAGTAACTTGATAGCTAGGGAAAGAATAATGACACATTTTATGAAAATAGTAATCATCTGTAAAGCAGAGCAGAAAAAAACTGCCGGAGTCCTGCAAGGAACCAACTGANTCTACGTTGGCAACGAATTTGCCACCGGGCTTCTCTGGTAGCTCAGCTGGTTAAACAATCTGCCTGCAATGCAGGAGTGCAGTCCAGTTCAGTTGCTCAGTCGTGTCCAACTCTGCGACCCCATGAATTGCAGCACACCAGGCCTCCCTGTCCATCACCAACTCCCGGAGTCCACCCACACCCATGTCCATTGAGTTGGTGATGCCCTCCAACCATCTTATCCTCTGTCGTCCCCTTCTCCTCCTGCCCTCAATCTTTCCCAGCATCAGGGTCTCTTCAAATGAGTCAGCTCTTCTCATCAGGTATCCAAAGGATTGGAGTTTCAGCTTCAGCATCAGTCCTACCAATGAATACCCAAGACTGATGTCCTTTACAACGGACTGGTTGGCTCTCCTTGCCAACCAAAGTCTTGATAGTTTATAGTTTATAGTTGATAGTCAACAAAGTTTTGATAGTTTAAATAGTCCAAGGGACTCTCAAGAGTCTTCTCCAACACCACAGTTCAAAAGCATCAATTCTTTGGCGCTCAGCTTTCTTCACAGCCCAACTCTCACATCCATACATGACTACTGGAAAAACCATACCCTTGACTAGATGAACTTTTGTTGACAAAGTAATGTCTCTGCTTTTTAATATGCTGCCTAGATTGGTCATAACTCTCCTTCCAAGGAGCAATGGAGGAGACCCCGGTTCAACTCCTGGCTCTGGAAGTTCCCATGGAGAAGGGATAGGTCACCTACTCCTGTATTCTTGGGCTTCTGTGGTGGCTCAGATGGTAAGAATCCACCCACATGCTGGAAACCTGGGTTCAATATCTGGGTTGGGAAGATTCCCTGGAGGAGTACATGGCAACCCACTCCAGTATTTTTGCCTGGAGAAGCCCATTGACAGAGGAGCCTGGTGGGCTACAATCTATGGGGTCACAAACAGGCAGGCACAACTGAGAGCACACATGTAGCACATATGTGTAGCACAGCACATATGTAGCACAGCACACATGCAGGGCACAGTCAGTACGTATAATTACCCTGCAGCATGACAGATCTGGTTTTTAAATCTTCTTGACAAAGTTTTGATAGTTTAAATAGGAAAACAGACTGATGCTTATATTGCCAACATAAATTTACTTGTAAAAATATCTTAATCAGTGTAGCACTTCTCTAGGGGGAAAAAAAGTTGATTTTTCATTGCCTTGCAAACATATTCAAATATATTTTACTCAACTCAACATTAAAATTCATTGATGACAACTTGCACAAATATCTTCAAGGCAAATTGAACACAGACATCTTTTCCTAAAGAATGAGACTCTCCCTTGGGAGAGTGATAATTATGATAATCAGTTGTACAAAAGTCAGAACAACAATTATTTTAAAAATTAAAATTTCATGGTTGAGGAAAATAAAAGAATAACTGTCCATCTTCCCTTCTCCCTTTCATACTTCTGTCACAATCTCTAACGGAAAGACATATCAAATATTATATTAAGTCTTGAAGACAATATTCTTTGAATAAAAAGAACAAAAAATAACTTTGTTCAAAATTAAACCTACTATGTAAGCTTATCATATTCAATATTCTTGCATACTGTTCAATCAGCTCACCACAAATCTTTATCATAAGATTGATGCTGACTTGAAAAGGTCATGAGTCCAGGATATGATTGTAATTTGACCTTCAGCGTTTTTTAATTGGTTGAATAGTTATCTGTTCTGTCTCCTGTCCTTGAAACCACTAAGAAAATGAAGATAGCGAGCACAGAGAACCAATACAACAACTGAAAATGTCCTTTTTTATTGCTTTATGAATTCACAGACTCTAAAAACTTTGGCAAACATAAACATGAAACATATGCATGTTCAGATGGAATGGCAGCAATTCATAAATTAAATGAAATTCAAGAAAGTCTTCTTTTAAAATCTGTTCCCTTTTTTCACAATATCAGTTGTCTCAGTAGTGTCAACTCTACATATATTATAGAATTAGTTTATGTCCATTAAAAGGAAAAAAACTGTATTACAGTATGTTCCTTCTCTCATGCATTTCATGGAAAATCAGTCTCTGTAAGAAGCTAATAACCCAACAAGGCTGATTTCTTCAGATGCAACATCTATTCTTTAGACCTCTTCAGCACTGATTGGTCATCCATGGGCTTGTGGAAGATTAAAAGACTTGAAACTCGGGTTTAATTTATTCAGGGATAAAGGGCTTATTTCATCCAGAAGTGTAGACAGCAACATAATACAAGTAAATTATTTGTAAAGTAAAAGGGCTAATGAAGTTTCATAGACAATTTGTAACTGGGATTGTGTTTAGGTACAGAGAACACAGCGCAACCTGACACCGACTAGAGCTTATTGAACTAATTTTGCTTTGATTTAAATGACCAGCTAAGACACATGGCAATATGAAGAATCAAGCTTTTCAGAAAAAAATCAACTTGTAATCTGCATGATTTACAAATAGTAAACATATATGTGGGGCTTTTCAGGTGGCACTAATAAAGAATCTGCCTGCCAAGGCAGGAGCACAAGAAATGCAGATTCTATCTCTGGATCAGGATGATCCCTCAGAGTAGGAAATTGTAACCTGCTCCAGTATTCTTGCCTGGAAAATTCCATGGACATAGGAGCCTGGAGGGCTACAGTCCATGGTGTTGCAAAGAGTTGGACATGACTGATCGACTGAGCACACACTAATATGTATGTACTGACCAGTGAGAAACAGGTAACATGAGGCTGCTTTATTAGAAGGTTCCACTTTAAGAGAAGTTTAGTACATTCTGAATTTATAATAATGCATAGTTTCAGTATAATGCTTTACTAGGCCCTCTTTTTAAAATATTTTAAAGTAATTAAAAATTATTCTCCACTACCCAGCAATCCCACTGCTGGGCATACACACTGAGGAAACCAGAATTGAAAGAGACACGTGTACCCCAATGTTCATCGCAGCACTGTTTATAATAGCCAGGACATGGAAGCAACCTAGATGTCCATCAGCAGATGAATGGATAAGAAAGCTGTGGTACATATACACAGTGGAGTATTACTCAGCNTGCTGGGCATACACACCGAGGAAACCAGAATTGAAAGAGACACGTGTACCCCAATGTTCATCGCAGCACTGTTTATAATAGCCAGGACATGGAAGCAACCTAGATGTCCATCAGCAGATGAATGGATAAGAAAGCTGTGGTACATATACACAGTGGAGTATTACTCAGCCATTAAAAACAATATATTTGAGTCAGTTATAATGAGGTGGATGAAACTGGAGCCCATTATACAGAGTGAAGTAAGCCAGAAAGAAAAACACCAATACAGTATACTAATGCATATCTATGAAATTTAGAAAGATGATAACGATAACCCTGTATGCAAGCAGCAAAAGAGACACAGATGTAAAGAACAGACTTTTGGACTCTGTGGGAGAGGGCGAGGGTGGGATGATTTAGGAGAATGGCATTGAAACATATATAATATCATATGTGAAATGAATTGTCAGTCCAGGTTTGATGCAGGATACAGGATGCTCGGGGCTTTGTGCACTGGGATGACCCAGAGGAATGATATGGGGAAGGAGGAAGGAGGGGGGTTCAGGATGGGGAACACGTGTACACCTGTGGCATATTCATGCTGGTGTATGGTAAAACCAATACAATATTGTAAAGTAATTAGCCTTCAATTAAAATAAATAAATTTATATTTAAAAAATTATTCTCCAGTACACACACAAAAAAGCAAATTCTTGCCACCCTTTTGGGTTGAGGCTCAGAATACAGTCTGCATATTTAGTGACTAGTTCACAGTTTGGATGGATACAACTTTCTGCTTGTTAAAAGTAAAATTAAATATGATTTCTCTTTTAAAGTTATCTTTTGATTTTTCAATTACATAAATATTGAACATACACAAGTACATATTGAAAGTTAAAAGCTATCTTCTCCTCTTGTACTAACATCAAATATTCCACTGACTAATACTTTATGAATGGACTACCAAAGCATATGGCTATGAAGTTAATACATGGTTAAATGAATTGTCATTCTCAAATTGAGTGAATTAGAAGTCTGTTTGTCAAAGGTGATACAGCAAAATTATTCTGCTGTTGTATGCTTATGAGTAAATGCACCTATTCTCTTAGCTTAAAAGTGGGAACAGAATAACAAAATTCTCCCCATCCTCTCATATTTATATTCAGTAATATTTTGCCTTCTCATTTATATCAATTCTATATATAAACCTTCCCTTATCCAGGGAAATGTCTGACTCATAAAATTCTTGTTTCTATTTAGCAAGAATATTCACCATTCTAACAGCAAGGTTTCCAAAAGGATAATTTAAACAAACATTGAGAAGTTTCCAGGAATTTTTAATTGAATCAGAACTGATAAAAATTAATTAGCTACATCTGTCCTCATGACAGTCCTGATGTGGGAACAATAATCAAATGAAAACTCTGCCAACAGAAATTGGCAGTGATAAAGACTTACTGCATCACTCTCTCCAATGTAAATCCCCACTGCAAAGACATTACAGAAAATGATGTTGAAATGAGATGGATGCTAAGTGACCTGATGTGCTTGGAAACAGACCAATGCATCTAGGAACATCAAGCTTTTTAAAAAGCAACAACGGGTAAAACTGGGAATTAACAACACCCAATGTCCCCTTGATTGAACAAAGTCTTAAAGGCATCATGCTTCACAGTGAACAATACATTGTCAGCACATTTAATAGCGAAGGAAGACTTGTGCTTATGCACTTCTGTTATATAGATAACAGAAGAAGTGTAAGGGTGGAGAATTATAAGGATGGAAAATGATTTACAGCTGATCATTAACAAAGAAAATTATACAACCATACTTTCTGCTGTCCTGTCCAATTTATGATTTTAATCCTTAAGATGTCCCTCAGTGCTGGCAGGGAATTCTACTGCATTCTCTTTTTTACCTTAAAATGCATGAGTGTATTTGCACTTAGGACCCATGCTTGGTTTCATGCATAGCTTTCATAGACTTAAGGGTTTTTTTTTTTAACAATTTAGTAATAGGACTCTCACATTTTGTGTTGCCTATGCTAGTCAAATCTCTATATTCCTCTACTTTCCTAATAATTATTATTGCTTTCTTTTATTCTTCTGGTGTCTTCTCCTTTCATCTCTCAGTTTGAAGGTTTGGGCATATTATTGTACTAAAAAGGAAATGAAAACAATCAAAAGAGAATTTCCACCTCCTCCTGCAACCATATTCAGCAACCTACATCTGTATACATATAAAGTTGGGTCTCCTTCTATTAAATTAAATAAATGTTTCTCATTTTATCTAAAACCACATAACCCACAGGGAACATAACTTCTAGTTAATGCCTTGTCTACACAATCCCATGAAAACCCAATAAATCTGCCTAATTGTGGAATGCAGTATTAGGAAACCCATTTTGCCCTTGCAGCTGAGCTACAATCCCCACTCCACCTCTATTAGTACTAGAGGTAATATTTTAGGATCTCTGTCTATTCATTCTTTGTCTTCTTTTTCAGAACAAAAAAATTTTAATGTTGTTTGTGAGTCCTTCAAAGACTTCAACAGAGATCTCTTAATTAAATATTTGTTGAAAGACTGAATAGGTGAAATGTGTTCTTTTACATTTGTTTACATTTACCTAGTCTATCAAGTAACCTTAATTTTTAAAATTTCCCGATTTTTACTTCCTTACCATAATTATGCCATTTTTCTTATCTCATTAATAGCAATGTGGATGGGTATAGGAATCTGTTTCAAGTAAGACAGTGACACTCAAAGACGCAGTTGAGTTGAGAAAATAACTTAGAGTGGCTTACAGTCAAATGGTAAATTATGGGTGACTCTACAGAATTGAGTTTTCACCCTTTCCCTACAACTTCAATTTACAGCTCGACTGAAGTCCTTAATTTTCTCCATATACCACAATGAACAAATTCCACAATTTGTACTCTGTTACACTACTTCTCTGATCTGGGGCTTCCCTGATAGCTCAGTTGGTAAAGAGTCCGCCTGCAATGCAGGAGACCCTGGTTTGATTCCTGGGTTGGGAAGATCTGGGAAGATCCCCTGGAGAAGGGATAGGCTATCCACTCCAGTATTTTGGGGCTTCTCTTGTGGCTCAGTTGGTAAAGAATCCACCTGCAATGCAGAAGACCTGGGTTCAATCGCTGGGTTGGGAAGATCCCCTGGAGAAGGGAAAGGTTACTCATACCCATTCTAGTATTCTGGTTTGGAGAATTCCATGGACTGTATACTCCATGGGGTCACAAAGAGTCAGACATGACTTAGTGAGTTTCACTTCACACTACTTCCAACCAAGTCAACTGCAAACAGCTCAGCTCAATTTTATCTCCCTTTAGGAATAAAGATACACTTTAATTTCCCATACTTACAGGAGTTTCAAACTGAGAAGAATGAATTAGATTAATGTTTTCTAATATTGTTGATTTCACAAAAATATTTTAGAAAGAGTTTTGGGGAAGTGGGGAAAATAGGAAAGAACTTCAGTGGATTCTCTACTTTCTACCAGAGCAAATCTGTATTTGCTTTTGTTATTCATTGAGTTTTCTCATAATATTTGTTTAAGACATTCTTCTGCTAAAACTTGTTAAGTCTCCTTAATAGTTCTAAATGATTAAATAAAATATTATCTGTCTCTTATACACATCTTGTGGAAGATTAAAAGACTTGAAACTCGGGTTTAATTTATTCAGGGATAAAGGGCTTATTTCATCCAGAAGTGTAGACAGCAACATAATACAAGTAAATTATTTGTAAAGTAAAAGGGCTAATGAAGTTTCATAGACAATTTGTAACTGGGATTGTGTTTAGGTACAGAGAACACAGCGCAACCTGACACCGACTAGAGCTTATNATGAACTCCTGGAGTTGGTGATGGACAGGGAGGCCTGGCGTGCTGCGATTCATGGGGTTGCAAAGCGTTGGACATGACTGAGCGACTGAACTGAACTGAACTGAATGAAAATGGAGGTTGAATAAGACTTGCAGTACAATTTTGGCTTTAAAAAATGTGTCTTATGTGATTTTTTTAAAAGGAAGAATAAGATAAAAATTTCTTCAACCATTTTTATATATTGGAAATTATAAGTAAATTTTAATTGTCAAGTTTTTTGGTTGAAAAGAAATATTTATCACCCTAACATGAGAAAGCCTAAGGTCAGAGTGTCTACCTATGGAAAAGAAAGGGAGCTTATGATGCAGCATGTGCTTTTTTCCTTTGTGTGTGTGTTTTTTTTCCTCAAAAGTGAGTCACAAGAAGAGTTGAGCCCAAAGAATCTGATTTTTTTAATAACAGGTATTGATGATATCATGTGAAATATCAAACCTTGATATACGCAGGGAACTGACACCAAAGTGCCTATGTTGCCTTTTGTTTTTTTGACCTTTAACCTTCAACCTCTTAGACCTGAAATTAGTTGAAATATGAGTAGTTGTGTAATAGGACTGATCGAAATGTAACTTGTGCGGGTTCTTTTCAACGTTTATTGAGGAAATGTGATAGATACAGGAGAAACATCAGTTAACCTAAATCATTATTTAATGTCTGGAGAAGGAAATGGCAACCCACTCCAGTGTTCTTGCCTGGAGAATCCCAGGGACTGGGGAGCCTGGTGGGCTGCCGTCTATGGGGTCACACAGAGTCGGACACGACTGAAGCGACTTAGCAGCAGCAGAAGTAACCAAAACCGTTATTTAATGTATGTGGAAGTAAACTTAGTTTGAGTTGTTGAGAAAATAATTTATCGTTTTAGATTATATTGGATTTTGATAAAGCATGTCTTTAACTTTTGATACTCATTACTTCCACTTCATTCCCAGGAGTCTCCATGACAATTTTATTATGACTAGAATTCTTTGATGTGATCATTGAGAGAATGACTTTGTTCATCAGCTTTATTTATTGAATTGGAAGCCTGTTATCAGATTCAACAGAATATGTTTTCGTTACTTGATTTCTGTTTCAGATTGTGTAATTTGCCTGTTTTTTCAATAAGCATACATTCTAATTCTAAGAACCTTACTTAAATAAATAAATGAATAAGAAATTCTGATTGAGTAGAACTGGATTTGGTGTTAGAAGTCTGTGTTGTAAAGTTCACCAGGTTATTTATGTGCATGCTAAGTTTCATGTTATTACTGTACAAAGGCGAAAGGTAACATGCTTTATCTTTTAACTTTATAGTCTGTGAAAAACTATACCAAATGCCATGTGAGAAATGAGCAGATTTGTAACAAACTTACTAGCTGTAAAAGCTGTTCACTAAACTTGAATTGCCAGTGGGATCAGCGACAGCAAGAGTGCCAGGCTCTACCAGGTAAAGATTTACATTTGGTAAATCAGTTTTATAGTCTACAGATGAATGCTATTTTTGTAAAGAGCGTTTAGTAAGAATATTCCATTTTCTAAAATTAAATCAGTAGCAAATAAACAATAGTATTGGAGTAAAGATAGCAGTGTTCCTACAAGAAAGATTTATACATTTGTTTCCAATTAAGATGTTCAAGGTATCTTCTGTTTATTACTGTTGATTTGGTCAGAATAGTTTTCATTAAAAAATTATATCTTAAAAACATAGAAAATAGAAAGTACTCAGAGTAATATCCAGATCTAACATTTTGGCATATTGGATTTAAGTGCCCTTTATTTTTTAAATTCCAAGAGCAGTTTTTTACTGACTGTTCTTTTTTATTAGAAATGGTAACATTTATAATAATTATTATATGATTCAATGAGATGCATAAGTTCTGTAAATCAGAACAAAACTCATTTGAAAAATAAATTTCAATTTATTTTTACAGTTAGCATTCTTCTTAGTAGACCCCAAGTATTCTTTCTTTTGAATATGAAAGAGAAAATCAGAAATCAAAAACTTGTATAGATATTTAACCAGTTCCATCTTCTTGTTGTACAGATAAGCTGAGACTGTTTACATGACCTATTTACATGAGAAATAATAGTGAGAAGCAATAGTTTTTTTCAAGCAAAAACTTGAAAGTAATAATTTTTAAGTGTTAAAGTCTAAAAGCTACATGTAGATCAATAAAAATACTTACAGTTTCTTTAAAAAGACAGAGTAAATCCTGGACTGAAATAAGAGTTGACTGAAGGAATATATATGTAAAGGAACATTATTTAATAAGAAGAGAATTTGATTACCAGTGGAAATTTGGGAAAATAATAGTGAAGTTATGTTTAGTAATACCCATCTACTCTTGTCTGGGAAAATATTTTGGTTTGGCCTAAGGGTTGTACTTGACCAGGTTATTACTTTGGAGGATAATAAATATAGTAAGCTATTTTATTAAACACTAACTCCCCTTATTCTGTATTCTTATTTACTAAGAGCCACCTTGGCATTATATGTAGTTTGGTTTCTGTTTAGCTTGTCTCAAGGAAGTGAATGCTCTAAATGGAGAATTTAGTCTGTAGTAATTGCCTTTCTCCATGGAAATTTGTGAATTGCATTTTTTCCTATTGATCTCATGTAAAATTGGCAATTTGAATTTATCAAGCTTAACCTATTTTAAAAATTGGCTACTATCCTAAAGTTGAGGTGGTGCTCAAAGCTACAGAAACTTGAGACATCACAACATTTGGTTTAGTGCTCTGATTCAGTTTAGCCCCAAAGGCCCATGCGTTTCTTGCATTTGTATGATTCATTAACCAAGTATTTCTGATCTTATAAAACAAAAGATAACCAAAACTAAAGTAAATCCTTCCTTGATTCAGTAAGGAAAGAAAAAGCTGAAATTTAACAAAAACTCCTGTGCTGTTTCCTTCAAGTGATCTGGTAGTTTAGATTTCAGAAGACAGGGAAGATCGCTGTATGTGTAGCCTGAAAATGAAAACAGAGGCGTTTGAAGTCTTACTAAATGAATCTGGTGTATCAAGTGCTTACTATGTTCCAAACACAATGTGTTATTCTCATTACCTAGTTTAATAGGACAGTAGTTATTCAAGAAGCAAAGGGCCCTGTGTTACTAAGATATTGTGTGCGTTTGTAATTCTCATTCTGTAATAGGTTTACTCTGTATTATAGTTTTCTAAAGGCTACATAGTGTATGATTCTAATAGATTGAATGTTATATTAAACCATCATTAAAGGGATTTGCAAAAATATAGAACAGAGCCACACTCTTAACTCTCTTATTTTTTGCAGACTGTAATTATGAGAAATTAAATATGCTATTTATTTTAAGTTATTTATTTCCCTAACATTTTTTAATGAAAAATTTCAAAATTTTTAATGATTTTTTTAATGAAAAATAGAATTGTAGTGAGGACACTCACTACCCATACCCTAGATTCTGAATGCACATTTTACTCTACTCTATCTCTGATTTCTCTGCCTATCCATGCCCTATTCACTTATCAACCCATCTCAATTTTTGATGCCAAGGGCCTAATTTAAACTATCGGCTTTACTTTCTCAAGGAGAAAATGTGAAGATATTAACCTATTCCTTGGGTGTGTAATAATAGCGTTAAGGGGCAAGACATCCAAGAAACTGGAAGAGTATGTTTGTAATAAAATTTTAAACGAATAAATATATGTATTTTTCAAAGATTAGTTTTAATTTTTAATATGGTCAAGCTCCATAGATATAAAATGTATAAGGAAAAATCTGTGGCGTTCTCAATAACTTTTAAGGGTTTAAAGGGGTCTTGAGACCAAAATGTTTGAGAACTGCTGCTTTATAATAATTCCATGAAGACCGAACTGATGCATCCAAACTGAAAGGGCAAGAGGCACTGAAATATTTAGTGATATGAAACTAACGGATAGTCAAGTCAAGCTTCACAGATTGGTATGTCAATAAAACCTCAGTGTTGATGTATCCTAGAGCATAACTTTATATTGAATTTATAAGTCTGTGTTTTAGAAAACAAACACTGCTTTAAGTTCAATTTGGAGCCTAAGGAAAAACCACTGTTACTGAATAGTATGTTTAAACTTTCAAAAGACCTGAAAGGTTGTGTAAAAATAATTATTTGAAAGCAAACTTTCTAGTTTCTTTACGAAGCATAAATGAAATGAGACTTCTCGCCCCATAATTATAATAAAAGAATCAAAGAACCCAGCTTATATCAAAATAGTACACCTGTGCTAAAGAGATTAGTTAATCTAATTCCATAGCCAAGAGGACAGTTATTAATAGCTACACTTGTAGAAATAACTTTGCTTTTGTTGTGTGCTGGTTATTTTTCTACTGAAGTGATCCTGTATAAAGTGAACCTTGTGACGTATAAATGTGGTAGTGATTTCACTTGCTGCGAAACCATTTATCAATACACTAGATTTACACAGAAGACCTAACAGTCAACAGATTTTGACTGATGTTACAGAGCAGTAGCTTTTCTTATGTTTAATAATTAGAGAAAAAATTAGGATCTTCTGTTCTTATTCTTCACCAAAATATTAGTCAAATTTTGTTTACTATAATACAGGGATATATTTGAATTTTATCATAAAATTATTTAAGCAAATCTAGAAGTTGTATTTATTTAGCATTCTGAAATACTTGAAAAATATGCATGTGTTTGGATAATCAAAAAAATAAGACTTTTTTTTTTTTTTGGATTAGCTCATCTTTGTGGAGAAGGATGGATTCATGTCGGGGATGCTTGTCTTAGAATTAATTCCAGTAGAGAAAACTATGACAATGCTAAACTTTACTGCTATAATCTTAGTGGAAATCTTGCTTCATTAACAACTTCAAAAGAAGTAGAATTTGTACTGGATGAAATACAGAAGTATACACAGCAGGTAACAACTATATTTGTTTTTATGGCAGTGAGTCATTCTTTTTGTTTTTATTTTATTTATTTATTTTTTAATTTTTTTAAATTTAATTTTAATTTAAATTTACTTTACAGTACTGTATTGGTTTTGCCATACATTGACATGAATCTTCCACGGGTGTATACCAGCTCCCAATCCTGAATCCCCCTCCCACCTCCCACCCCATATCATCTCTCTGGATCATCCCTGTGCACCAGCCCCAAGCATCCTGCATCCTGTATCGAGCATAGACTGGTGCTTCATTTCTTACATGATAGTATACATGCTTCAATGCCATTCTCCCAAATCATCCCACCCTCGCCCTCTCCCTCAGAGTCCAAAAGTCTGTTCTATACATCTGTGTCTCTTTTGCTGTCTCGCATACAGGGTCATCATTACCATCTTTCTAAATTCCTTATATATGTGTCAGTATACTGTATTGGTGCTTTTTTCTGGCTTACTTCACTCTGTATAATCGGCTCCAGTTTCATCCATCTCATTAGAACTGATTCAAATGTATTCTTTTTAATGGCTGAGTAATACTCCATTGTGTATATGTACCACANTATACTGTATTGGTGTTTTTCTTTCTGGCTTCACTCTGTATAATAGGCTCCAGTTTTATCCATCTCATTAGAACTGATTCAAATGTATTCTTTGTAATGGCTGAGTAATACTCCATTGTGTATATGTACCACAGCTTTCTTATCCATTCATCTGCTGATGGACATCTAGGTTGTTTCCATGTCCTGGCTATTATAAACAGTGCTGCAATGAACATTGGGGTACATGTGTCTCTTTCAGTTCTGGTTTCCTCGGTGTGTATGCCCAGCAGTGGGATTGCTGGGTCATACGGCAGTTTTATTCACAACTTTTTAAGGAATCTCCACACTGTTCTCCATAGTGGCTGTACTAGTTTGCATTCCCACCAACAGTGTAAGAGGGTTCCCTTTTCTCCACACCCTCTCCAGCATATATTGCTTGTAGACTTTTGGATCGCAGCCATTCTGACTGGTGTGAAATGGTACCTCATTGTCACACGAGCTTCTTAAAGGAGAAATGTTACGGAGCAATCATGATGGTGTTGCGCCGTATCGCATTTTTTAGTCGACTTCCACCCCCTAGTGGTCATTTCTGAGAAGTTCTCTTCCACTTTATTTACTTTAAAAAAGTTTTGATTCTGACATTCTTATCTCATCATCTGTGTTTTCTTTTATAATGTTAAGAACAAAATAACACAGTAGCACAACGGAAATAACCATCACAAGCATGAACACTCAGAGATGCTCTGAGAGGGGCCTTGGGGCGGGCACACTGGTGTTTTAGTCTGTTCCTTCTATACCATTTGGATTTTTGTTGTCTTGTATGTATGATACTTATAACATGTGATTTAAGTTTTTAATTGAAAAAAGTTTTGTTGAAAATATAAATAGGAGAACTCAACATTAAAAGCCAAATAACCCAATTAAAAAATGGGCCAGGGGCATCCCTAGTACTCGGTGGTAAAGAATTTGCTTGCCAATGCAGAAGACGTGGGCTCAATACCTGGCTTGGTTAGACCCCACGTGCCCTGAGGCAACTGAGCCCAAGCACCACAACTACTGAGCCTGGCTCCACAGCAAGAGAAGGCATCCCAGTGAGAAGCCTGCACACCGAAACGCGAGAGCAGCCCCTGCTCACCACAGCTAAAGAAAAGCCTGTGCAGCAACAAAACCCAGCGCAGCCAAAAATAGAGTTATTTTTAAAAAGTAAATAAATAGGGCCAAAGGCCTTACCAGATAACTTACCAAAGATGAGATACAGATGGCAAGGAAGCGTAGAAAAGATACTCCACGTAACATGTGGAAAATGCAAATTAAAACAACAATGAGATACTATTATACCTATTAGAATGGTGAAAATTTAAAACCGTGACAACACCAAAAGCTGAAGAGGATGTGGAGCAGAAGGAACTCTTGTTCTTTGCTGTGACAATGCAAAATGATGCACCCACTGTGGAAGACAGTTCTGTGGTTTCTTATAAAACTAAATACAGCCTTACCACGTGACCCAGCACTTGCATTCGTTCCTTGGGCAAATGATAAAGAGCTGAAAACTATTCACATAAAGACCTGCACTTGGTTGTAAATAGCAGCCTTATTAATTAACTGCCCAATTCTGGAAGGAACCAAGGCGTCCTTCAGGAGGTGAATGGATGACCAAACTGTAGTACATCAAGACAGCAGAATATTATTTAGTGATAAAAAGACTTGAATCATGAAAAGACATGGAAGAACCTACAATGAGTATTATTAAATGAGAGAAGCATTTAATCTGAAAATGCTACATACTGTGTGATTCTAGCTATATGACATTCTGGAAAGGGCAAAACTATGAAAACAGGTAAGAGACCACTTGTTACTGATGGAGATGAATAGAAAAGGGATTTTCAGGGCAGTGAGACTGTTCTGCAGGATACTGTAATGATGGATACATGGCATCACACATTTGTCCAGACCAATGTGCATGTGCTAGTCCAACATCGAGAGTGAAGCCTAATATAAACTATGGACTCTGGGTGATTATCATTGATGGTGAGAAGTGTAACACTCAGGTGGGGGGAGCTGATAGTGAGGGAAGCTGTGCATGCATCTGGGGATGATTATATGGGAACTTCTGTGAACCTAAAATTACTCTGAAAAAAAAAGTTTATAAATATATATAAATAGGGGGTGTTTTGAGGAAGAATAAAATTTGGCAATTAGGACAAAAGAAGTACTAAATATGAATATGAAAAAGATTAAAAAGAAAAACATTTAAAATGATTATTTTTCAGATAAGCTGTATAAAACAAAAAATAAACATTCCTTAAAAATTCATTTCACTTCCCCCTCTTTAATAGTTGTTTTACATTTTTAGCTCTTTTCTCCAGTTAATCCACAAGCAAACATCGTTTTAATCTAATCAATACAAGACTCAATCCGGATTTCCTGATGTGGAGTCAGAATTGTACAACTCATCTATTTGGAAGCATCATGTTTACAAACAGAACACGAGTGAAGTCAGTAGAATTTTCTTTACTTGAAATACTCATTGCCAGAAGAGCAAGTTGCTTTTGCAAAATGAATCGTATCTGTGATACTCAGAGGGAGCCTGGAGTAAACCCTCAGGGGTTTACTGTTGGGTCTTTACTAAGGGTTTTCTGTTGCGTAGGTTCTGGTGTCTTACTGGCTAAGTTCTCATCTCGGCTCTGTCTCCATCTTCGTGATCGAGGACAAGAAACAGGCTCCCCAGGCCTGATTTCCTGGTGGATTAGTTTGCTAGGGTTGCCATAACACAGAGTAGGTGGCTTAAACAACAGACATTTATCTCCACACAGGCGTGCAGGTTGGAAGTCCAAGACCAAGGAGTTGGCAGGGTTGCTTTATGAGGCTTCTCCTTGGCTTGCAGATAGCTGCCTTTTCCTTGGGTCTTGTCCCATCATCTTCCCTCTGTGTGCATCTGTGTCCAAATCTCCTCTTATAGGGACACCAGTCATGTGGGATTAGGGCCCACCCTAATGACCTCATTTTACCTTAATTACCTCTTAAAACCTCCATATCCAAATATAGTCACATTCTGAGGTGCTGAGGGTGAGGGTTTCAATATACAAATTTTTTTTGAGGGGGTGTATACAACAATTCACCCGGAGAAGGAAATGGCAACCCATATCAGTATCCTTGTCAGGAAAATTCCATGGATGGAGGAGCTTGGCAGGCTATAGTCCATGGGATTGCAAAGAGTTGGATGTGACTGAACAACTTCACTCACAACAATTCAGGCTTCCCTGGTGGCTCAGATGGTAGAGAATCAGCCGGCAATGCAGGAGACCTGGGTTTGATCCTTGAGTTGGGAAGATCCCCAGGAGAAGGGAATGGCTACCCACTCCATTAAGGCAATGGCACCCCACTCCAGTACTCTTGCCTGGAAAATCCTATGGATGGAGGACTCTGGTAGGCTGCAGTCCATGGGATCACGAAGAGTCAGACATGACTGAGCGACTTCACTTTCATGCATTGGAGAAGGAAAGGGCAACCCACTCCAGTGTTCTTGCCTGGAGAATCCCAGGGATGGCGGTGCCTGGTGGGCTGCGGTCTGTGGGGTCGCACAGAGTCAAACATGACTGAAGCAACTTAGCAGCCAGTATTCGTGCCTGGAGAATTCCATGGACAGAGGAGATTGGTGGGCTACAGTCCGTGGAGTCACAAAGAGTTGGGCACGACTGAGCGACTAACACTTTCACAATTCAGCCCATGACACCTGGGAACACAGTTGGCTATCCTCATCCTGCAGAGCTGTGTGACTGTGAGGTCATGTTTAGAAAGCTCCCATGCAATGCCAGGCACACCCCAGACACTGAACACAGCAGAGGCTCAGTGAGCAAGTTGCTTCTGCTTCTTAAGTCTGGATATGGAATGTCAGATTTTCTTAGAGTGAGAGGCATCTATGACATCTGAGGCTTTTGCTACTGGTTCAGAAAGCTGTTGCACGATCCTACTGCTTACATGTTGCAGACGTAACTCCCCTTTAAGGTGATACCCCCGGTAGCCTCTTCCTTGAAATCTGTCCTGACTCACTAACCGCCACTCTGAGGAATGCTTTCTGACTGATCGGTCTCGTTCTAGTTCCTCTGGTCACTCCAGCTCTCCCGAGGCAATAAACCAGCATGGATTCTGGAGTCCCATGGTGTCCATCATGTGCTAAGTCACTTCAGTCTGGCTCTGTGCAACCCTATGGACAGTAGCTTGCCAGTAGGCTATAGGCTCCTCCGTCCAAGGGATTCTCCAGCCAAGGATATTGGAATGGGTTGCCATGCCCTCCTCCTGGGAATCTTCCCAATCCAGGGCTTGAACCAGCATCTCTGACGTCTTCTGCATTGGCAGGCATTCTTTACCACGAGCACTGCTTGGGAAGCATTGCTTGCATTATATGTGTGGGCGTGGCATTCAGTCTCTTCAATGCCTCAGGTCACACATTTGTAAAATGGGGGTAATCAGTTCAGTTCAGCTGCTCAGTCGTGTCCGACTCTTTGTGACCCCATGAATCGCAGCACGCCAGGTCTCCAGGTCCATCACCAACTCCTGGAGTTCACACAGACTCGCGTCCATCGAGTCAGTGATGCCATCCAGCCATCTCCTCCTCTGTTGTCCCATTCTCCTCCTGCCCCCAACCCCTCCCAGCATCAGAGTCTTTTCCAATGAGTCACCTCTTCGCATGAGGTGGCCAAAGTACTGGAGTTTCAGCTTCAGCATCATTCCTTCCAAAGAAACCCCAGGGCTGATCTCCTTCAGAATGGACTGGTTGGATCTCCTTGCAGTCCAAGGGACTCTCAAGAGTCTTCTCCAACACCGCAGTTCAAAAGCATCAATTCTTTGGTGCTCAGCCTTCTTCACAGTCCAACAGATGGTAAAGCGTCTGCCTGCAATGTGGGAGGCCCGGGTTCGATCCCTGGGTTGGGAAGATTTCCTGAAGAAGGAAACGGCACCCCACTCCAGGACTCTTGCCTGGAGAATCCCACGGACGGAGGAGCGTGGTAGGCTACAGTCCATGGGGTCGCAGAGAGCACTTTCACGACTGAGCGACTTCACTTTCACTAAAATGGTGGCAATAGTTCTTGTCAATACTTAATCTGCAGAAGTGTCATGAGAATGGAATGAAAGGTCACAGAAAAGCCCTTAGCGTAATGACAAGAAACCACAGGTGAGTTCCTCGTTTCTGTCGGCTTTTCTTGTTCTTTTTGTTTGCCTCTTGTTCTGTTTGCCTCCCTGTGCTTGTTGCTCTCCAGGCGTCTGTTTTTAGGAAGAGCGTCCTTCCCAGCGTGGTCCTTCCAGACTTTTGCGGTTGCCCCCGCGATATTCGTGAGGAAGGACAGCCGGGGCGAAGGTCACGCGCCCGCTCCGCCCCGCACCCTGTGTGGGAGGAGCCCGGGGTGCACGCCTGTCCCGTCTCCCGGGCTTGCTGCTCCTTCTCACCTCCAGTCCCCCGTGCCCCACCCCAGTCGTTCCATCGTCTTCCCATTCCCCTCTGTAATCACTCTATTTCTTTCCTCGCTGCCTTCTTATCAGCATGTTTTGTTGTTGTTCAGTCGGTAAGTCGTGTCTGACTCCTTTGCGATCCCTGGCCTGTAGCCCGCCAGGCTCCTCTGTCCATGGGATTTCCCAGGCAAGATACTGGAGTGGGTTGCCATTTCCTTCTCCGGGGGAGCTTCCCGACCCAGAGCCGGGGCGCACCTCCTGCATTGGCAGGCAGATTCTTTACCACTGAGCCTCCAGGGAAGCCGGTAAGCATGTTCATGCTGTACTGAAAAAACCGCTTTGGCTTTGCCTTTTTGGTTCCTGCGGCCCCACCATCTCCTTGACCTTCCACCTCCTGTCTGTGTTCCTCTCTCTGCTGCCTCTTTTTCTCCCTTGGGTCCATCTTCAAAACTCTGCTTTGTTCAGATAACTGTCTGCTACTAAATCTTTAATGACTCCCAGCCAACAGGGGACAAAACCCAAAGTCCTTGGCTTGGCATTCAAGGCCCTTCCCAACCTGGCTGTAACCTCTGTCTCTAAACTCACCGCCTCTGAATCCTCATGGAGATGCGCTCTCAGCTCCAGTGGGTGGGGTCAACAAGCTGCACCCTTGTCCCACCCTTCCCCTAGCCTGGGAAGTCTCCTCCCCATCTCCTAAAGGAAGGATTCTCCAGGCACCTGAGCTCGCAGGCTTTTCTGCCTCCCCTGAACTCTTACCTCATTAAAAAAAAAAAAAATTACTTTTTATTGAAGGATAATTGCTTTACAGAATTTTGCTGTTTTCTGTCAAACCTTAACGTGAATCAGCCATAGGTATACGTATATCCCCTCCCTTTTGAATCTCCCTCCCCATCCCACCCTTCTAGACTGGTACAGAGCCCCTGTTTGTTTCCCGAGCCACACAGCTAATTCCCGTTGGCTATCTAGTTTACATATGGTAGTGTAAGTTTCCATGTTGCTCTTTCGATACATCTCACCCTTTCCTCTCCTCTCCCCATCTCCATAAGTCTGTTCTCTATGTCTGTTTCTCCACTGTTTCCCTGTAAATAAATTCTTCAGTACCGTTTTTCTAGATTCCGTATACATGCATTAGAACATGATATTCATCTTTCTTTTTCTGACTCACTTCACTCTGTATAATAGGTTCTAGGTTTATCCACCTCATTGGAACTGACTCAAATCTGTTCCTTTTTATGGATGAGTAATGTTCCATTGTGTATATGTACCACAACTTCTTTATCCATTCATCTGCTGATGGACATCAGGTTGCTTCCATGTTCTAGCTATTGTAAATAGTGCTGCAATGAACAGTGGGATACATGTGTCTCTTTCAATTTTGGTTTCCTCAGGGTATATGCCTAGGAGTGGGATTGCTGGGTCATATGGTGGTTTTTTCCCCCTAGTTTTTTAAAGGAATCTCTATACCGTCTCCATAGGGGCTGTATCAATTTACATTCCCACTAACAGTGCAAGAGTGTTCCCTTTTCTCCACACCCTCTCCGGCATTTATTGTTTGTAGACTTTTTGATGATGGCCATTCTGACTGTGGTTTTGATTTGCATTTCTCTAATAATGAGCGATGTTGAGCATCTTTTCATGTGTTTGTTAGCTATCTGTATGTCTTCTTTGGAGAAATGTCTGTTTGGGTCTTTCCCCCACTTTTTGATTAGATTGTTTTTCTGGTATTGGGTTGTATGAGCTGCTTGAGTATTTTGGAAATTAATCCTTTGTCAGTTGTTTCATTTGATTATTTTCTCCCATTCTAAGAGTTGTTTTCTCATCTTGCTTATAGTTTCCTTTGCAATATATTGTGCAGAAGCTTTTAAGTGTAATCAGGTCACACTTGTTTACTTTTGTTTTTATTTCTGTTAGAGGAGGTGGGTCATAGAGGATCTTGCTTTGATTTATGTCATCGAGTGTTCTATGTTTTCCTGTAAGAGTTTTATAGTTTCTGGCCTTGCATTTAGATCTTTAATCCATTTTGAGTTTATCTTTGTGTATGGTATTAGGAAGTGTTCTAATTTCATTCTTTTACATGTACCAGTCCAGTTTTCCCAGCACCATTTATTGAAGAGGCTGTCTTTGCCCCATTGTATATTCTTGCCTCCTTTGTCAAAAATAAGGTATCCATAGGTGCATGGAGTTATTTCTGGGCTTTCTATCTTGTTCCATTGGTCTATATTTCTGTTTTTGTGCCAGTACCATACTGTCTTGATGACTGTAGCTTGGTAGTATAATCTGAAGTCAGGAAGGTTGATTCCTCCAGTTCCATTCTTCTTTCTCTTTGGCTATTCGGAGTCTTTTGTGTTTTCATATGAATTATGAAATCTTTTGTTCTAGTTCTGTAAAAAATGCCATTGGTAATTTGATAGGGATCACATTGAATCCATAGATTGTGTTTAGTAATATAGTCATTTTCATGGTATTGATTCTTCCTACCCAGGAACATGGAATATCTCTCCATCTGTTTGTGTTGTCTTTGATTTCTTTCACTAGTGTCTTATAATTTTCTGTGTACAGTTCTTTTGTATCCTTAGGTAAATTTATTCCTAGATATTTAATTCTTTTTGTTGCAATGGTGCATGTGATTAATTCCTTAATTTCTCTCTCTGACTTTTCATTGTTAGTATGTAGAAATGCAAGTGATTTCTGTGTATTTATTTTGTATCCTGAAACTTTGCTAAATTCACTGATTAGCTCTAGTAATTTTCTGATACTGTTTTTAGGGCTTAAAAAAATATACAGTATCATGTCATCTGCAAACAGTGAGAGCTTTACTTCTTCTTTTCTGATCTGGGTTCCTTTTATTTCTTTTTCTTCTCTTATTGCTATAGCTAGGACTTCCAGAACTATTTTGAATAATAGTGGTAATAAAATAATAATAAAGGTGGAAACCCTTGTCTTGTTCCTGATCTTAGGGGGAATGCGTTCAGTTTTTCACCATTGAGAATAATGTTTGCTGTAGGCTTGTCATATATGGCCTTTACTATGCTGAGGTAGGTTACTTCTATTTTAATCATAAATGGGTGTTGAATTTTGTCATAGGCCTTTTCTGCATCTATTGAGATGATCATATGGTTTTTATCTTTCAATTTGTTAATATGTTGTATCACATTGATTGATTTGTATATATTGAAGAATCCTTGCATCCCTGGAATAAACCCAACTTGATCATGGTGTATGAGCTTTTTGAGGTGTTGCTGAGTTCTGTTTGCTAAAATTCTGTTGAGGTTTGCACCTATGTTCATCAGTGATATTGGCCTGCAGTTTTCCTTTTTTGTGTTGTCTTTGTCTGGTTTTGGTATCAGGGTGATGGTGGCCTAGTAGAATGAGTTTGAAAGTGTTCCTTCCTCTGCAATTTTTTGAAAGAGTTTTAGAAGGATAGACATTAGCTCTTCTCTAAATGTCTGATAGAATTCTCCTGTGAAACCATCTGGTCTTGGGCTTTTCTTTTTTGGGAGATTTTTGACTACAGCTTCAATTTCAGTGCGTGTAATTGGGTTATTCATGATTTCTATTTCTTCCTGGTTCAGTCTTGGAAGATTGAATTTTTCTAAGAATATGTGCATTTCTTCCAGATTATCTCTATTATTGCTATATAGTTGTTCATAATAGTCTCTTATAATCCTTTGTATCTCTGCATTGTCCATTGTAACCTCTCCTTTTTCATTTCTAATTTTGTCTATTTGTTTCCTCTCTTTTTTTCTTGATGAGTCTAGCTAAAGTTTGTCAATTTTGTTTATCTTCTCAAAGAACCAGCTTTTAGTTTTATTAATCTTTACTATTGTTTCTTTCATCTCTTCATTTATTTATGCTTGGATCTTTATGATTTCTTCCTTCTATTAATTTTGGGGGTTTTTTGTTCTTTTTTCCAGTTATTCTAGGTGTAAAGTTAAGTTGTCTATTCAATGTTTTTCTTGTTTCTTTAGGTAGAATTGTATTGCTATAAACTTCCCTCTTAGAACTGCTTTTGCTGCATCCCATAAGTTTTGAGTTGTCATGTTTTCATTGTCATTTGTTTCTAGAAATTTTTTGATTTCCCTTTGGATTTCTTCAGTAAACTGTAGGTTATTTAGAATCAAGTTGTTTAATCTCCATGTGTTTGTGTTTCTTACAAATTTTTCCTTGTAATTGATATCTAGTCTCATAATGTGATTGGAGAAGAAGGTTGATATGATTTCAATTTTCTTAAATTTATTTAAGTGTTACTTGTGGCCCAAGATGTGGTCCATCCTGGACAATGTTCCATGTGCACTTGAGAAGAAGATGTATTCTGCATTTGGATGGAATGTCCTGAAGATATCAATGAGGTTCATCTCATCTAATGTATCATTTAAGACTTGTGTTTCCTTATTAATTTTCTGTATTGATGATCTGTCCTTTGGTGTGAGTGGGGTTTTAAAGTCTCCTACTATTAATGTGTTACTGTGTATTTCTCCTTTTTTGTCTGCTAGTGTTTATTTTATGTTGAGGTGCTCCTACATTGGGTGCATAGATATTTGCAACTGTTATGTCTTCCTTTTGGATTGAGCCTTTGATCATTATGTACTGTCCTTCTGAAATGTTGTTGTTGAATTATGACGCTGGGATTCTTGGCCTCCGGAGGAGAAGAATTCAATCCGGGGCCAGAGACGAGGCTTGATCGCTCAGAGCTTTTGTGTGATAAAGTTTTATTAAAGTATAAAGGAGATAGAGAAAGCTTCTGACATAGACATCAGAAGGGGGCAGAAAGAATACCCCCCTGCTAGTCTTTAGCTGGATGTTATATAGTCACCAGCAGTCTGTTAATAAAAGAAAGGAATGTCTCAAAACTTAGAATGGCCCCTCACCCATAAAATGTATTTTGGGATAACCTTGGCTCTAAATCTTGGGCCATAAAATGATTAACTTGGATCTTAAAGAAGGGCAGATCACCATGCAAATAGTTTCATTTACATAGATTAGAGGAACAATATCGAAGTATAACATACTGGTTTATCAAGTAGGTTCTGAGCCCAAAAGGCGGAACCAACTTGAAGACAGAGTTTGGGGTAAATGCATAGTACATTAGCACAGCTTAATACAAGTATTTCCATAAGAAAAAGGCAATGGTTTACTTCAAGTGAAACCAGGTGTCATCATGGCAACACAGAATTTTAGGAGAAACCTCCTTTTAAATTTGTATAGAGAAGGAAAAAAAAATATATCACTAGTTTGTTCCTCCTGCCTCTTAAGAGAGATAAAATGTCTGACACTTGCAGGCTTTTTCCTCCTTTTGGAGACCCCTGGGCTTCTCACTCACTTCTCTCTCACTTCCTTACCTCTTGTAATCTTTATTTTAAGGTCTGTTTTGTCTGATATGGGGATTGCTACTCCAGCTTTCTTTTGCTTCCTACTTGCATGGAATATATATTTCCATCCTCTCACTTTCAGTCTATATGTGTCTTTAGGTCTGAAGTGGGTTTTTTGTAGACAGCATATATTTGGGTCTTGTTTTTGTATTCATTCAGCCAGTCTGTGTATTTTGGTTGGAGCACTTAGCCCATTTACATTTAAAGTAATTATTGATATATATGTGCCTATTGGCATTTTCTTAATTGTTTAGGGTTGATTTTATAGATATTTTTTCTTCCCTTATATTTCTTGACTATATAAGTCTTTGCTACATAAGCTTTAACATTTGTTGTAAAGCTGATTTGGTGGTACTGAATTCTCTTAAGTTTTGCTTGACTGAAAAGCTTTTGATTTCTCCATTAATTTTGAATGAGATCCTTGCGAGGTACAGTAATCTTGGTCGTAGATTTTCCCCTTTCAGTACTTTAAATATATCCTGCCATTCCCTTCTGGCATGCAGAGCTTCTTCTGGAAGATCAATTGTTAAGCATTTTGGGTTTCCCTTGTATGTTACTTGTTGCTTCTCCCTTGCTGCTTTTAATCTTCTTTCTTTGTGTTTAGTCTGTGTTAGTTTGATTAGTATGTGTCTTGGCGTGTTTCTCCTTGGGTTTATCCTGTATGGGACTCTTTGTGCCTCGTGGACTTGATTGACTATTTCCTTTTCCATGTTAGGGAAATTTTCAAGTATAACCTCTTCAAAAATCTTCTCATACCTTTTCTTTTTCTCTTCTTCTTTGTTGGGGCATTTGATATTGTCCCAGAGGTCTCTGGAGCTTCTCTTGTGGCTCAGCTGGTAAAGAATCTGCCTGCAATATGAGAGACCTGGGTTTGATCCCTGGGTTGGAAAAATCTCCTGGAGAAGGCAAAGCCTACCCATGCCAGTATTCTGGCTGAGAAGTTGTTTCCACCACTTTATTTTCCAGCTCCCTGATTCATTCTTCTGCTTCAGATATTCATCTATTGATTCCTTCTGGAGTATTTTTAATTTCAGTAATTGTGTTGTCTCTATGTTTCTTCTTTAATTTTTCCTGGTCTTTGTTAATTGATTCTTGCATTTCCTCCATTCTGTTTTCAAGGTTTTTGATCATCTTTACTATCATTATTCTGAGTTCTTTTCCAGATAGTTTGTCCGTTTCCTCTTCATTTATTTGGACTTCTGTGTTTCCCATTTGTTCTATCATTTGTGTAGTATTTCTCTGCCTTTTCATTATTTTTTTTTTTAACTTATTGCGTTTGAGGTCTCCTTTTCCCAGACTTCAAGGAAAATTGAATTCTTTCTTCTTTTTGTTTCTGCCCTCCTGAAGTTGACCAACCTAGATAGTATATTCAAAAGCAGAGACATTACTTTGCCGACTAAGGTCTGTCTAGTTAAGGCTATGGTTTTTCCTGTGGTCATGTATGGATGTGAGAGTTGGACTGTGAAGAAGGCTGAGCGCCAAAGAATTGATGCTTTTGAACTGTGGTGTTGGAGAAGACTCTTGAGAGTCCCTTGGACTGCAAGGAGATCCAACCAGTCCATTCTGAAGGAGATCAGCCCTGGGATTTCTTTGGAAGGAATGGTGCTAAAGCTGAAACTCCAGTACTTTGGCCACCTCATGCGAAGAGTTGACTCAGTGGAAAAGACTCTGATGCTGGGAGGTATTGGGGGCAGGAGGAAAAGGGGACGACAGAGGAGGAGATGGCTGGATGACATCACTGACTCGATGGACGTGAGTCTGAGTGAACTCCGGGAGATGGTGATGGACAGGGAGACCTGGTGTGCTGTGATTCATGGGGTCGCAAAGAGTCGGACATGACTGAGCGTCTGAACTGAACTGAACTGAAGGTTGGTCCAGTTGTTTGCATAAGCTTTGTATAGGGTGAGATCTGTGGTGTTTTTGTGTTTCCTCTGATGGGCAAGACTGAGTGAGGTGGTAATCCTGTCTGCTGATGATTGGGTCTGTATTTTTGTTTTGTTTGTTGTTTAGATGAGGCATCCTGCACAGGGTGCTACTAGTGGTTGGGTGATGCCAGGTCTTCTATTCAAGTGATTTCCTTTGTCTGGGTTCTCACTATTTGATACTCCCTAGGGTTAGTTCTCTGGTAGTAGTGGTCCCACTCCAAAGGCTCAGGGCTGGATATCTGGTCAGGAACGAAGGTTCCACAAGTGGTTTGTCATGGCATTAAGTGAAATTAAAACAAATATCCAATAATGAGAAACCAAAGATACACCCCAGACAAGTAGCAGTTACAAAATCAGGCAAATAATAATTAAAATAATGGAATATACACTTATACGTATAAACCCATGAGCAAAGTCAAAACAGTCCAACAAAACAGTCCAGTAGATTGACCCAGCAAAGGAAATAAAAAATTATATTTACCAGTTAAGAACAAAACTAACGAAAGCACAAACTGGAAAACAAAACTAAAACAAGGTGCCAAGTGAGGAATGAAGCAATGAAAATAAAGCTAACAAATGTGTTGAGAGGAAAGGAAAGAAAGAAACAAAGGAATAAATGTAGAAAAAATAATATTATGTTTTAAAAATTAAAATTATAAAAAAGAGAAAAGAAAAAAGTGGAAGAAGAAAGAATAAAGGAAAACTCTACAGAACTGCAAAATCCCAACGTAGAGGCAGAAGTTTATAAAAACAATAAAAGTGTGACTGAATATACACATATATATTTACACCCATAGCAAAATCAAAACAGTCCAACAAAAATTAAGTGCAATAGACTGACCTAGTGAACAAAGGAAACCAAAAATTATATCTAGCAGAACAAAGCTAACTAAAGCACAAACTGGAAAACAAAACTAAAGCTAGGTGCAGCTGGGAAATAGTGAAATGAAGTGAAGTCACTCAGTCGTGTCTGACTCTTTGTGACCCCGTGGACTGTAGCCTACCAAGCTCCTCTGTCCAGGGGATTCTCCAGGCAAGAATACTGGAGTGGGTTGCCATTTCCTTCTCCAGGGGATCTTCCCGACCCAGGGATCAAACCTGGGTTTCCCTCATTGGAGGCAGACGCTTTAACCTCTGAGCCACCAGAGAAGCCCCAGCTGGGGAATAAAGCAGTGAAAATAAAACTAACAAATATGGTGAGAGGGAAAGAGAGAAAGAAAAGAAAGAAAGAATACATATGTAAAGTTAAATAGAGGTAGATAAAGAATATTTATATCTGTTAAAGATTAACTGAAAGGGGAAAAGAACATAGGAGAAGAAAACAAAGGAATAAATGTAGAAAAAATAATAATAGGTTTAAAAATTAAAAATTAAAAAAAGAGAAAACAAAAAAGGAAAAAAAGGAAAACCCCACAGAACCGCAAAAGCCCAATGTAGAGGCAGAGATTTATTGCAACAATTAAAAATGTGATTGAGGAAAAAAAAAAAGCTCAAAAGCTGAATTGGATTTCTTAGTGCCAATAAAATCAACAACTAAAACAGTGCCAATAAAATTGACAACTACAACAGATTAGGGGGGCAAAAGGGGGACAAAGAGAGAAAAAGTCCAAGAGAATCTACAGAACAAATTAAAACAGGAATAAGAAATTTTTTCCTGAGTCACTGCTGTCAGAGCCCTTCCCCTCGCTGGGAGCCACAGTCCACCTCACCTCCCAGGATGCCCTCCAACACTGTGCTGGTCTCTGCTGTGGGGGCAGCTCAGATTCTAATCTGGTCCTATTCCTGTGTGTTCTTGCCTCCAACGTCCACAGCTACCAGAACTAGTGCGTTTTCTTTCGTGTAATTCTCAACGGCCTTTTATATATTCAACAGACACAGTCTGCCTAGTTCATCTGGTTGGAAAGGTTTTGGGTCTTCTTCCTTAGCACACTGCCCCTGGTTTCAATTGTGGTTCTATTTCCCCCCTACATGTGGCTCATCCACATGGGTTTAGCTCCTGAGGCTGCCCTGGAGGGCTTGGGTTTGCCTCTGTGGGGGCCAGGTGTGGAGGTGGTGTAGCTGCTTGGGTCACAGGGGTTCTGGCAGCATCAGGTACTCCAGGGAGTTGGTGGCTAGGGCAGCAGGAAATATATCGCTCTAGAAGGGTATGGCAACCAGTATTGGCCAGTACGCTCCAGTATTCTTCCCTGGAGGTCCCCCCTGACAGAGAAGCCTGGCAGGCCACAGTCTACAGGGTTGCAAAGAGTTGGACACGACTGAAGTGACCCTGTGCACGTAGATGCAAGACTTTTTCTGCTTATGGCACCTCTGCCCCAGTGAGAGCTCAGCGTGAAGGTGGCGCAGCGGCTTAGCTTGCTGGACACTGGTGGGGCCAAGTGTGCCGGGACACGGACTGCCTCTGCCAAAGGAGTTATGGCCCTGTCAGAGTCTTCTTTGGAGCCTCTTGTAGCGGGCGATCAGAAGGCCTCTTTGGCCAGTCTTTCTTCGTACCTCTGCCAGTTCAGGCCCTTAGAGGGCTCCCTTGACTGGGGTCCTTCTCTGTTGTTTGGGCATCAGGCACAGAGAGAGCCCCCGCTGGTGGGGTCCTACTCCATAGTTCAGTTCGTCAGGCATTTGGTGGGCCAGCCTCTTATTGTTCAGCTGCAGATGCTGGCGCGTGGGGAGAGAGGCTATGGGGATGGCCCCACCCCCTACGCGTGACTCAGCAGTATCGCCGTGCTCCCACGGCTGCCTGGCTTTTCTCCACTGGCGTTTCCCACCACAGTCTCCTCCCTCACATCCCCTCTACCTGTCTCTCCAAAGTCAACAGCAGCCCTCGCCCGGGGATTGCTCCACAATCCCTAAACTCCAGCTCCCAGCCCTCGCGCCTTCCAGGGGGCCTGCATCCCTGTTCAGGGTATGTGTGGCTGCAGCAAAGGCTGTCTGATTCTCACTCCATTTAGGCTGCCACAGATTGGCTGTTTCACTGCCAGCCTCGAATGTTTCTCCTCTGACTCAGTTGCCCCGCTGCGGGGATCGGACCCCTGCTTCAGTTCCGCCACCCGCCGAGGGCAGGCCCAGTCCTACTAACACTCCTGTTTCTCCCCCAGTTCCTTCCTCCTACTGAGTTTTGTGTGGTTGTATATTTTTTTCCTGCTGGTCAGGTACTCCTGTCCGCTCTCAGCTGGTGTTCTGCATGCACTTCTGAGTCTGAAGGTGTATTCCTGATGTATCCGTGGAGAGATTACTCCACGTCCACCTACTCCTCCACCGTCTTGTTCTCGCCTCACTTTTTTTTTTTCTTTTTAATTTAATGTCCATGTATGTTCTCCAAAGAACTGAGAGCCCTGAATTCAGACCCTGGATCTTACTTGACCAGGTTAGTGTTTGGGATGTGCTGCCTTTCACTAACCACAGTCATGGACACTGCTATTTCTTTCATTATATTAAAAAAAAAAATAGGAAGGAGTCCTTCCTGCTTACTCACATGGCTGTTGTATCACTGAAAGAGCGCAAGTACGAGAAAGCGCTTTGAAACTCCAGGGACAGACACATATTGCCTACTCTTCATCTTTACACATCAATCCAGAGCCACGTATGTCCACGTCCCTTTCCCGCTATCACGTGCTTCTCAGGGGAGCTTCCTAACCCAGGCGGATTCTTTATCACTGTGCCACCTGGGAAGTTTCTGCTATTAAACAGAACTAAATCAGACTGTGCAGCTTAAGTGTTGCCTGGAGGAAACAGTTGCAAAGGGCTGTGGCTCCTTAAGCCCCAGGACATAAGACGATTACCAGCTGGGCACAGGGCACCCGCTCCTTCTGCTGAGTTGCTCAGATGACGGGGTGCCTGGGAACAGCAGATTTCTGCCATCTGTCAAGGCGTCTGGCTCCCACTCAAGGACGTGGTTCAGATTCTAAGCTGACAGCACACGTCTGACACAGGCGTGAACCTCGGGATCTCTGGCTTCCTGCGGATGATGATACAGGATGGTTCTCCTCCCTGTGTGGCCCTGACACTCCCGTATCTCCTGTCACCATCCAACCAGCAGGATTTGGCCATTTGGACTCTGCTCATTCTATTTGCCACTACTGCCAAATGGTCGTTTTCATCTAAGGCTTTTCTCAACTGGCAAACATGTTGGTCTTCTCATCTCCCTCTTTGGCCCTCATTTCCTCCTCCTCATTTCCCTCGTGTTAGGATTGAAAAGGATACACTGATTTAACTTTATTTCCATGTGTACAGTGCTTGACAGCTCTCTAGCCAAGTTTATAGGCTTATTCCTTTTTCTTAGCCGGTTCTCTCCGAAGTAACACTCGTGTAATAGTTGCTCAGTCATGTCCAACTATTTGCAACCCCATGGACCTATCTGTCTATGGACCCCATGGACCCCATCAGGCTCCT
The DNA here is from genome assembly GCA_006410875.1 of Neotragus pygmaeus. Lineage (NCBI taxonomy): Eukaryota > Metazoa > Chordata > Mammalia > Artiodactyla > Bovidae > Neotragus > Neotragus pygmaeus. Next base: position 34,946 of record SJYV01006121.1, on the reverse strand, counting down.
CTGCCCACAGAATTCTCCAGGCAAGAACACTGGAGTGGTTACCATGCCCTTCTCCAGGGGATCTTCCCAACCCAGGGAAATGATTGCACTTGGTGCCTGAACCATAGGGCTACAGATCTATTGTACTCACCCACTGCCTTATTGTGTGCCCTCTGTATTTTTTGTGGGTCAATCTTGCCTACTGAGCAGCCTATTAAAATTTTTAAAATTTTGATGGGCTTTTTAAGAGCAGTTTTAAATTTGCAAAATGAGTGAATAGCAAGTATAGAGTTCTTTTTAAAGAATTTTTTTTTTTATGTGGAACATTTAAAAAGTCTTTATCAGATTGGTTACACTATTGCTCCTGTTTTATGTTTTGGTTTTTTGGCTACAAGGTGTGTGTGATCTTAGCTCCCTGACCAGGGATCAACCCTGCACCCCCTGGACTGGAAGGCGAAATCTTAACCACTGATCACCAGGGAAGTCTCCAGAGTTCTCATGTACTCCTCCCCAGGCTGCACCCGGCCCAAATGATTTCCCCTATTATTTTAATTTTAATTAATTAAGCTGTACCGAGTTTTTGTCGAAGCGTGCCAGCTCTTTGTTGTGGCTCACAGGCTTCTCTAGTTGTGGTACATGAGCTTAGCTGCCCCAGGGTATGTCGGATCTTAGTTCCCCTAGCAGGGATCAAACAAGCATCCCCTTCGTTGGAAGGAGGATTCTTAACCGCTGGACCACCAGGGAAGTCCCTAACCTATTATTGATCTCTTGCAGTTGTTGCAATTAGTTTATCTTAGGGCTCAGTCTTTATCTTGTATGTTTTACGGCTTTTGCTAAATACGTAGTGACGTACACCCACCATGCCAGTGTCACACAGTGCAGAGTCCTCCAGAGTCCCCCTGCGCAGCAACCTTTCATCCCCAGCCCCTCCCCCGCCCCCTGGCTGCCTGTGGGTTTCTCTGTCCTCACAGGGAGGTGCTNTGGGATGGCAAAGAGTCGGACAGATGTGTATAAGAGACAGGCAGAGTCCTCCAGAGTCCCCCTGCGCAGCAACCTTTCATCCCCAGCCCCTCCCCCACCCCCTGGCTGCCTGTGGGTTTCTCTGTCCTCACAGGGAGGTGCTAATTACACGCACATTCAGTATCACAGTAATCCAAGTCTATGCCCCAACCAGTAACACTGAAGAAACTAATCTTGAACAGTTCTATGAAGACCTACAAGACCTTCTAGAACTAACACCCCGAAAAGATGTCTTTTAAATACAGGGGACTGGAATGCAAAAGTAGGAAGTCAAGCGATTTGGCCTTGGAGTACAAAACGAAGCAGGGCAAAGGCTAACAGAGTATTGCCAAGAGAACGCACTGGTCATAGCAAACACCCTCTTCCAACAACACAAGAGAAGGCTCTACACATCGACATCACCAGATGGTCAATACTGAAATCAAATTGATTACATTCTTTGCAGCCAAAGATGGAGAAGCTCTACACTGTCAACAAAAACAAGACCAGGAGGTAGCTGTGGCTCAGATCATTAACTCCTTATTGTAAAATTCAGACTTAAACTGAAGAAAGTAGGGAAAACCACTAGACCATTTAGGTATGATGTAAATCAAAATGCTTAAAACTATACAGTGGAATGGACAAATAGATTCAAGTGATTAGATCTGATAGACTGCCTGAAGAACTATGATGGAGGTTTGTGACACTGTACAAGAGGCAGTGATCAAGACCATCCCCAAGAAAAAGAAACGCAAAAATGCAAAATGGTTGTCTGAGGAGGACTTACAAATAGCTGAGAAGGCAAAAAGGGAAAGATATACCCATTTGAATGCAGAGTTCCAAAAAATAGCAAGGAGAGATTTTAAAAAAAGCATTCCTAAGTGATCAATGGAAAGAAATAGAGGAAAACAACAGAATGGGAAAGACTAGAGATCTTTAGAGATACCAAGGGAATATTTCATGTAAAGATAGGCACAATAAAGGACAGAAATGGTATGGACCTAACAGAAGCAGAAGATATTAAGAAGAGGTGGCAGGAATACACAGAAGAACTATACAAAGATCTTCATGACCCAGATAACCATGATGATGTGATCACTCACCTAGAGCCAGACATCCTGGAATGCAAAGTCAAATGGGTCTTAGAAACCATCACTACAAACAAAGCTAGTGGAGGTGATGAGATTCCAGTTGAGTTATTCCAAATCCTGAAAGATGATGCTGTGAAAGTGCTGCACTCAACATGCCAGCAAATTTGGAAAACTCAGCAGTGGCCACAGGACTGGAAAAAGTCAGTTTTCATTCCAATCCCAAAGAAAAACAATGCCAAAGAATGTTCAAACTACCGCACAACTGTGCTCATCTCACATGGTAGTAAAGTGATGCTCAAAATTCTCCAAGACAGGCTGCAACAGTACATGAACCATGAACTTCCAGATGTTCAAGCTGGATTTAGAAAAGGCAGAGGAACCAGAGGTCAAATTGCCAACATCCATTGGATCATGGGAAAAGCAAGAGAGTTCCAGAAAAACACCTACTTCTGCTTTACTGACTATACCAGAGCCTTTGACTGTGTGAATCACAACAAACTGTGGAAAATTCTGAAAGAGATGGGAATACCAGACCACCTGACCTGCCTCCTGAGAAATCTATATGCAGGTCAAGATGCAACAGTTAGAACTGGACATGGAACAACAGACTGGTTNTGAGGGAAAAAAAAGGCGGGCGGGGGGGGGGGGTTTCAAAACAAGTTGAGTCCCAAAGAAAAGTAAATCTTGGGCAATCACGGGAAAGGGAAACAACGGAGAAACCAAGTTGATTGTCAAGATAGATGATTAGATTACTTAAATAAAAAGATCCCATGTGGAAATTAAGCATTGAGTGGAGGAAGAAGGATGTAGAACAAGAGAAGAAAAAGCTTGAAAGTGTTACTCTTAACGAGCTTTGTGGAATTCTGCCTGACACATAGGTAGTTTGCAATGAATGCTCACCAGATGAATAAATGAAGCTCTACTACTAGAGACAAAACCAATTGATAAAAAGTCATTCACTAATCTGGATTGTAATTCACTGAGATTTTGTAAAATTTTTAGAGTTAAAAGAGCTGTTGGAGGTGGTTGGTTGATTCGCACATAGTGGATACCTACTGCTGCTATTGCTAAGTCACTTCAGTCGTGTCCAACTCTGTGCGACCCCATAGACGGAAGCCCACCAGGCACACCCGTCCCTGGGATTCTCCAGGCAAGAACACTGGAGTGGATTACCCTTTCCTTCTCCAATGCATGAAAGTGAGAAAGTGAAGTCGCTTAGTCATGTCCGAATCTTAGCGACCCCATGGACTGTAGCCTACCAGGCTCCTCCATCCATGGGATTTTCCAGGCAAGAGTACTGGAGTGGGGTGCCATTGCCTATGTGTTAGTAAAAGGGACTGGAATACAAGACACCCCAGTTCTTTGCCTAAATAGGTAGAAACAGATGTGAGTTTCCTACACCTCTGATACTTCAAGGCAAAGCTGAGACCAGAACCCAGAGATCCTGAATCTTTGTTCTTTTCACATCCCATTAGTTCATGTTCTTTCTAGGAATTAAGTGCCCTGGAGGAAACTTTGTCTACCTGTGTTCTTGAGACCTTGTGCAGTACACACAGGAACAGCAGATCCAAAACAGGGTGCACCCTTCAGTCTGACTGAAATAACAAGCGTCGACATGAAAGAATGAGGGTAGCCTTTTGGAAAGGATATTTTTTCTAAAATGTACTATCACATTAAGATGAATCATATGAGAATGTCACAGGTAAGATAACAATACCTTCCTGAATTCCCATCAGGGAAACCCAAATCTAGCAACATTCTGAAAATCATGGAGGGGGATATGGACGTAATAATGCCCCAAATTCTGACACCAAGTGCAATGTTAGTCACAGAAACTTTTGCACAATAATAAAGAATACTGAAACTTGAGAGCTGGTTAAGGCACAAATTCCACTATTACTTGAGTGTACTTGGAGCAGCTGAGAAATTTTGATGCATGGCACCTGTAACCTCAAGGTAGAGTAGTTGCTGTATGTCTTAAGGTTAATCACTTCTTTTATTTTCATTCAATAATCCAATATATCCTCTAATTTTGAGTTTATTTCTGAAGGACACATTTCTATTGAGAAGGTATTACTCCAACTAGTTGGGCATTACAATCCACCTGGCTGTAATAGTTTTCAGTGTAAATAAATAAATTGGCATTTTGGTTTATCAATGCTTTGCAATGTGGTTAATGTGAATTAATTAGCTCAGCAGAGAGAATTAGAAGTCTAATTGCAGGATATTAAATATAGCTCCCCATTATATATAGTAGGCACTTACTGTTTATCCATTCTATATACAATAGTTTGCATCTGCTAAACCCAAACTCCCAATCCACCTCTCCCCCACCACCACGCCCTTGGTAACTGCTAAACCTAAACTCCCAATCCACCTCTCCCCCACCACCACGCCCTTGGTAACCACAAGTCTGTTGTTTATGTCTGTGAGTCTGTCTCATGGAAAGTTCATTTCTTTCATATTTTCTATTCCACATATAAGTGATAATATCATATCCTATAATAAACTATCATGGAAAAGATTATGAAGAAATAGATATGTATGTGTGTATAAGTGAATCAGCTTGCTGTACAGTAGAAATTAATACAACATTGTAAAGCAACTATACTTCCATAAAATAAATAAATAAACTTATAATGGTAGAAAAGTCCAATTGCAGAACTTAAAAATGTAGGAACATAGCATCTTCTTTAGCGTAGGACCATGGCATGATGGTGCATGTGTCTGTACTCTTTGTATGTGTATTTTTCATATGAACATTGAAGGTGAAATTCTGTACTCTTTGGGACGTCACCACTCAATGAAACTCAGTATAAAGTAGGTAGATCTCCCCAGAAACCATAAAACCTCAGAGGAAAACATAGGCAGAGTACTCTGCAACATAGATCGCAGCAAGATCCTCTATGACCCACCTCCCAAAATAATGGAAATAAAAACAAAAATAAACAAATGGGATCTAATTAAACTTAAAAGCTTTTGCACAAGGAAGGAAACTATAAGCAAGGTGAAAAGACAGCCTNTGGGAAGATCTCCTGGAGAAGGAAATGGTAACCCACTCCAGTATTCTTGCCTGGAAAATCCCATGGACAGCAAAGCCTGGTAAGCTACAGGCCACGGGGTTGCAAAGAGTTGAACACGACTGAGCGACTTCACTTTCACTTTCTTTTCAGTTCTTTCTTCCCTCCAGCCCCTGGAAATCACTTTCTGCCTCTATAGATATACCTATTTTGGACATTTCTTTTTTTTAATTAGAAATTAAAAAAAAAAGTTTTTGGCTGCACTGTGATTCTTGCAGGATCTTAGTTCCCCAACCAGGCATTGAACTTCACCCACTGCAGTGGAAGTTCTAACCACTGGACTGCCAGGGAAGTCCCCCTGGACATTTCATATAGATGGTGTGCGTGTGTATGCTCAGTCATGTCCGACTTCATACACAGGATAATATTTTGAAATACATGGCATACAAAGCATGCATGATATCCCTAACAAAGAGCTAACTTCCTTGAGGAATTACGCTATCATGCCAGATTATGACATCTGACAAAGGGAAAGTAATTTCAACCATAAAATTAAGCAATCTGACATGATAGACAATGGAAGGCTTGATTTGACATTCCACATGGATCAGAATACAAGGGCATATAAATGGAATCATAGACTGTGTTGCCCTTTGTGTTCAATTTCCTTCTCTGAGCATGTGTTCAGGGTTCACCGGGTTGTGCCAAAACGATTCTTCTTTATGGCTGAGCGACATTCCATTGCATGGCTGTGCTTCCCTGTGTTCATCCAGTCATCTGTCTATGGACACCTGGGTGGTTTCCACTTTTTGTGAACAATGCTGCTACGGACGTTTGTGTACAAGTTCCTGTTTGACGTGTTTAACAGAGTAAATGTCAAGTCCTACCTAGNATGGCTGTGCTTCCCTGTGTTCATCCAGTCATCTGTCTATGGACACCTGGGTGGTTTCCACTTTTTGTGAACAATGCTGCTACGGACGTTTGTGTACAAGTTCCTGTTTGACGTGTTTAACAGAGTAAATGTCAAGTCCTACCTAGAAGAACAAAACACCAATTGCCCAAGAACAGGAAAGATTTGTGACCCAAATCTGGAGTTTTCCGCATTCTCGTCTCAGTTAGGAACAATGGTGTGATGCAGTTCTTGGGGAAACCAATGAATGAATACAGTTATCAGAGCATCTTTTGCTCTGTTTGGACCAGAGACCAGATGTACGTTGGCTGTTTACTATTAGAGGTAGCAGTGATTGGAGAATAAGTCCCTCCTTACCAAAAGTACTAGACCTTCATCTCCTGGGATGATCAGTCACGAGCATTGACAGATTATGAGTTCCACAGTCAAGGTTCATATCCTTGGGTTCAAATCCCAGTTCTGCTACTTCTTGGGGCTTCGCAGGTGGTGCTAGTGGTAAAGAACATGTCTGCCAATGCAGGAGACGTGAAAGACGTGGGCTGCATCCCTGGGTAGGGAAGATGCCCTGGAGGAGGGCAGAGCAACCCACTCCAGTATTCCTGCCTGAAGAATCCCATTAACCCCTCCCATGGAGCAGCCTGGCGGGCTACAGTCCATAGGGTCGAAAAGAGTCAGACACGATGGAAACAACTTAGCATGCACGCTACTTCCTGACCGTGTGGTCAGGTTTGGTTGTTTCAGAGGGAATAAGATAATGTGGTTGAGCCCTCCAGCAGTATCTGCTATGTGGAAGATGCTCCACAGACATTTTTTAAAATGTTTATTCATTTGGCTGTGCTGGGTCTTAGTTGCTGCACTCGGGATCTTTGATCATCAATCCTCACTGTGACATGGGGAATCTTTAGTTGTTATTGTTCAGTCCTGCAGTCATGTCTGACTCTTTGTGACCCCATGGACTGCAGCACGCCAGACTTTCCTGTCCTTCACCATCTCCCAGAGTTTGCTCAAACTCATGTCCTTCGAGTCGGTGATGCCATCCAACCATCTCATCCACTGTCACCCACTCCACCTTCTGCCTGCAATCTTTCCCAACATCAGGGTCTTTTCCAATGAGTCAGCTCGTCGCATCAGGTGGCCAAAGTATTGGAGCTTCAGCTTCAGCATCAGTCCTTCCAATGAATATTCAGGATTNATGAACAGGGAGGCCTGGCGTGCTGCGATTCATGGGGTCGCAAAGAGTCGAACATGACTGAGCGACTGAAATGAACTGAACTGAACTGATAGAAAGGGTTGTGAAATCTTAGGGAGTATCTGACCTCGACTGTGGAGACAACAGCCTAGTCCTGTTGATTTTTGGTCATTTCTCTAATGTTCTCTTATAGTCCAGTTCACTGTCACACATGTACACACTCTTGTGTGTCCTCTAATACACCGTCATACAATTGACTCAGGTTTCAGCATTCTCAAAAATGTGACGTGCAACTTAAAAATAGCCAAATGGTGTTTGTTTATGCTGGAAGCAAAACTATAACTGCTGTCCTATAAACAGTGTCAGTCAATCAGTTTCTTGAAGGACTCATAGACTGTAAAATATCCCCAGATTACATACTGTGAACTTGCCAATCAGGAACCTTCTAGTGAATGTCAGATACATGTGAACACTGTGTTAGTTGAGGTTAGAAGCTTCATGGTGGTAATAATGATTTAAGAATGACTTTGCCACCAGGCAGTAAACAAGTGCCCAACAGTGGCACAGACAGTGGGCACTAAAGGAGATGGAGGCGGCTTCCAGGAGCAGGGGTTGGGGGGCAAGTGTGGGTGTGCTGCTTGTTCCTCCCTCACCTGTGACTGTGGATAAGTGAGTGTGGGCATCCTGCACTGAGTAGGGTATAGTTGTCAGCACCGTGGACCATCAGAGTTGAGTGGTGATGGTCTTCACACTGAGCCACCAAGTCCAGCAAAGGTGATGTCTGAGAGCAAGGGGTTTAGAATGAAGAGTGCAGGCGGGAGAGGATGACTGGGGGTGCAGTTCACCCACTAGACTCCCTCTTCTGTCTTCCCCCAGGAAGAGAGGCTCACAGAGAGTTGCTCTCTGAACATGGGTCTCCAGAGAACTGCATCCCTGTGGCGTGAGGGGTGGACCACAACAGCCACGTAGCCTGGGAGATTCACGGCTGGGTGCTTTGTATCCTTGCACTTCTGGACTCTGTAAAGCTAGAGGAACTGATTTCCAAAGTGGGTGATCTCTTTCCAGGAGACTTAGTGAGGGTTCCACTGAGCTACCAGTCCTTGCTCTCGCCTGGCTCTTGGAGCTCCTTGTGTCCAGGGATCAGCAGGTGAGAGGAGTCCTCACCTAAGAAAGGGTCATTGATTTTGATCTGCAAGGGGAGCAGGGCTGCTGCTGTAAAGCAGGGGCAGAGAGGACTCAGGTCATCACTTGGGTACCTCCAGGTACTCTCTGGTTTTCAGCATCCTCCCAGGAATGTACGTGCTAAAAGCTCTTCCCATGTTTCTGTGGTCAGATATGGCTGAAAATTGCTCAGTGAATCTCTTTTCTCATTATATTTGCTTTCTAAGATAACTCTCCTTGTATGCATAGGAGACGGATAGAAGTGTAGTCATTCATAAACAGGAGAGATTCAAGATACACCTTAGACAATAAAATCTCCAGTCCTTTATTTAATCTGGAGAATAGCAGAGAACATATTCAGCACAGTAAATAAAAGTACAGAAAAAAGTCATGTAATTTTTCATCTTCCTAAACCCCCAGACTTGTATATTTCCCTCTTTCTTCTCATACTTAAATTTAACAAAATAGCTATTGTTTTCTTTGTTATGGTAAACTTCTCTCAACTTTTTTTCTTCTGAAAATTATTCATGTTCTAAAATTTTACACGTAAACAGTCTCTTCTAGAATTACAAAAATATAGCCCTAATAAGATTTTTTTCTCTTGAGACATTCCTGTGTATTATGTGAATGGTTTTATATTTTGTTTTCTTCTTTTCAGGGAGAAAGCTAGAGTCATCCATATATTCCTCTTTTCTTCCTTTCAACTGTACCACATTGGGTCTTTGACTTGTGAAATAAGATCTGCCAAGAGACGGAAAATTCAAGAAGATTCTGACATTCTCTTTCAATCCCTCGATAAAACAGTAGACAAGAGATACTGCATCAGAGGGGCATGGAGAGATTAAGGCCATCCTTAAAAATATAAACGATGCAGGGTTCCATTTAATCCACCAGTACAGACCTCCCAAAAAATTGATGGATCCTGGAGGATGGCTGTAGACCACAGCAAGCTAGGTAAGTTACTTCTGATAAAACAGAAACTGAGAAGGACCCTGTGGGGCCTTCCTGGGGGACAGAACTACTGCTTCTCTGGTGTCTCCTGAATTAGCAGGCAGATTCTTTACCACCGAGCCACCAGGGATGCCCACAAAAAGCAAATTTAAAACATAATCGTTTTCATAGGAAAGAATGCTTGAACCATGTCCAGACTTACTTATTACATAAATCCTCTGCCGTCACCTGACTCATTGACAGGAGGGCTGAGCTCATCAGGGCAGAACTGTGGAGCCATGGAAAGGCTGCTGGAGCATTAATGAGGAGATGAGGTATATCAGCGTGGCCTGCCACTAATTTCCTGGGCAGGACAGGAAGTGGGGATACCTCTGCTTCTCTTTTTCTTGAAGACAAAAACTATGTCTCGTACATGACATTGCTAGTATTTCCATGATTGCTGTTATTTTAAAAATTTATTCTTATTTTTTTGTTGGAGTATAGTTGTTTTACAATGTTGTGTTTGTTTATACTGTACAGCAAAGCGTATGCATACATATATTCCATCTTTTCCCATTTAGATCACCACAGAGCACTGAGTAGCGTTCCCTGTGCTATACAGCGTTTCTCATTAGTTATCTATCTTATACACAGTATCAGTAGAGTATATATGTCAATCTCAATTTCCCAATTCATCCCACCTCCCTTTTCCCCCCTTGATATCTATGTGTTTGTTCTCTATGTCTGTATCTTTACTTGAATGCTTATTTCTTGCATGAATTATTTCTTGGGTGCTAGGTATTGGAGTAGGTGCTTTAAATGACTTAGATCACTAAGTCTCCACGTGCCAGAGAATGTTAGTATGTCTCCATTTCATAGATGAGGAAACTGAGAGACCCAGGGATATTGCCTATGATCCCATGGGGACATCCCTGGTGACTCAGTGGTAAAGAATCTGCCTACCAGTGCAGGAGACATGAGTTTAATCCCTCATCCCAGAAGATTCCCACACGCTGTGGAGCACCTAAGCCTGGGAGCTGCAACTACTGACGCCCTCACACCCTGGAGCCCATGCTCCGCAACAAGAGAAGCCACCACAATGAGAAACCCTTGCATTCCAACTAGAGAGTAGCCCCAATGAGGCCCTTGCCCTATAACTCGAGTGTAGCCCCTGCTCGCTGCAACTAGAGAAATGCCTGTGCAGCAACAAAGACCCAGCCCAACCATAAATAAATAAATGTATGTGGGAGTGAGAGTGCAGGGCTGTCTGATTTCAAGGTCTGTGCATGTCCTCCTTCAGGGTCTGTGACAGGCAGGGGTGGTCTTTGTGGCCCCTCGACTTTATAACAGCGTTTCTCAGCCTTGCTTGTACACTGGAATCAAGGGAGGAGCTCTAAGGAATACTGATGGCAAAGCCCCTCCCTTAGGGATGCTGACATAATTTGTTTAGATGGAGATTGGGAAATGGGATTTTTTAAACTCTCTCCAGTTTATTTGATTTTGCAGCCAGGATTGAGAACTGCTGCTTCACAGTTAGTTTTACAGAATGACCTCTTGAGGGGATCCTTCGAATGCTAGTTTCCTGGGGCTGGGACAGAGCCTCAGTGCAGCTCTAGAAATGTAAAGCACTTGGGGAAAGAAAGACTGACTTTGGGAGGAACCCTTGTATGAGTTGGTTTGGGACAGTTTTCATTCCAGAGGGAGTTTCATTTTGATGAGAGGAAGTGTCTGTGTGTGATGATGGTAGGTTTCCGTGATCGATCTGGAAAGAACCAGAACAAAAGCCAACGGCAGAGATGAAAAAGACCACATCTCTGATGGGCGATATAGAACCAGCCACATGACAGATGAAATAATATAGTTAGGAAGGGAGTAACTGACTCACTTCTTGGATGTCTATTTAACTGTGACCATGAGCAAGTTACTTTTTCTAGTGCAGTCAATGGTGTCGCAACTGGGACGAAGATGTATTTGCTTCTAAGCTATTTATTTATTCACTTACCTGCTTTTCAATGCAGAAAGCTTTTCTTATATGAAATGATGGGGTTTGCTGGTCCAAATGTTATTTCAAAGACCAAGAAATTTCTGGATGTTTCAAAAAGTGAATTTTTTTCCTACCTAGAAAGTCTTGCTTGCTCTCCTTATCTTCTCATCAGAAGTGAGTTCCTGGACTGAAGTAATTGTGTGAATTAAAAATTTTCAAGGCTGAGAAGTAAAGAAAAAGAAAGGGTGTGGATTTTGGAATTAATGAATGGAGTTAGGAACAATTTTCATGAATGTGTAAAATTAAGATTGATAACTGTGTTCCCTAAAGGAGAGGGGTACTGTATTTTTTGGAACACTCTTAAAAAGGATGCATATGGTGTTCAAAATGGTATTGAGCAGATGCAGAATGAATTTATCATTCTTAAGAATAAAGTTTAAAAAATTTATTCATTTTTAATTGAAGGATTTATATATTTTTAATTGCTTTACAACATTGTGCTGTTTTCTACTATACATAAACATGAATCAGCCATAGGTATACATAGCTCTCCTCCTTCTTGAAGGCAATGGCACCCCACTCCAGTACTCTTGCCTGGAAAATCCCATGGATGGAGGAGCCTGGAAGGCTGAAGTCCATGGGGTCGCAGAGGGTGGGACACGACTGAGTGACTTCACTTTCACTTTTCCCTTTCATGCATTGGAGAAGGAAATGGCAACCCACTCCAGTGTTCTTGCCTGGAGAATCCCAGGGACGAGGGAGCCTGGTGGGCTGCCGTCTATGGGGTAGCACAGAGTCGGATATGACTGAAGCAATTTAGCGGCAGCAGCAGCCTCCCTCTTGAACCCCCTCCCACCTCCCTCTCCATCTCACCCCCCCAGGTTGTCACAGAGCACCGGGTCTGAGCTCCCTGCGTCACGCAGCAAATTCCCACGGGCTGTCTGTTTTACATATGATAGTGTATTGTTTCGATGCTTCTCTCCCAATTCGTGCCATCGTCTCCTTTAACCACTGAGTCCACAAGTCTGTTCCCTCTGTCGGCATCTCCATTGCTGCCCTGCATATGGGTTCGGTTCTAAGGTGGATGCAGCTACAGCCTATTATACAAAGTGAAATCAGAAAGAGAAAAACTAGTATTGTATATTAACTCATATACGTGGAATCTAGAAAGAATAGACTTTCAATTGGTCCTCAGATTCAGACATCTCAAATGTAAGAATTTTAAGATGATTGCAGGAAGACAAATTCTAGTTAGGGAAAAGGAAAAATATCTCCTGAATGCAAACCTGAGGGCCACATAGAATTATCTTTTAGCAAAACTGGACAAGAACAAGTGTAATCTCTCTCTGAGTTGGGGGTGAATTGTTTCAAGATCAACTTTCGAAGTAGTTTTAATAATGTCAAAGTATTAAGTATGTATGTATGAGATTGGATAAATTCAATCTTTCTTTTCTCAGCTTTTAAAAACTAATTGTGAGCAGATTATTGTAATCATGAAATATTTTGACTGTCTCACGGTGTTAATGATAAAAGGAGGAATCAAAGAAGAATTAAAGCTACAACAGGTCTTTTATTAACTCCCATATAAGAAAGAGGATTCTCCAACTATGTGTTTTTTCAAACACAGCTTGAATGAATAAAGATTTCTCTGCATCAATATTTAAAAATTAAGTACAACTTCAGGCAGCAGAACTGTCTCTTAAAAATAAAACACTATAACTAAACATTTTTGTCGATTACAATATCCACATAGTCCTCTTTCAGACTGTTTTTATCATATCTTTTAAGTTCTATGGATGGTACTTCCTATAATCACTGCTTTTTATCTTGGAGGCAAAAACACCAGGCTCAATGATTGTGCCTGCCAGGATTCTTAGAGGTTCCTAAGATGTACTTTCTAGAGGATAAGCTAGAATTTGAAAAGTAATAAAATGAACTCCATAATGTGTCATATTGTGCCTGTACACAGATATCTTTCCAGTTAAATTTGTTCTAGATTCACAGTTTAAGGAGTAGAAATAGCTCAAGGAGATGGGAGTAGAGAGAATTGGGGTGCTGGAAAAGTTATCTGGGCTTGCATTTGATTTTGAATACATTGTATATATTTTCCTTTGGTTCAATATATTTATTTGTTAGTGGACATTTGGAACATACCAATTTATGAAAGCAAATGGGTGGATGTTGGTGTACTCTGACAACAAATCGACATATTTATTGGGCTTCCCCTGTGTCTCAGTTGGTAAAGAATCTTCCTGTAATGTGGAAGACCTAGGTTTGATCCCTGGGTTGGGAAGATACCTGGAGAAGGGAAAGGCTACCCGCTCCAGTATTCTGGCCTGGAGAATTCCATGGACTGTATAGTACACAGGATTGCAAAGAGTTGGACACGACGGAGTGACTTTCACTTTGATGTATTTATTAATTTTTGGCTTTCATCACCCACAGAGTTATGAGTCTGTGCCACTCTCGGCAATGTTGGTGACCACTAAGAATTCATCATGGGAAGGTTTCTTTCCTTCTTCTTCTTTCCAGGTAAAGTACATGATGCTGAATGCCTTGCTGTTTGTCTTTTAGCTGTCGACTCATCAACTTAACCCAGAAAAAAACCAAAAGCTAGAAAACACAAAAGATAGAAATTTCATATATAAATTTTTACCAATTGAACACCTTGATCTAAAATTAGACAACAGTTGGGAGTCTACATTTTGAATGGAACAAAATAACAGTGTCTTGTATTTGCTTATTGCTTTATGCCACATAGCCACATACATGATCTCATTTGATCCTTAGATAACCAGATCATTGAGAACATTGAGCTCGTCTTCACTTGTTGAGAAAGGCTCAGATGATAAAGATTTTAAATTTAATGATTGGCTTAGTGTAGCAAATGCAGGTGACAGCATGGAACTCTTACAGGAGGAGTCAGCAGATATGGGTTCTGATTCCGGCTTCACTCTAAACTCTGTTGCTTCAGACTAGTGGAGTAACTTCCATGAGCTATGCTTACTCTTTGAAATTATGGCCCCAAACCAGAACTGTGCTGGAAAATTCTATGATCCTCTAACTTTAGCATCTTCCCCACCAAAAGGAGGAAAAGTCAGCAAGACTGCTAAGAGTTCTAACAAGTGAAAAATATAAACCAGGCAAAATACATAATAAAAGTTTTAAAGTAAAACTTAGACCATGATTTCTCATATTAGGATTTGGTTCTGTGAGCAAATATGTATTGACTCTGGATTAAGCTACACTTTTTTTGTGAAGATAAAGAACTTCAGCCTTTTTATCTAAGTAGACTTCATTTCCTGAATCATCTTATCCTCCTTTCCCAGTCTCAAGTTTCCTTCTCCTCTTTCCATCCAGATTGTAGCTTTCCAGAGCCACATTCTTGTTTTGGATCTCTATGTTTCATTTCAGTTCAGTTCAGTCGCTCAGTTGTGTCCGACTCTCTGCAACCCCATGAATGGCAGCACGCCAGCACCAACTCCCGGAGTTCACTCAGACTCACGTCCATAGAGTCAGTGATGCCCTCCAGCCATCTCATCCTCTGTCGTCCCCTTCTCCTCCTGCCCCCAATCCCTCCCAGCATCAGAGTTTTTTCCAATGAGTCAACTCTCCGCATGAGGTGGCCAAAGTACTGGAGTTTCAGCTTCAGCATCATTCCCTCCAAAGAAATCCCAGGGCTGTGATGCTTTTGAACACCACAGTTCAAAAGCATCGATTCTTTGGTGCTCAGCTTTCTTCACAGTCCAACTCTCACATCCATACATGACCACTGGGAAAAAAGACTAGATGCACCTTTTTTGGCAAAATAATGTCTCTGCTTTTGAATATGCTGTCTAGGTTGGTCATAACTTTTCTTCCAAGGAGTAAGCGTCTTTTAATTTCATGGCTGCAGTCACCATCTGCAGTGATTTTGGAGCCCCTCAAAATAAAGTCTGACACCGTTTCCACTGTTTCCACATCTATTTGCCATGAAGAGTTTGCAGGTCAGGAAGCAATAGTTAGAACTGGACATGGAACAACAGACTGGTTCCAAATAGGAAAAGGAGTACATCAAGGCTGTATACTGTCACCCTGTTNGATCCCCTGGAGAAGGAAATGGCAACCCACTCCAGTATTCTTGCCTGGGAAATCCCATGGACGCAGGAGCCTGGTGGCCTACAGTCCACGGGGTCACAAAGAGCTGGACACGACTGAGCGACTTCACTTTCACTTAGTTTTAGGTATGCTACAAATAATACTTTCACTTTGTTAATTATATTTTCAAAATATGAATACTATAAATCAACATATAATAAATTATATATTAAAAATCTAAGTCTAATTTACATAAAAATTCTTCTCATGTAACTTAGAATATCTTAAATGCTCATCTGACATGAAATAAAATTTGATTTTCAAACTTTCCAAGATGGACTACTGTTTTGTAAAGCAGATTTATTTTATAAAGAACAATGCCAAACAAGATAAAAAGTGATTTAAAATCATATAATTGTTTATTTGGTCACTGAAATGCTGCTATACATGTCTGAATAATAAAGACATCCTCAGTTAATCTAATCTTTAAACAAAGATACATAATTCCCTAGTTACAGTTCTGGTCTAATTTGAATAACCAGATTACATTAATAAAGTCCAGTTTTATTAACATATAATAAAGTTTTGATGTCAGTCAAATATGCTCTTGGCAGCAATCATTTTAGTGTTTCTTCACCTTTTCCTACTATGAACAAAAACAAAAAAAGAGATTTACTTAAACTCAAACCAGTAGGATTGAAATTTTAAAGTGTTGCATCAAAATCATATTCAGTCTGAGTTACTGTCCCCTTATTTCACTGGAAAATATTTTAAAAGAATCATTTATTTTAAAAAGCCCACTATATAAAAAGGTATCATAACAGCTAACATAAATTAAATAGAATATATTAAAACTGAAGATGATGGCTAAAGATCAGTATCATATCTCTCTATTAAATTCATCTTCTTGGGGCCGCAGTATATTAAACCTTTGGTAGAGAGTTGCTGCTGTGTGTGCCTCTTCTTTTACAACTCAAGAAGCAGGTTTGAATAAATACATTGGACATGCAAGGCAGCAATGGGTAAAGGCGGGGAAAAGCCACACTTAAGGAGATAAAGCAATATTTTACTTTGTAACATCAACACGACTCACCTGGAGAGTTTCTATTTGTTTTCTGATACTGTTGTTAGATGGCATCTAAATAAAGCAATGTGAGACAGCAAACATAAACATGAGATGCAGCACATGCATGTTAGATGAAAATAAGCACAAAACAGGACAGCTCTTCACCAAGGCCTCTATTTAGGAGAAATCTGAAATTTCCAAGACAGTGGCTAGAAACACTGAGGGAAAGAAATTCTATAATTTGGACATCATGGGTCATGGGATACACCTACAACACTGAAGCTGAGAGAAAATAGTTAAAAGTTTCAACTATCTAATGTTTCCTCTAAAAGTACAGCATTTAATTTTAGGCAAGTTTCCATTTTTAAAAGAAAAGAAGCATACACTGTAGAAAAATATTTCAATTATTTTTATATGGCACCTACTCTTATTCCCCTCTTTCTTATTCTTCAGAAACTTTAAAATCATTTTGCACATAATGACCTCAACTGACATAAACACAGGGGCATGGGAAACNGTACATAGCTATAATACATTTTACTTAAAAATTCCTATATTTTTGGACATTGTAGCTATTTATGGACATTTCCCTTTTCTGTATATCCAATACTGTTATTGGAAACAAATCTTTATTAATTAAATATGAGTAAGAATATTAAACATAGTCTTTATATAGAACCCTAAAGTTTCCATCCCAAAGCTGTTAAAATAAATAAATTCAGCAAGGCTGAAGGAAAAAAACTTAATATACAAAAATCTATTTTATTTCTATACGCTAATGATGAAACAGTCAATCCTAAAGGAAATCAATCCTGAATAGTCAATGGAAGGACTAATGCTGAAGCTGAAGTGCCAACACTTTGATAACCTGATACAAACAGCCAACTCACTGAAAAAGATCTTGATGCTGGGAAAGACTGAGGGCAGGAGAAGTGGGTGCCAGAGTTTGAGATGGTTGGATGGCATCATCAACTCAATGAATATGAGTTTGAGCAAACTTCAGGAGATAGTGAAAGACAGGGAAAGCTAGTGTGCTAAAATCCAAGGGGTTGCAAAGGGTCGGACACAACTTAGCAACTGAACAACAATGATGAAATATCATAAAGTAAAAAAAAAAAAAAAATTCCCATTTAAAATAGCATATAAAACCCTAGAAGGAAATTTAGCTAAGGAGGTGAAAGACAAATGCCCTGAAAGCTATAAAACATTGATGAAGGAAACTGAAGATGATTCAAAGAAATGGAACAATATCCCACATTCTTGGATTGGAAGAATTAATATTATTAAAATGTCCATATTATTCAAAGCAATCAACAGATTTGATGCAATCCCTATCAAAATATCCTGAATATTTTTCACAGAACTAGAACAAATAATCCTAAAATTCATATGGATCCACAGAGAAATCTTGAGAAAAAAGAATGAAGCTAGAGGTATAACCCTCTGAGAGTTTAGACTATGCTACAAAACTGCAGTTATTAAAACAACATGGTATTGCCATAAAAACAGACACATATATCAGTGGAACAGAACAGAGAGCCCAGAAATAAATCCATGCACTTGTGGTTAATTCAACTACAACAAAGGAGGCAAGAATATACCATGGAGAAAAGACAGTTTCTTCAACAAGTGGTGATGGGAAAACTAGATACACCATATCAATAAGCCAAAACAATGAGATTAGAACATTCCCTCACACCATATACAAATTAAATTCAAACCGGCTTAGAGACCTAAATGTAAGACCAGAAGCCATAAAACTCCTAGAAGAAAACATACATGGAATACTCTTTGACATAAATTATAGCAATATTTTCTTGGCTAAGTCTCCCAAGGCAAGCAAAAATAAACAAATGGGACCCAATTAAACTTAAAAGCTTTGCATAGCAAAGAAAACCATTGATAAAATTAAAAGACAACCTATAGAATTGGAGAAAATATTTGCAAATGATGTTACCGACAAGGGGTTAATATCTAACATATACAAACAGTTCACACAATTCAATATTAAACCCCCAAATCAACCAAAAGTGGGCAGAAGACCTGAAAAGACAGCTTTCCAAAGAAGACATATAAATANAGACAACCTATAGAATTGGAGAAAATATTTGCAAATGATGTTACCGACAAGGGGTTAATATCTAACATATACAAACAGTTCACACAATTCAATATTAAACCCCCAAATCAACCAAAAGTGGGCAGAAGACCTGAAAAGACAGCTTTCCAAAGAAGACATATAAATATCATTCATGTTCATAATTATATTTTGAAGAATGTTTAACACTGCAGAAATAAATGTATTATGTCATTTTAAATAAAAATATATACATCTTTGTGTAATAACTCAACTATGGAGATAAAATACATACATGAAGAAAGGAAATAAATCTCATTAAATGTTGAGAATAGTATCTCTCTGAGTTAGGATTCAGATGATAATTTTTCCTGCTTTTTAATATTTTCCCCAATAAGTATGTTTACTTTATAATGTTAAAAATAAACATTATTAAACACTAATGAAAATAACATTAATATGGACAGAATTTATGATAATAATTTTATTTGTTCCTTACCATTTGGATGAAAAGGAATTGTTCTAAATTTCACAACTGGAGGGACAAAATTATACTCTGATGTAAAATTTATTCTCAGTTGGAAGAATGCTCCTGTGATATAGAAATAAACATTTTTACTAAAGTGTCACATTAATGATTAACTGTAACCTAATATTGATGTTTATGCCTACAGTTTATCCTCCCCAATGTCCCTAGAGTTTTACTATATTAATAAGTAAACCTTAGAGGATGCCCAGACACCTCTAGATGGTATAATAGACTCCTCACAATCTAACCCAATGTTTTCAGCCACATTCTCATCACCAGTCCTTTTCATCCACTAACTCTGTCCCTCTAATACCAGCCTCTTCACTGAGTTTCTCATATTTACTCTCTGCTCCAGAATCCTCTCTCTTCAGCTCTCGCTAGGCTGTTTACCCTACCTGCACTTCCTTCTGATTCTAAACCTGGTGAATTCTCAGACATTCTTCAGGACCCAACTCAAGTGTCACTTCCTTGGGAAGCTGTTCCTGACTCTCCAAGGCAAAACTAACTAATCACTGCCTCCTCAGTATTCCATTCAAAATTCATAACAGGACATGTTATATTTTATTGTAATTATCCACTTACATGCTTTTCTCCCCTATCTCACTAAGCAAATGTATCTTGTTAATCTGCAACTCTAAGAGGGCATGGTCATTAAAGTTTATGGTTGCCTAGTCTTCTTGAGAACCTGACTTATGGACATCTGTGGGAAAATCATAGAGGAAAAAAAAGGAGACATAATTGTGGGATTTTTCTGTCAGTAGGTATTTTGTTGGTTATTCTCTGAATTCATGGAAGACTATTAGATGATATTCTCAGTTGATATGTTTTCCTATGTCTGCTTCTTAAAAACACGGTAACATTAAGGCTGGGCATAAAGAAAAATTCAAACCTGAAATTTCCATCCATGTTGACAAATGGCAAAAAATTAAGCCATACAATGAAAAAATTAACATGTGAAAACTTTAGGAATTCTAGAAAATTTATACAGTGCAACCTTAAAGAAATTAAGCTAATAATATAAAGGCTCTTATAATAAAGTAAATTGGTTTCCAAAGCACAAACCATGCCAAATTGTATTCTGTAGACCTTCAATGTCAACATCCCATTGCATCATATCTTCACTTATAGGAAAGGCAGTAATACCCTAAACATCAAGAAAAATTAAAGCAGAAAAAAAAATTAAATATTTATTGCAGTTTGGAAAATCAGATATTAGGTTACAATGAATTCCAAAAGCTCTAAATTTTCTTTTATTGATAAAAATGTTTGATTTGAGAAGGTGTTATATACTGTCTTATTACACAGAAGTTAAGGTAGATTCCAGAAAATACATGCAATAGTAAATTTTAAGTAAATCGTTAGTATGAAAATTACAAATGGGACAGGAAGGTCAAGAATGGAATATGTGACTTATGTAATTCTATGAACAATTTAAGATTCAAATTAAAAAAGAAAGGAATAGTTGGAAAGCACATATTTCCTCATAGCTTAAAAAAAAAAAAACAGATGCNATTTTAAGTAAATCGTTAGTATGAAAATTACAAATGGGACAGGAAGGTCAAGAATGGAATATGTGACTTATGTAATTCTATGAACAATTTAAGATTCAAATTAAAAAAGAAAGGAATAGTTGGAAAGCACGTATTTCCTCATAGCTTAAAAAAAAAAAAAACCAACAGATGCTATACTAGGCATGAAGTAAGAAATTTTCATTAAGAAAAACACAATTCTAAAATTATGCTCATATATAAAAATAAAATTTTCCTACACTTGAGGCATTATTCCAGTGGACGGACAAGAATGTATTACTGTGCAAACCAATGAAGACCCAGCACAAACCAAAAATAATAATAAATAAAAATTTAAAAATAAAATTATAAGGGAAAGACACTTATGTGTTATATGTCACAGCAATTGGCAAAAAGTGCACTAGACAGGAAGAAACAGAACTCAAGACTTAAGAGCAAGGGATTTTGGAGTCAAAAAACCCTGTGATGAAATCCTGAGCCCAAATATTTACTGAAAGCTTTCTGAGGTTTAGGTTTGTGGCAGGTAAAACAAAACACTAGCTACTTATTTTACAATATTGTACTGATGATTGAGGGGCTTCCCAGGTGGTACCGAGGTAAAGAATCCACCTGCCAACGCAGGAGACCTCGAGTTTCATCCCTGGGTGGGAAAGACCCCCTGGAGAAGGAAATGGCAACCCACTCCAGTATTCTTACCTGGAAAAATCTCATGGACAGAGAAGTCTGGTGGGCTGCAGTGCATGGGGTTGCAAAGAGCCGGACACAACTTAGCCACAGAACATGCAGGCACAATTGATAATTAGTGAATGCAATCCTGCACCTACTGGTTATTTACTACCTGATAGACTGTTACATTCAGGGATTAAAGTCCATAAATTACTCAGCACAGTGTGCTCAATACTGTTAACTATTATTATGAAATCTAATAATTATTATGAAACAGATTATTATACTGAAATAGGTTCATTAAACAAGTCTGTAGTGCAAATTAGATTTAACTAAATTATGCTCTGTGGAATAAACACAGATTAAACTGCTTTTAAAAACTTGTACCCCAATGAAACACAACCTCCACGTCTCCAATACTCACCTCATAATTGCTGTTCTTCAACTCTTGGAATTCTCTTTTTAGCAAGATGTAAGCTCTGCTGTTCATGATAAGGCAAAAAAANTGGAGTGGGTTGCCATTTCTTTCTCCAATGCATGAAAGTGAAAAGTGAAAGTGAAGTTGCTCAGTCGTGTTGGACTCTTAGCGACCCCATGTACTGAAGCCTGCTAGGCTCCTCCATCCATGGGATTTTCTAGGCAAAAGAGTACTGGAGTGGGGTGCCACTGCCTTCTCCGGGTGTAGGAATGACTCAAGCACATTATACTTAGTGCACTTTATTTCTGTTATTACATCAGCTCCACCTCAGATCATCCGGCATCCTCAGAGTTTGGGGAACTCTGCTATAGACTGCACACTGCAGGTGATCAGTGTGTGTTTGTGGCAAAGAAAATAATTCAAGAGAGTGGAGTCAACTTTGTGATAAGCTTACCAGAATGTCATGGAAGCAGAAAGAGGCAACACAGATGTGTTTATGGGAACCTGAGGATTTCTTTTATAGAAGCCGCCTTTGGAGCTGGGTTTGGAAGGATAAAGAAAAGTGCACCAGGCAGGTAAGGAGGACAAAGGCTTATCATGCAAATAAACAGCCTGGATAAATGTGAGGCACAGAAAAGCAAGCTGACGCAGTTGGCATACAGGATGCAACTGGAGAAATGGCAAGAAGGTAGCCCAGAAACAAAAGTGGCAGCTGGATCTCAAAGACCTTTTTATAAAAATGCTTTCAGACATGAACATGTTTCCCAATGTGTGCTTTAAGAAACTGCTTCCTAAATGTCTGTGGTGAGGACCAGGCTTTTTCTTTTTATTGTTATATTTAATCTATCATGGGCTTCCCTCGTGGCTCAGCTGGTTAAGAATCTGCTTGCAATGCGGGAGACCNCATAGTTTTCTTTTGAGAATGAACACAGATGTGCCAAATACTGTTAATAACAATTAATTATCCCTTGATTCAAGGCAGAACATTTCAGGAGCTGTCACATCCATATGAATCCAGAACCATACTTCTAGATTTGACCAGGCATAATCATACTAAATGTGCTTTTAGTGATATTTTATCATCAAGGCTTTTTTCATATTATTCAGACTTGAGCCAACATTACTGAATTTTCTCAAAAGAACACATAAAATAACAATTTGAAGAATTTTAAAAGATTAACTAATACTCTGAAATTCTAAAGGAATTAATAAATATTGCTAAATCTAAGACATTATAATCATTAAAGTATATAATTTTGCATTCATTAAGACCAACTAAATTTAATCAACAGTTTAGTCATGTCTGTAACATGATTCCCTATAGAAGAAATGAAGTATGTATAAGAAAAGAAATATGGTAAAATATCTCTATTCAAATGAACTATAGTACTAAAAGTTTCATTATATACTGTTTAATATTATAATATATAATATTAAATTATAATATATAATATTATAATATACTGTTTAATACGGCATGAGTGAATGTACTACAGTCAGTATTTACAGGTCAGAAATGAGATTAAGTCTTACCTTTAAATGTGACAAACAGTTCTGTAGGAAAATATGCCAGTTATTTAAAAAAAACTGTTTCTGACTGACACATAAAAGGCAGGTAATTAATGGATATAGAGCCTAAAGGAGAGGAAGAAAGAGAATTAAGACTTTTCATAAAAAGGGCAGCACTGGACTTGTCAATTATATTTCATTCATTCTCATAAACAAAAAAATTCTATTAGCATTCTTCCGTTTGTAATAAAAAATACACTCAGGGAATAATCAAACAAAGAAATGACAAAGGGAAAGTTTTCTGTAAGAACAATTTCCTGACCTATCACCTCTCCCCAAGTTAGAAATATGCTGTTATTTCTCCCTAGACCCAATCCTCCTCTAACTAGAACAGCGGCCCTGGGGTCAGAAGATAGACCAACATTAACGTTTCAGCTTTCAATTTATCAGGTGACTTTAGGGAGTGTGTGTGCTCCAGTCGCTCAGAGGATATGTTAAAGTGCTAGAGGTCTCACTTTCCTAACATGAAAAGTGAGGATGATCATCACACATATCCTATAGGGTTCTGAGGCATAAAGTAAGATCAAGAGTGGAAAGCACTTGGCTTAGTGCCTGGCACAGTCACTGTTGATTATTATTATACCTCTATCTTAAGTCAAGTATTCATCCAATATTTCACATTTTCTCCAAGCTGCATACAAATTTACAGAAATATCCCTCAAAGTTATTGAAGTGTACGGTTAAATGGGGGAAAAAAATCACCTTAAATTTCTGAAAACAGAAGATGTAATTATATAGACAATCACATGCTTCAGAATACAACTTATTATAATGTAAAACTGGACTTCCCTGGTAGCTCAGACAGTAAAGAATCTGCCTGTAATGCGGGAGGCTTGGGTTAGATCCCTAGATTGGGAAAATCCTCTGGAAAAGGGAATGGCAACCCACTTCAGTATTCTTGCCTGGAGAATCCCATGGACAGAGGAGCCTAGCGGGCTACAGTCCACGGGATCACAAAGAGCCAAACACGACTGAGAAACTAACACTTTCACTTCTCACTACATTTAAATTTTCCTATATTTTAATACGGGTTTCACTTGTGGTTCAGATGGTAAAGACTCTGCCTGCAATGCAGGAGACCTGGGTTCAGTCTCTGGGTTGGGAAGATCCCCCGGAGAAGGAAATGGCAACCCACTCCAGTATTCCTGCCTGGAATATCCCACGGATAGAGGAACCTGGCAGGCTATAGTCCATGGGGTCGCAAAGAGTCAGACACAAGTGAGTGACTAACACTTTCACTTTACATATTCTAATACAAAATTTAAAGCATCTGTCAAAACCTAGAATAAAGTGTGAATAACCTACTAAATACAGAGCTAATAAAATTAAGAATATACAGTTTTTAAAAGAGCAGAAGAAAATAGGTAAAATTTCCCCTTGTGTTTACACTTTGGATATTTTACAGTTTGAATTTTTATAATTCTCTTTAAATTCTACTAAAAAAAAAACTCTACTAAATTCATAAATCAATTATTAAAATTCCAAATAAATATGTGAAGGTTTGAAATGTTTCTCATACCAATGAATGTTTCTTTCTGGAACTCAGTTCAAAAGTAGTCTGATAAAGCATCTCCACAAAATTTTTCAAGCAGGGAACATTCACTTCATTTTTCACAGCCTAGGTAAAAAGATAATACAAATACAAAGAAAATGGTTACAAACGTTAGGTCAAACTATACAAAGATTACAAAAAGGTTTTGTAAGGTCTGAAATTAGTTAATAATTCTCTGAGTACCTAATGGAAGTTCCATAAAGTAAATAAGATAAACCAGGTCCCTGCCCTGGGTGAACAAGCAGAGACTAGAGACAAGTGAACAGGCAATGAATATGTAGTACAAAAGAAGCTCTAAGAGAAAATTATGTGTGCTCTCAGGGCACTCGGAATGGACCCCAATGAAAAACTCCATAAGGAAGTAATATATACGCTGAATCCAGCATTTCCTTGCCTAAAATACTATAGCATCCCATGTAACCTCTCTGACCTTATCTCCACTGCTCTGGCCCCTGCACTGGGATCCAGCCACACCAGCATCTCTGTTATTCCTAGAACACATCAAACATGCTCTTGCTTCTGGATGACTCTGCTGGCTCCTTCTGCCTAAGAAAGTCTTCCCTCAAATCTGGTATGCCTTGCTCCTGCATTCCTTCAGTCTTTGGTCAACTGTTACCATCCCTTTCAAGGTGGTGGTCTTTGCTCAAAGTGAAAGTCGCTCAGCCGTGTCCAACTTTTATGATCCCATGGACTAGACAGTCCATGGAATTCTCCAGGCCAGAATACTGGAGTGGGTAGCCATTCCCTTCTCCAGGGGATCTTCCCAACCCAGGGATTGAACCCAGGTCTCCCACATCGCTGGCGGATTATTTATTAGCTGAGCCACCAGGGAAGCCTGATCTTTCCTAATCACTCTATTTAAAATTTCAAATCTCCTACCCACTGCAGCATTTATAGGGCCCTACCCTGCTTTACATTTCTCCATAGTACTCACCAACACATCTGGCATACTGCATATTGTACATATTCATTGATTGTGAGTTAGCTGAACTGGATGTAAGATATATAAGAATAAAAAAGTCTTCCCTACCCTGATCATTGTTCTACTCTGTGTATAGGAGAGGCCCTGACACACAGGAAGCACTCAATACAGATAATGAATAAATAAGCAGAGATCAACTAAGAAAGGAGGCTGGGGGTTATTAGAGTGGTAAGAATGTTCCAGACAGAAGAAGCTCCATGTACAGAGGCAGGTGTTATGAGCTGAATTGTCCCAAAATTCAAACACTGAAGTCCCAACCCCACATACCTCATAATGTGACCTTATAAGAAAATCATCACAGATATAGTTAGTTATATTTGCAAGATAAGGTCCTAATGGAGCATGTGTGTATTGGCGGGGGAAGGGGGTGCTATTCCAACATGACTAGTGTCCTCAAAAAAGCAGGGGAAATGCAGACATAGACATGCACATAAGGAGAACAGCATGTAAAGAGGAAGCATAGGTCAGGGTGAAACTTCTACAAGACAAGGATTATCAGAGATTTTCAGCAAACTACCAGAAGCTAGGGTAAGAGGCATGGAACAGATCTTCCTCACAGCACTCTAAAAGATTAACTTGCCAACACATTAGTCTCAGACATCTAGCCTCCATAACTGTGAGACAATAAATTTTTGCTGTTTAAGCCACCTAGTTTGTGGTACTTTGTTAGGGCAATCCTAGTAAATAAACTAAAAAGGTAAACACAGCATTAAAGAAGAACTAGGCAACAGTAATAATGGACCACAGTCAAAAGTCTTCCTCCTACAATCTGCTTCTCTTGATGAACTGCCTTGAAAACTACAGCATACTCTCAGATACCTGGTAAAAACAGATTTTCAGACAAAGGGGAAGCACATATGACAATTCGGGATGGATAAGCAGTAACTCAAATCACTTCTAGGGAACAAATATCTCCAAACAGGTAAATACACAACCAAACTGTGTATCCATGCAACAGAATACTCGTCAACAGTGAATAAACTGCTGATACATTCTGTAAAATAGCTGGAACTCAAAATAATTATGCAGAGCAAAAGAAACCAGAAAAGAGTCTGTACTGTAAGATTCCATTAGCATAAAATTCTAGGAAACCCAAAACTAAGTAGAGGAATAGAAAGACCAACGGTTAGATCTGAGAAAACTGTGGGGTGAGCGGTACTAGGGATGAACAAGGAGCACGAAGACACTTTTGGAGTATGGTAGAAATGTACACTATCTTCATCGTGGTGAAGGTTTTACAGACGTATACATATGTCCAGCTGTACAATTTAAATATGTGTAGTTTAAGTCAATTTTACCTCCATTAAGTTTTTTAACATGAAATATGTGTGTGTGTGTATAAAGAATATCATTCATATAGCAGTACATGGTAAACTGAAAGTAAACAGCATTATCACATACCACACACACACACACAAACCACACGGGAAACAAAAAAATTCTAGCATGTTAAGTATTCTAAAATCCCTAAGTCCTATTTATATCACATTATGTTACTAGTGTATGGGCTTCCTTGGTGGCTCAGATGGTAAATCTACCTGTAATGCGGGAGACCTGGGTTCAATCCCTGGGTCGGGAAGATTGCCTGGAGAAGTGAAAGGCTACCCACTCCATTATTCTGGCCTGGAGAATTCCAAGGACTATATAATCCATGGGCCCACAAAGAGTCGGACACAACTGAGGGACTAATACACACACACATGTTAGTAGTAACTACAAATTAATTTTGAGAAATACAATGAATTTAGACCAAGAAAAGCTTTCATAAATCTGTTTTCCTAGAAGTTACCATGATCATATTTATAATAATCATATTTTATAAATAAATTAGGATACGTACTTTGACAGGTATGATGAATGTTATGGCAACTACAGAAATGAACATCTAAAAGTGAGACAGTCCTGTAAAATCTAGGATATATGTCACAGTGTTTTTAAATTCTTCAGAAGCGTTAAAATGGCAGCCACCCTGTAAGGAGCAAATGCCATTAAATGCAGTGAGTTATGCTGAGCTACTTGAGCTAAGTATTACTTCCAGGTTGCAAAAACACTGCTGGTTAATGGTCTCTAAATCTTAAGGGCCTGGGCTTGTTCTTTTAATTAAAAGACTGATCAATGTTCTGCTATTTGTCTAATGAAGATTTCCCTACACCCACATAACATTCAAAGTTTCCACTTTATTGTCTACGAGATTATGAGAAAGTAAGAATGCATCATCTGGTAACTCTTCAGTGAACAGAGACTTTCAAACACAACGTAAAAATAAAAATGGACTTACAGCAGCTACAGGGATAAGAATCTCCACAAATAAACCAGCAAGTGCATGTTTTATATCTTTATCTTTTACTTCTAAGAAATACTGAGCACATTCCTTGAGAGGGGAAAAAGATATATTAGATTAACAAAGGAAGAAGATTAAAAATTATAATATCACAATAATTTCTTTAAAATTCTGCAGTTCTGATCAGAAAACTAGGTTCAAAATCATGCTCAAATTTAAAAAGAAAGTTAATTCACACTTTTGACAATTTAACACGTGGAATAAGGAATTATTTACTATCATTAATTCATATTTATCTTGTTTCTTTTAAAAAAGTCATTGAAAGCAAAAACAACTACTGTTAGGCTAATTCCAGTTACTACAGTTGAAAAGGGTAGGTCACCTGCATGAACTGAAATGACGCTTCAAAATCTTCTACAGGATACATTTTCACTCGGAAGAATTTCATTCCCATTATTAAGCTGATGACACTTTGTACAACATGTGGACTTTGCTCCTTTTGCCGCAGTTCTTTCAATTCTGTCACAAACTTCTTCCTCACAGCCTGAAACCTTTAAAATACATGGATACATAATTTGATACGAATTAAAAATACTCATGTCTCACATGATATTAAAGGTGTATCCAAATGTGTTTTACCTAAACACCATCTCCTTTCTCTGCCCTCATCAAAACTACCAGAAAAACATAGAGATGAAAACAAAATTATTTGTTATTCTAAATTTGCTATTCATTTAGTTTTTTACATCAAAAATGCCTTAGGGAGAAATTCTAATTTCTAATAAGAATTAGGAATTCCATATGAGAATCAGAAACTCTTATTAGAATTATAATTTCTTATTGCTGTAACACCATCAATACAACACTGCTGCTGCTGCTAAGTCGCTTCAGTCGTGTCCCACTCTGTGTGACCCCAGAGACGGCAGCCCACCAGGCTCCCCCGCCCCTGGGATTCTCCAGGCAAGAACACTGGAGTGGGTTGCCATTTCCCTCTCCAATGCATGAAAGTGAAAAGTGAAAGTGAAGTCGTTCGGTTGTGTCCGACTCTTCGTGACCCCATAGACTGTAGCCTACCAGGCTCCTCCGTCCATGGGATTTTCCAGGCAAGAGTACTGGAATGGGGTGCCATTGCCTTCTCTGAAATACAATACTACTACCACTTATAAATAATCATCATAAAAATAAGATCTAAAAACCCACCCATAAAACATCCATATGTAAATCCGAGAGTGTCTCTCAATTTTAAGGTTCCTCTTTAATGAAATCTGCAATCTGAGTGACAAGGAGGACAGACTGAAGCCATCCATTTGTTTAATGAGATAAACCAATCAACTGTAGACTACTAATTATCACTAAAAATTATTATCTTCTTACACTGTAGAAAAACTGAATAAGAAGCAAAGGGGGATGCTGGTCTCACAATCTGAATAAGCTAGAGAATCACAATGCTTTCAAAGAATTGAGCACCATCTTGGATTCAAATGACCCCAGTTGTTAAGGCTACTAAGTTTTTCTTTGTTTACACTGCAAAAAGATATCTGATAGTTTGTTAATCAATAATACTTCATTTACCCTCTATATATTATGAAACATATATATTATGAAAATACAATAAACAGATTGCTTATATTAAGTGAAGAGTTTACTGTTAATATTACTTGGGGAAACTAGTTCTTGAAAGGTAAAATGACAAAGCATATTACCCAATGGTCACTGAATACATATTAATATTAACAAATATAGATATTAATTACATTTTAATGAAATATGGACACATGATAGAAAGTATAACTTATCTATTTCCATTTCAGTCTTGGAGAATACAACACCATTTTCCATGAAAGTATTCTTTTACATTTTATAAAGAAAATATAAAGTGAATAAAATTCCTTCTATTGCAGTAATATTAGAATCTAAAGTTTTTTTCTGTCATTAAATTTCTCATAATAATTATTAGTCACTATAATCAAAGGAAATGCATAGACAAGATTCTGAAACACCACCAGCCTTTCTCTTTCTCCTCACCCCTTTCCCACCTCACCACCTTTCCTTTCAAATGGTGGTGCCATCAGCCCAACCAAATGCGGATGTGTCCGTGTCTTTTCTCATGCTCACTGGATGTGAGGGTGGAAAGCATCTCATTACTGCTCGAGCGGCATTTCTCTAACAACTAGACCAGCGAGTGTGCTCAATCGCTCAGTCATGTCCGACTGTTTGTGACCCAATGGACTGTAGCTGCCAGGCTCCTCTGTCCATGGAATTTTCCAGGCAAGAATATAGGAGTGGACTGCCATTTCCTACGCCAAGACCAATGAGACTGAGCAACATTTCATATATTTACCTTATATTTACTATCCTTTACTATAAATATTTTTATTTACTATCCTTACCATACTAGATTTAACTTAGCTATCATGTAGGGTTCTTCTGGATCCAACTTGTTCATGTATTATTTAGCATTTCTAACCTATATTCCTGATAGAAAATCATTTTCATTTTTTATATAAATTTATTTATTTTAATTGGAGGCTAATTATTTTACAATATTGTATTGGTCTTCCCATACATCAACATGAATCCATCACAGGTGTACATGTGTTCCCCATCCTGAACCCCCTCCCACCTCCCTCCCCATACCGTCCCTCTGGGTCATCCCAGTGCACCAGCCCCAACCATGCATCGAACCTGGACTGGCAATTCGTTCCATGTATGATATTATACATGTTTCAATGCCATTCTCCCAAATCATCCCACCTTCTCCCTCTCCCAGAGTCCAAAAGACTGTTCTATACATCTGTGTCTCTTTTGCTGTCTTGCATACAGGGTTATCGCTACCATCTTTCTAAATTCCATATATATGTGTTAGTATACTGTATTGGTGTTTTTCTTTCTGGCATACTTCTCTCTGTATAATAGGCTCCAAATAAAAATCAAACTATCATGAACTACAGGGCCATAAAAAGAAATATATCATTGCTCATGTTTTAGTAGCTATATTCCTGAGACAGGGATTCACTGTTGATTAAATATAAATGCAATATTAATATATNCTCTCTGTATAATAGGCTCCAAATAAAAATCAAACTATCATGAACTACAGGGCCATAAAAAGAAATATATCATTGCTCATGTTTTAGTAGCTATATTCCTGAGACAGGGATTCACTGTTGATTAAATATAAATGCAATATTAATATATTATTGTCTAAGTCATTTCAAATACTCCAATATATTCCAAGTTCTGTAGCACTGGGTATACAAGGGTTTCTGGTAAATTACAAAGGATTAAAAAAAAACACTAAATTAAAAGATGCATGCACACTAAGTCACTTCAAATGTGTCCGATTTTATGTGATCTTAACTGCAGCCCGCTAGGTTCCTCTGTTTATGGGATTCTCCAGGCAAGAATACTGGAGTGGGTTGCCATGTCCTCCTCCAGGGGATATTCCTGACTCAGGGATCAAACCCACATCTTTTGAGTCTTCTGCATTGGCAGGCAGGTTCTTTACCACTAGCCCTACCTGGGAAGCCCAAATTAAAAGATAGTAAATACTAAATAAAATACATTACTTAGTATTAAAATCTAAACTACTAAACACTAACAATAATTGTGTTTGCTCCTTTAGAATTTAAAGGTTGTTATATAATGATTTCACGGCCAAAGACTGACTCTTTAAATAGTACCTAAGAAAATCTAAACTGATCCTTTCTGCCTTATAGATTTCCCAATAGGAACAAAGGCAATTTAAAATCTTCCACAGTCTTTAGAGTAAGCACAAGACACGAAAGACAAGCATCTTTTTTAGTGTTTACGATAATTATGGTTCTATATAATCAATGCATGTAACTCCTAATGAATGACACTTTTTATGGAGTACTCTGGTATATCTTATCGTCCCTTTTTGGTATGTCTTCTATCTATTCAAAACACTGTTCAGTATTAAAACAAATTAAAATGGTTAGAAGGAAGACACTGCAGTGCTATCTCAGAGATTAAAGCATTCAACTAGAAACCACTAAGGTAATTATTAGCTTTGACAAGAGTTTGAAAAACACTTCTCATAGAACTGTGAAACATAGGGAATAAGGTAATGACCTGACAATTTTTGGCAATTTCTGACTTCCTTAATTCAGGTTTTATGGAAAATACCAAATAAATGAAAACAATTTGTAGAACTGAAGTATGGGTGTCACTTAAAAATCCTCTAAAACACAGTAGCAAAATAATAAAAAGTGAAGCCAACTTCACAAAATTCTATGGAAAACAGAAATAACAGAGTAAAGTAGTTAGTGTCTATTCTGTCAGTCAGTAATGAGGCATTCTAAAACATATCAAGATCAGTGATTTATGAAACTTACTTTGATTGGGCAAGAACGCCTATCACTTCTGCATATAAATCTGCAATAATATGCACATTCCCAGTGTTGGTTCCTGAATATCTAAAGAAACAAAAAGAACACACACATTATTTCCTTGAATTTTTCTATAAACTCTCTTTCTTAATAAATCTGAAAATNTTACTTTGATTGGGCAAGAACGCCTATCACTTCTGCATATAAATCTGCAATAATATGCACATTCCCAGTGTTGGTTCCTGAATATCTAAAGAAACAAAAAGAACACACACATTATTTCCTTGAATTTTTCTATAAACTCTCTTTCTTAATAAATCTGAAAATTCCTTATCAGGGTGTTGTATAAATTTTCTCTGAAGATTCACTTGCAGGATGATAAAAACCACATGAATTTTCTCCTGTCTCTACATTTTAATTTGCCAGGAAATTTAACCTGATTCTTAAAAATCCAATCAATGGCTTTAAGAATTATTTTTACAAAATCCTTTCCATAAGCATCTTGTGTGGATTAAAAAACAGAAAGGCATAACTACTTTGAACTCCAGTAACAAATAATTGAGGAAAATTCAAATTAACAGTCTAAGTCTAGACTGCAGATAAAAGTAACAATGCCATAAGTATTTTACTTACCCTTCCTTATGTTTAAAGTGCTTAAAAGCTAAGTTTAGAACTTCATGAACTAAGGGATCAGGCACAGGATGAACAGGAATCTAGGGAAAAAAAATTGTGTGCTAAATAGGTTATAAGTCTTTTATGAGTATTTTCATCATTTCAACTAACCAAATTAATAACCAATTTTAACTTTCATGATATAATCTACTACTAATCTGTCAATCTTCCCCTTTTCTAAGAAGGTTATTCTTTTAAGAATTTAGTTGGACACCTATTTTGCTGTTGTTTAGTTGCTAAGTCATGTCCGACTCTGTGTGACCTGTAGCCCACCAGGCTCCTTTGTCTATAGGACTTTCTAGGCAAGAATACTAGAGTGGGTTGCCATGCCCCCCTCCAGGGGGTCCTCCTGACTCAGGGATCGAACCCACGTTTCCTGCATTGGCAGGTGGATTCTTTACAACCGAGCCACTAGGGAAGCCCTCAACATCTACTTCAACAAGTTCTAAATTCAAGAATATTAGCTTCATAACCACAAATCCTTAAACTACAGACTATGCAGATGAAAAATCAGTCATTGTTGTACTATTCTCTATCAGAAACTTAAAAACGCACTCCTGGGTAACTCTCTGTGACACCTATAGGAAAGGGAGCTTGATTGAGCCAGGTCCATATTCCATATAGTCTGATATTCTACCATAATAGTATCCAAAAGGAACTGCAACTTCAACCAATTTAAAATTAGTTATGGTTTTACTAGTATTAGAAATTTTTCATTTAAATGTTTGTTTTTATTTAGTTATTTAAAAATTACATGTTAGTTCCGAATATGGAAAACACATCAAAACATTAAAACCAGAAAGTAAAATCCCTGCCCCTTCCCCCATATATAATCACTACTGGTATATATCTACTTGCAGGTTTTTTCCTACACTCAGCCACCCACACACCTTATTTTTACTTAATGGAATGATGCATCTTTCCCTGCCAGTACTGAGCACTCCTTACACTATTTAGCAGCCATATAAAACTCTGTGTATATTATAATTTATTTAATGAGCTCCCTATTAATGAACATTTCATTCCAGATTTTCAATATATATGATGTTATACAATAAACATCTTATGTATTTAGTATTATTTACTTTTATAGTCCCATGGGAAAGACTTCAAAAGGAGGAACTGATGAGTTAAAGATTATCCAAGTCATCATTTACAGAGATTCTAGTTCTTTATATGTGGGGGTCTGTTTTTGACCTCTCTATTCCATCAATTAATTCACATCTATGCTAAAATCATTCTGTCTTAATTATAAGAGCTTACTACTAGGTTCNATGAGTTAAAGATTATCCAAGTCATCATTTACAGAGATTCTATTTCTTTATATGTGGGGGTCTGTTTTTGACCTCTCTATTCCATCAATTAATTCACATCTATGCTAAAATCATTCTGTCTTAATTATAAGAGCTTACTACTAGGTTCCGGAGAAGGCAATGGCATCCCACTCAAGTACTCTTGCCTGGAAACTCCCATGGATGGAGGAGCCTGGTAGGCTGCAGTCCATGGGGTAACTGAATCAGACACGACTGTGCGACTTCACTTTCACTTTCCACTTTCATGCATTGGAGAAGGAAATGGCAACCCACTCCAGTGTTCTTGCCTGGAGAATCCCAGGGATGACGGAGCCCAATGGGCTGCCTTCTGTGGAGTCGCACAGAGTCAGACACAACTGAAGCGTATTAGCAGCAGCAGCACTACTAGGTTCTGATGTCTGGCACTGCAAGGCCTCCCTATTTTTCTTCCGCAACAGTTTGGCTATTGTTCTTTCCTATTCAATTTAGAGCTATCTTTTCTAGGTCCACAAAAACTGTTACAGATCAATTTGGGGATAACTATATTCTTATACATTTGCATGAAATATCTTCCTACTTTAAAGGCTTTCAGGAAAGTTTTACAATTTTCTGATTTTGCCT
>SJYV01006120.1:0-13775 GCA_006410875.1 Neotragus pygmaeus | reverse complement strand
TCTTTGCCAGCTTCAGGATCTTTTCCCATGAGTCAGCTGATTGCATCAGGTGGCCAAAGTATTTGAGCTTCGGCTTCAGCATAAAGTCCTTCCAATGAATATTCAAGGCTGATTTCTTTTAGGATTGACTGATTGGATCTCCTTGCTGTCCAAGGGACTCCCAAGTCTTCTCCAGCACCACAATTCCTAAGCGTCCATTCTTTGGTGCTCAATCTTCTTTATGGCCCAACTCTCACATCCATATACAACTTCTTCAGCTAACAATGTGGTAAGATAATAAGAATTGACATTATCTTCATGTAAAAATAAGAAAATGGAGGCAGAAAGGGTGGTTAAGCCCCTTGCCTAAGTAAATTGGAGAGACAGAATTTTCACCCTGGTATTCCAGCATGAGTGCCACACCCTTGATATTGCTTTGCAGTAGAAATGAACACACTAATCAGAGATGGACCATGGAAAAAGTATGCTCTGTGTAATTGCCTGGCTAGGAGATTCTTTCCTTTACAGAAGGATTCACTTCAGGGTTTAGGTTGCAAACAGAATGCTAGTGAACATGGGATAAGATTTGTTGAATAGTTTCCCTGACACACACACACACACACACGATGCATCTGAACATAAGCTACTGAGGAAGCAGTCTCAATAAAAGAAGTTACATTAGTGTTTAATGCCATTGTTATGTTGGGTGTGATAGCAACCAGCCTAAATCAGTGCCCAATCATCCCTACCTAACAGGGTGTTAAGGATCCCCCAAAGATGTTCCCTGGGGTACATCTTACTACATCCTGTTCTGCCCTGGGTACCTAGCTGGATCTTGAGCTGTTGGTTCATTGACCAATTTTGATCTGCTGTTGCCTCTTGGACCCTTTGTTGGGTATTCCTACAGGCCAGAAATTGAACCGAGCCCTTCATGTGCATTTTTTTTTTTTGTCACTTGATTGGCCAAAAAAAAAAAAAAAAAAACACCAAAAAAAACACAACCCCACAAAAACTGGTGTGTACGCTTCATAAACTCTACTATGTAGATGAAGAAACTCACTTGAGGATGGTGGCTGGTAAGGGGCACGGGCTAATGTGACCCATCTCCATCCTCATCTGCAGCCATCCAGTGACCCTCCTCCTCTGGCCCTGAGGCCTAGAAGCCTTTCTCGGATCTCTGGTTGTACCTCACCCCTGGCTCAAGGCACTCTCAGCCATTTAAGATAAATGACCCCTCTCACCCATCCTTGGCCGAACAGGTTTCCCAATCTTGTTCCAGGGAATTGTTGCCCCTGGGCTGCTGTATTTACATGCCTTTGGAGTAAGGACAGTGAGGGCCTGTCAGACAATCACACTCCTGCTACCTTCACATGCAAAAGGCCCGGGCTAGTTTGACCTCTTAAATCTCCCAATTTCCCACAGGTTTGTGAGATTTCAGAAGAGCTTTTGACCTCCTCCAAAGAAAGACTTTTGTGCAGCAAAAATTTGCAAGGAGAAAGGTGATTTGCTACTGCTCTGCTGGGTTAAAAAATACCATGGAAAAAAGAAAAACCCCAAGTTTCTACTCATGTATTTATAAAAAAAAGAAATTTGGCTGATTACAACTTGTTAGATCTGCTGCTTCTCTGGTTCCATTTAGGAAAAAAAAAAAATGTGACTTTATATTCCCACCCACTGATTTCCAACTAAAACAGAACTTAGTTGCCTGCTGATCCTGCTGGCTTTTTAAATGAAAAACTTATTCCTTTTAAACTACTGGAAAATTATATCTAAAAATCAGCATAATTCCATTGCCTATTCTTTCTGGATTTCTTGAATAATACAACGTTGGTTTCTGGAACTCTACATATTCGGATGTACCAGTTTGGTTACCAACACATTAATGCATGTCAGCTCGTAATGTGTATCACGGCACGGAATCCATTTCTACATATTAGTTAATATAACCCGAGTTAAGACTTTTTGCTCTCTAATTTAATTATAGCTTTTGTAGGTGGGGCTTTAGTAAACTTAAAGAGGTTTAGTTACTCAGTCGTGTCTGACTGTTTGCAGCCACATGGACCATAGCCTGCAAGGCTCCTCTGTCCATGGACATCTCCAGGCAAGAACACTGGAGTGGGTTGCCAT
Source organism: Neotragus pygmaeus (assembly GCA_006410875.1). Lineage (NCBI taxonomy): Eukaryota > Metazoa > Chordata > Mammalia > Artiodactyla > Bovidae > Neotragus > Neotragus pygmaeus. The sequence continues at coordinate 11,669 of SJYV01006120.1, read as the reverse complement.
TTCCTTCTCCAAGGGATCTTTCTGACCCAGGGATTGGACCTGCATCTTCTGCATTGCAGGTGGATTCTTTACCACCATGCCACCAGGGAAGATTATATATAATATCATGCTGAATATATTCTCTATATACTCCAAATTCTTGGCCCATTGAATCATGAGCAGTAAAAAGATTATATTGTTGTTTTAATCCACTGAGTTTTGTTACACAGCCGTGAGTAACTAGAACAGCGAGTGTCTAGCTAGTGTCTGGTACACACCACACTCTACCTCCTGCCACTCTCATTAACCCAGCTATAAATAAACCGTGGCAGATCCCTTCCAAAAGATTATCTATATTCAATTTTACTTACAGAGAACTCAGAAGCTGTGAAATTTTCCATTTCAGCACTACCTCATTATCTGAAAGGAACTGCATCAAACATCTAATTTAAATTCTTCTTCCGGGGCTGGAGAAATCTCAGGGCCTGGACTAGTGCAGATATGATATGTGGCAGCTTTCAAGTAGGTGGAGGTAGCAGCTGAACCAATGTTGACACCAAGCTTGCATACAGAAAGCCAATGGCATTCCATGCCTAAGTCATCAGCTCTGGGAAGGGTGGAGCTGTCCATGGAAGATGCATCATTAGATTGGGATCCTAGAAGACAGAGAGTTTGGCCTGGGCAGTGGAGTGCAGGAGAGAGAAGGACAAGAAGCTCTGGACTGGGCCCAAGGACTTTTCATGGGTTCGTGGAAACCATTGTATGTGGTGTCAGTGGTGTAGTATGAAGCTAGACCTACAGGTATCTCTGCTGAAGGGATGAAGTAATAAATAGCTGCACGCAAGCATGAAAATAAAGGATGGTACCAGCAATAATGCCTAGCATTTCAGTACTGCTGTAGCAGGAGTTGTGCTCAGCCCTACCCATATTAGCTCATCTGATTCTCGCCACATCCTTATGTGGTTGATACTTTTGTTTTCCTCTTTTTTTGTGGAAATTGAGGCTGAGAGGAGTGAAAGGCTATTTCCCCAAGGCTGTAAAGAATGGAGGCAACAGAGCCTGAGTATGCTTTTGGTGTGGTTGGACACCCAAGCCCAGAGTCTTTCACATGAGCTTGTGCTACTTTCTAGGTGAGATTGAAGACAGTATAGAGGGCTGATCTCAGGCAGCCTTCATTATAGCAATGGTATGGGCGCCAATGGTATGGGCTGATCTATGCTCCCTTCATTATATCAATGGTAAGGGCGCCACATTTGCGATCTGACTCATGAAGAGTCAGTGTGATTCTCTTATTTGTAAAACAGAAATGGAGACACCGACATAGAGAACAAATGAAGGAGGACCAACGGGGGAAGGTGGGGGGTGGAGTGGACTGGGAGATTGGGATTGACACGTATATACTATTGATACTGTGTATAAAATCAACAACTAGTGACGACCTACTGTACAGCTTAGGGAACCATACTTAGTGTTCTGTGCTGATATAAATCCAAGAAAAAAGAGACAAATATATACATACAGCTGACTCACATTGTTATACGGTAGAAATGAACCCAACGTTGTAAAGCAACTATATTCTAATAAAAATAAAAAAAAATAGTCAACATGATTCTTTTTTAAAATGCAAAATCATCCAGAAGCATTATAGGAATAAGGTANTTTTTTTTTAATAGCTTTGCATTTTGCCTGTCTTAGGTACTCGGTAAGGGTATACTGATCATATTGAATGCCACTGAATTGTCAAATAGCTGAACATATATAATTGTGGACTTCTTTACTGTCTGAGACTCCTCATATCTCTCCTGTCCACCCACAGAGAAGGAAATCAGGAGTTGCCTCTGACAGAAATATACCCAAGATTTCAGAATACAAGATGAGAGTGACACTGAAAGTGTCTCAAGGACAAGAGAGCTGCTGCTCACAAAAAGATTCCTCTTTGTGACACGCTCTGAACCTATTTGTCATGGTCTAATTATAGACAACTCAACGAGGAGAGCTTGCTTATCTCTTCGTGGGAGATTCTTGGATGAGTAACTTTTCAACCTAGGGCATCTTCTGAAATTGACACCAAAATGTTCGTCTTTTAGAGTGACCTGCATTTTCTTCTTTACCACTTAATGCATATGCATGATGCACCCACTAAGGATCAAGCTTAGCTGGGCACATTGAAATACAAAACTAGAAAAGAGGTCAGACCCTGACGGCACAGCATGGTCTGTATAAGAGAATTAAATAGCTCTTCTTTTAAAATACAAAGAGAAGAGTGTGAGTGACCAGAAAGAGTGAGAGCTCTCAGAAGTGAGTGGAGAAGGCCAGTGTAAATGGCTCTGGGGGGTCTGGGGGCCCTGGGGGCCCTGGGAGGGACACGGACATGAGGAAATAGGCAAAATGGGTCCAGGTCAGGATTGGCCTTGAGGAGCTGCAGGAGGCTTTATACCGGATGTGGGTGGCTTTGGAAGAGGCTAGAGTTGGAGTATGAACATTGATGTATGGAAATTTTGTGGGTGTTATCACTGAAAACACAGCATGGATTAGTGATGACCTGAACCACAAGAGGGTCAGGGCCTCCAACACATGATGGCTGTAGAATCTTAGTGTTGGCGACGCATTTTAGGAAATGTGGTAGAAAGGAGGCTATCAAAGTTCCTACAAGATTTCTGGGTCTAGAAAGTGGGTAATGGAAATCTTGGAGCAATGACGTGAGATGGAATAGGATAAAGTAGCTAACATCTATTGTGCATCAGTTGTAAAGTCGTATTGGACTCTTTGCAACCTGTGGACTGTAGCAGGCCAGGCTCCCCCATCCTCCATTATCTTCTGGAGTTTGCTCAGATTCATGTCCATTGAGTTGATGATGCTATCTAACCATCTCATCCTCTGTTGTCCCCTTCTTTTGCCTTCTCTTTGCCAGCTTCAGGATCTTTTCCCATGAGTCAGCTGATTGCATCAGGTGGCCAAAGTATTTGAGCTTCGGCTTCAGCATAAAGTCCTTCCAATGAATATTCAAGGCTGATTTCTTTTAGGATTGACTGATTGGATCTCCTTGCTGTCCAAGGGACTCCCAAGTCTTCTCCAGCACCACAATTCCTAAGCGTCCATTCTTTGGTGCTCAATCTTCTTTATGGCCCAACTCTCACATCCATATACAACTTCTTCAGCTAACAATGTGGTAAGATAATAAGAATTGACATTATCTTCATGTAAAAATAAGAAAATGGAGGCAGAAAGGGTGGTTAAGCCCCTTGCCTAAGTAAATTGGAGAGACAGAATTTTCACCCTGGTATTCCAGCATGAGTGCCACACCCTTGATATTGCTTTGCAGTAGAAATGAACACACTAATCAGAGATGGACCATGGAAAAAGTATGCTCTGTGTAATTGCCTGGCTAGGAGATTCTTTCCTTTACAGAAGGATTCACTTCAGGGTTTAGGTTGCAAACAGAATGCTAGTGAACATGGGATAAGATTTGTTGAATAGTTTCCCTGACACACACACACACACACACGATGCATCTGAACATAAGCTACTGAGGAAGCAGTCTCAATAAAAGAAGTTACATTAGTGTTTAATGCCATTGTTATGTTGGGTGTGATAGCAACCAGCCTAAATCAGTGCCCAATCATCCCTACCTAACAGGGTGTTAAGGATCCCCCAAAGATGTTCCCTGGGGTACATCTTACTACATCCTGTTCTGCCCTGGGTACCTAGCTGGATCTTGAGCTGTTGGTTCATTGACCAATTTTGATCTGCTGTTGCCTCTTGGACCCTTTGTTGGGTATTCCTACAGGCCAGAAATTGAACCGAGCCCTTCATGTGCATTTTTTTTTTTTGTCACTTGATTGGCCAAAAAAAAAAAAAAAAACACCAAAAAAAACACAACCCCACAAAAACTGGTGTGTACGCTTCATAAACTCTACTATGTAGATGAAGAAACTCACTTGAGGATGGTGGCTGGTAAGGAGCACGGGCTAATGTGACCCATCTCCATCCTCATCTGCAGCCATCCAGTGACCCTCCTCCTCTGGCCCTGAGGCCTAGAAGCCTTTCTCGGATCTCTGGTTGTACCTCACCCCTGGCTCAAGGCACTCTCAGCCATTTAAGATAAATGACCCCTCTCACCCATCCTTGGCCGAACAGGTTTCCCAATCTTGTTCCAGGGAATTGTTGCCCCTGGGCTGCTGTATTTACATGCCTTTGGAGTAAGGACAGTGAGGGCCTGTCAGACAATCACACTCCTGCTACCTTCACATGCAAAAGGCCCGGGCTAGTTTGACCTCTTAAATCTCCCAATTTCCCACAGGTTTGTGAGATTTCAGAAGAGCTTTTGACCTCCTCCAAAGAAAGACTTTTGTGCAGCAAAAATTTGCAAGGAGAAAGGTGATTTGCTACTGCTCTGCTGGGTTAAAAAATACCATGGAAAAAAGAAAAACCCCAAGTTTCTACTCATGTATTTATAAAAAAAAGAAATTTGGCTGATTACAACTTGTTAGATCTGCTGCTTCTCTGGTTCCATTTAGGAAAAAAAAAAAATGTGACTTTATATTCCCACCCACTGATTTCCAACTAAAACAGAACTTAGTTGCCTGCTGATCCTGCTGGCTTTTTAAATGAAAAACTTATTCCTTTTAAACTACTGGAAAATTATATCTAAAAATCAGCATAATTCCATTGCCTATTCTTTCTGGATTTCTTGAATAATACAACGTTGGTTTCTGGAACTCTACATATTTGGATGTACCAGTTTGGTTACCAACACATTAATGCATGTCAGCTCGTAATGTGTATCACGGCACGGAATCCATTTCTACATATTAGTTAATATAACCCGAGTTAAGACTTTTTGCTCTCTAATTTAATTATAGCTTTTGTAGGTGGGGCTTTAGTAAACTTAAAGAGGTTTAGTTACTCAGTCGTGTCTGACTGTTTGCAGCCACATGGACCATAGCCTGCAAGGCTCCTCTGTCCATGGACATCTCCAGGCAAGAACACTGGAGTGGGTTGCCATTTCCTTCTCCAAGGGATCTTTCTGACCCAGGGATTGGACCTGCATCTTCTGCATTGCAGGTGGATTCTTTTCTACCATGCCACCAGGGAAGATTATATATAATATCATGCTGAATATATTCTCTATATACTCCAAATTCTTGGCCCATTGAATCATGAGCAGTAAAAAGATTATATTGTTGTTTTAATCCACTGAGTTTTGTTACACAGCCGTGAGTAACTAGAACAGCGAGTGTCTAGCTAGTGTCTGGTACACACCACACTCTACCTCCTGCCACTCTCATTAACCCAGCTATAAATAAACCGTGGCAGATCCCTTCCAAAAGATTATCTATATTCAATTTTACTTACAGAGAACTCAGAAGCTGTGAAATTTTCCATTTCAGCACTACCTCATTATCTGAAAGGAACTGCATCAAACATCTAATTTAAATTCTTCTTCCGGGGCTGGAGAAATCTCAGGGCCTGGACTAGTGCAGATATGATATGTGGCAGCTTTCAAGTAGGTGGAGGTAGCAGCTGAACCAATGTTGACACCAAGCTTGCATACAGAAAGCCAATGGCATTCCATGCCTAAGTCATCAGCTCTGGGAAGGGTGGAGCTGTCCATGGAAGATGCATCATTAGATTGGGATCCTAGAAGACAGAGAGTTTGGCCTGGGCAGTGGAGTGCAGGAGAGAGAAGGACAAGAAGCTCTGGACTGGGCCCAAGGACTTTTCATGGGTTCGTGGAAACCATTGTATGTGGTGTCAGTGGTGTAGTATGAAGCTAGACCTACAGGTATCTCTGCTGAAGGGATGAAGTAATAAATAGCTGCACGCAAGCATGAAAATAAAGGATGGTACCAGCAATAATGCCTAGCATTTCAGTACTGCTGTAGCAGGAGTTGTGCTCAGCCCTACCCATATTAGCTCATCTGATTCTCGCCACATCCTTATGTGGTTGATACTTTTGTTTTCCTCTTTTTTTGTGGAAATTGAGGCTGAGAGGAGTGAAAGGCTATTTCCCCAAGGCTGTAAAGAATGGAGGCAACAGAGCCTGAGTATGCTTTTGGTGTGGTTGGACACCCAAGCCCAGAGTCTTTCACATGAGCTTGTGCTACTTTCTAGGTGAGATTGAAGACAGTATAGAGGGCTGATCTCAGGCAGCCTTCATTATAGCAATGGTATGGGCGCCAATGGTATGGGCTGATCTATGCTCCCTTCATTATATCAATGGTAAGGGCGCCACATTTGCGATCTGACTCATGAAGAGTCAGTGTGATTCTCTTATTTGTAAAACAGAAATGGAGACACCGACATAGAGAACAAATGAAGGAGGACCAACGGGGGAAGGTGGGGGGTGGAGTGGACTGGGAGATTGGGATTGACACGTATATACTATTGATACTGTGTATAAAATCAACAACTAGTGACGACCTACTGTACAGCTTAGGGAACCATACTTAGTGTTCTGTGCTGATATAAATCCAAGAAAAAAGAGACAAATATATACATACAGCTGACTCACATTGTTATACGGTAGAAATGAACCCAACGTTGTAAAGCAACTATATTCTAATAAAAATAAAAAAAAATAGTCAACATGATTCTTTTTTAAAATGCAAAATCATCCAGAAGCATTATAGGAATAAGGTATTGAGTCTGCCACACAACATACAGAAGGCTCCTGAAACAATACTCTCTTTCTACTCCTAGTAAACTCATGCATTTTGTTATGTATTCATTCACCGGACAAAAATCCCAGGCGAGGTAACTCTGTGCCAGGCACAGCGTTCCAGAAATGCAGAGACGTGGTTCCTGCCCTGGGGAGCTCACGGACCCATGGGACGGTAGACCTGACACTTCCTTAAGGTGTGAAACATGTGGCCTCCACGGAACAAAGGGGACTGTGAGGGAACATGCTGGGGTGATGAGGGAAAGTGTTACAGAGGAAAACGGTGCTTTTGAGGAATGCAGGTGGATCAGGAAAAGCAGGAGGGTGTTGTTTAATCAGGAAGAGTTAACAAATGCAAGGAATAAAAGGTTCATCAAAAAGAGCTTGTTTGGGACTTTATGTAAGAACCTGGTACCCAGAAATTAGCACCATCCCAATACCACAGGAATATCATTGGTCCCAATGGGTATATGAGGTCAAAGAGGCTTTCACCTCCTACTCTGTTCCATTGGCAGTGACTATGGGGCCTGGAGATCCTCAGTGTTGGCAGGGAGCAGCCATCCATGTGACTGGGGCAGTGCGCTCTGGCTGCATGAAATTTGAACAGCGTTTGCTTTGAACAATTCTATCTTCATTGTTATCTCATCAAAAACAAACAATTGCACAGTCAGCTCTGGAAAGCCAGGTAATAATATGCAATTCTTCGACTGTCCTCTGTAACCTTTTCTATTTTCTCACATGTCCTTTAAAAGACAGATAGAGCTACAGATGATTATCAGGTAAGGAGAGAAAAAGATAAGCAAACACAAAGTAATAATACAGTTCTCCGAAATCATTGGCTGTTTCCTGGCCGAGGATGTGCACTCAAAGAGGCCGTTACTTAACGTCTTACTCAGCTTCTTAATAAAAATCTCACGAAAGCCGGGTGTTTTCTCATCCTCACCCTCAGCTATTTCTGCGAGTAGGCTCTGGAAAGCAGCCTGTCTCTCTGGTTTTCCTCCTGCTGTGCCATCTCTTTCTTTCCATCACCAAGGTCTTCCAAACTTCCCACCAAGTAGACAGACAGGCACGTGGCCAGCACTCAAGGTTCACACAAATGTTCTGTTCTCTCCCGAGCCCTTTCAGGTCAGTCTGATTTCTTCATTGTGCCCTGATCACAGCGCACATAGCTACCCTTCCATGTTTGTTCAAGCAATCTCTCCAGCTCAACAAGCTCTTCCCTTCTCACTTTGTTGATACCACTTTTTGGGGGGAAGTGGGGATGGGGGTAAATAGTGTAGAAAAAATAGCAGTGCCTGGAGCCAGTCAGGCCTGGGTGGGGACTTGCACGGAGCACTGAGTGCAGCCTTTAGGACCTGGTAGACACTCCTAAATGTTCTATGCATGAGTGGTTCCTACGACCAACCCGTCTCTAAATCCTGTCCATTCCAGCTCCAGCTCAACTTACACAAGGCAGATCTTTAGAATGGAAGGAACCAGTGATGAGCATCTTGGTCTCTCCTCTGTGAACAATGAATGTAAACCTTGTACCCTCCAGGCTTTAAGAGAAAACTCTTCTTAAATCTAAGTTAAAGGGAGCTCCCCCAGAACTCTGATCCTTGATGCGATTTCCGATTTCTGTAGACACTGGAAGCGGGTTACGTGTAGCCACACTCCCTACTCTGTACACACAACCCACCAGATGTGTGAGTCTTGCTCTCTGGAAGCCCCACAGAAATTCAGAGAAGGGACAGGAGTGAGTCCCTCCCTCGGGACTCATTTCTTCTTTACTCACATGACCCAGACCTACCAGTCTTCAATACCTCGCTTAGCCCTTGGTTGGTCCAATTGCCAGATAAAACACAGAACAGCCTGATCAGTTTGAATTTCACATGAACAATAAACGCCCTTTTTAGTGTAAAACTGTGTGTGTGTGTGTGCTTAGCCATTTCTGATTCTTTGCAACCCCATGGACTGTAGCCCACCAGGATCCTCTGTCCATGGGATTATCTAGGCAAGAATACTGGAGTGGATTGCCATTTCCTTCTCTAGGGGATCTTTCCAACCCAGAGACTGAACACTCTCTCTGGCATTGGCAGGTGGATTCTTTACCACTGTACCACCGGGAAAGTATGTGCTAAGTATCAAACAGCATACCTTCAGCCGACTCGTTAGAAAAGACCTTGATGCTGGGAAAGATTGAGGCAAAAGGAGAAAAGGGCGGCAGAGGAAGAGGTGGTTGGTTGGCATCACCAATTCAATGGACATGAACTTGGGAGAAATCCAGGAGATGGGGAGGGACGGGCAGGCTTGGTTTGCTGCAGTCCATGGGGTCACAAAGAGTCAGACATAACTTAGTAGCTGAACAACAACAAAAACATTAAGAAAAAGATTGTTTATCAGAAAGTCAAACTTCTTGAGGAACCTCTGGCTCTCCTGGCTGGATATCATCCTCTGTGTGTCCCCAAGGCCTGTGCCCATCCCCAAGGTGAACTCACACCATCCTGATTGACTGTGTGGTCCTCCTCTCATCCTTTCTCTTCCTCCCCTTCCTCCCATCAGCAGATCCTGCTGGCTCCACCAGCCCAGCCTGAGACCCAGTAGCCTCTCCCCAAGGTTATTATTGTTGTTCTTGCCCAGCTGAGTCCTTGTCTCCATCCTCGTCCGCTGCCTCTGTTCTCTGTACAGAGTGCTTTCTCTGACATGTAAGTCTGTGAAGTCACAACCCTGCTCAGAACGCTCAGAATCAAATCCAAAGTCGTCCCAGCGCCTGTGAGGCATTCTGTTCCTTTGCAGAGATGCCCTCCTCCCCTGCTGACCCCGCTTCCTCCTCGGGAAGGCTGAGCACCTTCCGGGGCAAGGCTGGGACTCCCTCCACCATCTGCCCTCATGGCTCCCTCTTTCTACTCACATCACCTAATCAGAGAGCCTCTCCTGCTCCTGGGCCTAAAACCTCCCTTATATCCTCTGCTCTCTGCCTGATTTTCCTAACATTGCTTATCAGCATGTGATATATTGCATATTTGTATATTACTTGCTTATGGACTGTCTTCCCCACTACAATTTCTGAAAAGGCAAGAATTCATGCTGCTTTGCACACTCCTATATACCACTGCTTAGCGCAATGCCGAGCATATAGTAGGTACTTGATAAATACTGATTGAATGAGTGAAGGAATGAATGGAAATTTATATGTCCCACTTTTCCATAAGTTGGGGAGCCTTTGGATGTCCAGAGGCCACCTCCAAATACCCAGTTCCTAGCAGCAGACCAGAGACAGGGTAGGAAATTTCCAAAGTCCCAATGCCTAACAGAAGGCAGGCACATAGTAGGAACTTCATGTATGCTATTTTTACTGAACAGTTGCAAATAACTCTGGCTCTTGCCTATGAAGCAGCAGGTCTTGATTAACATGTTTCTGGAAATCCATCAGAACGCTATGGGATTTGAAGACAGATACTGAAGAAAATTTAACAACAACAACAACAACAAAATAGAATCACAATCTTGGAAGACTTTTGCTTTGAGTGTTTCAGATATTTTTTACAGATCCTGACTTCAAGCTTTCTCTCCTGGGTTTTGAAAGTTCAGAATTACTAAACAGTCAGATATATTTGTTGAGGAAAAGACATACAAACAAAGACTACAATAAACATCCCCAGTTAGGAGGAGAATAATCAGATAAAGGAAGCCAGCTCTTGGAAGGGGGTGCAGTGAGCAACACTGGGAATGGAAGGACTTAAACCTTCCCCTTACGAGGAGTGGAGAGTATGACTCATATGAACGCTTGCTTATTAGTGACAAGGTATCCCAGTTTGCCACCAGGAGGTAAAGACATGCCTCAGGACTGAATGTTGAATATTTATTAACGGGTTTCTACTATGGTAATTATTGGAGCTGACCCTTTCATCTTACCAAAAATTATGATAAATGTATGATATGATCTTTGCCCTTGAAGGATCTATGTCTCAGGCAGTGCTTTTGAGAACATTCTGCCACAAAAGGGAAGCTTCTTTGTGTTCTCTGATAAGGTAGCAGCAAGTTGCAAGTGGCTATTGACAGACACCTTGGCTAGTGCCACCAAGGAACTGGACTTTCATACGTATGTGACTGTAATTGATTTACATGAGTGTCACTTAGGGCCAGTGGCTTTGGATAGTGTCATCCTAAGGTAAGCAGAGCTTAGAAAGAAAGGTGGAGGTTGGGACAGGTGGGAAAAGTGGATGAGCTCCCCAGAGCCCCGGTGATGAAGAGTCTAATTTCAGACTTGGCTCTAACCCTCTTCCTGTCTGTGCCTTAGTGTTCTTATCTCTAAAGAGGGCATGAAGTTAGCTCCTGATCTATGTACGGGGTTGTTAAAGTAATTAAGTGACCTGCTATATAACTGTGTGCTTGTAGATAACAGTATTGCAGGCTACACTTAAAAACCTGTTAAGGATACATTCCATGTAAAGTATATGCTGGGAAGTGAAGTGAAAATGAAAGTTGCTCAGTCACGTCTGACTCTTTGTGACCCACGGACTTTACAGTCCATGGAATTTTCCAGGCCAGAATCCTGGAGTGGGTAGTTGTTCCCTTCTCCAGAGGATCTTCCCAACCCAGAGGTCGAACCCAGGTCTCCCTCATTGCAGCGGATTCTTTACAAGCTGAGTCACCAGTGAAGCCCAACAGTACTGGAGTGACTAGCCTATCCCTTCTCCAGTGGATGTTCCTGACCCAGCGATTGAACCGGGTCTCCTGCATGCAGGCAGATTCTTTACCAACTGAGCTATCAGGGAAGACCAAAAGTATGTGCTTACCTCACTCAGTAAAATAAAGAAATTAAAAAAGAAATAGATGAGTTAGCTTGGGTGAAGCATGTGAGATACTCGTGACACATGGTCAACTCTTTGTAAATGCCTTCTATGAATATATAGGGTAATTTTTTATGGAGGGAGGAGGCTTGAGAGTGGCCTCTCTGTTTATCAACTCTACCTCTGTACGTAGTAAAGTCTCAAGGGATGTCTGCCATAATTTTCATTAACCCAACACGCTTTATTGATGCCCTACT
>SJYV01006118.1:0-19342 GCA_006410875.1 Neotragus pygmaeus | reverse complement strand
CCTTTCCCAGATGTGCTCAGGGTCATTATAATTTCAGTTAGGATCTGAGGAAGGGACTGCAGTTTCCCCCACTGGATAGTTATTGCTTGACTTGTTGAAGCCCTGTAGCATACCCTCAGGCTTCCTTTATGACCCTAGCATACTCAGGGTCAGATAAAGTTTGACTCAATATGACCATGATGTTCTTCCACGTCAAGGCAAAGGCCAAGGTAATGTGTTGAAATGTATCTATATATTTGCCTGGGTCATCTGGATAGCTTTTCAGGTCTTGTTTTATCTTAGTTCTAAGTGGGAGAAGAACTTATAGACCCAAGTTGTTCCAAATTCTCCTCCAGTTTCAACTAAGGGACATACTTGAGTTGGTTTTTGTGGACGGGGTGCTCCCGGGGGCACATTTGGATACAAGGAAAGAGCACCAGGCAACTCGGGAGCCATGGGAGATGAGCCTTAATCAGAGGCTTCCTTCTCTTGGTTGTCTATGCCTAACACCATTTGCCTAGTAGGCTCATTTTAGGACATACAACAATCCCATACTTAAGACAGAGTTCTTTCATATCTCTTAGGTGGAAAAAAATTTGGACATAGGGAATCTCTGTCCATTTCCCTTATCTTTTGCAGAATACGTCTAACTGCAGGATGGTATTGTAATTTAAACTCCCATCCTCAGGCCAGTGTTCCTTATCCCCCAGAGGACACTGTGGCCACACAGTGGCACAAAAGAATTTAAAGCAACCTTTCCTTAGAGGATCAAACAACTTTCAGTTATCAAGGATGCATCTCAAGGGCACCTGTCAAGAAGTTGATTGGCTATTTCCCATCTAAAAGACAGTGATGACAGGGAGGAAAAGAAAAAAGGAGAAGAAACTAATAAACCTTCTTCTATTTTTATGGGTGGACTTCCTTAGTGGTGAGTCTTTCTGAAGATAATCCTACCCAGTACTGTTGCAACCTGAGAGCCAAGGGTCAAGGTGCAGATCCCCAGGGAGTTTGAGGCTTGACAATCTCCTAGAGATGGACATTTCATTGCCATAGGCCCACTTTAGGTAATAACAGAAGCAATGGCAAAGGAGAGGGTTATCTGGTCCTGTTAGGGACATTAAGAGTATTTTAATAATAAGCTGGGTGGAGTGATGTTGCCTACAAGGGGGCAGGGTCGTGGTTGCAGGAGTTAGTAAGTGACTTCAGAACAAATTGATAAGAGTCAACAGACCAGATGTTCCATAAAAGTGGAGTGGAGATTTGATCCGGGGTTATGTTTGTAACTTTAGAAGAAGGGTGGTAAGGGTTTGGGCCCAAACAGCCTGCAGGGTTCACTCCCAAAGTGGCAAACATGGTCCCTGGAAGCCCAATTGCTCTTGAAGGGATGCCACCAACATGATGGACCTCTGGCAGGCACTGTGGGCCTGTCACCTGCCCCAGCAGGTTCACTGAGAGGCCCTGCTGATACACATGTTGTAGGAAACATGGAAGATGAAGGTCTGAATCTCTAGAGGGATTGGATATTATATAGTACTTCCTCCCAAGGGCCAGCTATTTTCTGGTTGTTCCTCCAGAAGATTGTAGAGGCAACATTGTAGGCCTGTAAGGGGCTCAGGAAAAGAGCATGAAACAGGAGGGAAGGGGCCAAAGCACAAGTTTTGAAAGAATGACATAGCCCAAGGGCATAGGCATAACATAAACTGATTAAAATTAAATGGGTCCAAGATGGCAGACAAGTCAAATTCAACTAGACCTTGATCCTCAATCTGCAAGCTAAATGACACACCCAGAGGCTCCATGACAGTTCCAAACACTATCAACAGACCAAGGAGTGGGTTGTTCCCCAATTGTTGGAATAATCCTCCCACCCATTAGCATATGACATCACCCAGCTCACAAAAACTAACCACGCATTTCACAGCTGACACATTTACCCTCTGTGATGGTACACACTCTGTGGCCTGTGCTTCTCTCTGAATCCAAATAAATCTACCTCTTACCTATTGCTGTGTCTCTCACTGAATTTTTTTGCAATGAGACATCAAGAACCTGAGCTTCATTAGGTCCTGCCATGTAGGTTTGACTCCCAATCTTAGGTAAAGTTTCAAGCACAACTTTTGGAGATGGAAAGATGATGACCTGCCCAATAGTTTGTAAACAGTGGCACAGATGGAGAGGGAGCTGAAGAATGGGAGAAAAAGCAGTGGGAAACATGCCAAGGAACCGCCTTCATAGCATTTCAGAAAAATTGCGAAATTCCTGACCTGTACCCATAGTTTTCATTGGCCTGATCCTTGGCACAAAGAAGATTAAGGACAGAATAACCCTTACCCACTTGGGCAACAGCTACTAAGGCATAGCAGATAGTGGAGCCTTCAGGACACGCTGGGAAGTAGCCCATGTCAGAGACCCTCAACTGCACCCACTGCTGCTCACCTGTTCACAGGGGGTTCGAGGAAATGAGAAACTAAAGATTGTAAAGGAATTAAGATTTGTTAGCCATATGTCCTTCCAGCCACTGGGGCGAGGACCTCTTACCTTAACTGGAGATCTTCTGGAATCTGAGACTGAGCGGTGTGAACTTTCTGCTGTTTGTTTTTGCTGTCCCTGTTTTCAGCATGCTAGGCTTCTTGTCACTTCCACTGGGCTGGGTTTCCTTGGCATTCAGCTTCCACCACATGAGCTTTTGCCAAGTTGGGCTTCTTCTGTGCTTGGTCTCTGCCTCAGGGGCTGAGCTGAGGTTGTTTCAGCCAGGTTACATCTGAGTTACGGCACCAGATATGTCGTCAGGGGAGTGTGTAATTTCCTAGATTTGAAAGGGTGGACCAGTGTTATAGCTCGGTTACAGCTCAACTTTATTTGGCAAACAAAAGACAGTACACCCTTGAGGCGTGAGGGCAGGCTGACCCAAAAGGAGAGAGTCTCAATCTTGACTCCTCTTTTTATATGCTTTGTCTCCTCCCCTTGAGCCTGCCCGATGAGAACTGGGCTAGCCCAGAAGGCTGTTTGTTTCACCTGAGGTTCTCATCTGGTCCTCAGATTTTCTTTTGTTCCATTTCTGTGGGCTTTTTCCTTTGTTTGTCTTTTAGCCACCACCATTTTAGACTTCTTTTTCCTATTCTTGGTACCTGACAGTAACATCTCTTTGCCTGCTGAGAAAAATTAGACGGAATCCTATTTTTACCACTATCCTCCACCTTCAGTTCAGTTCAGTCGCTCAGTCGTGTCTGACTCTTTGCGACCCCGTGAATCGCAGCACGCCAGGCCTCCCTGTCCATCACCAACTCCCGGAGTGCACTCAGACTCGCGTCCATCGAGTCAGTGATGCCATCCAGCCATCTCATCCTTTGTCATCCCCTTCTTATCCTGCCCAATCCCTCCCATCATCATTGTTTTGCAATGAGTCAACTCTTCACATGAGGTAACATTCACTAAAAAAAAATAATAATAATAAGTATTTCTAAAAACAAGTGAACAACAAGTAGAGACTTGAAACACTGTTGTTAATCAAGTTTCTGAGGAAACACACAATTTGGTTCCTTTTTCACTGTGCATATCTGTATCTATCACTGTTACAGCTAATCAAGGTCTTTACTCCAAACTTATTTAGAAGCTTTTTTGCCAAGTCATCACTAATTCTGAGCTGGAATGTTCCCCTCTAAGAGACTCTTCCTGGAAGAGGGCATGGCAACGCACTCCAGTATTCTTGCCTGGAGAGTCTCATGGACAGAGAAACCTGCTGGGCTACAGTCCACAGGGTCACAAAGAGTGCAAGCAGGCGCAAGAGACTCTTAGAACCAGAGTTTCTGATTAGGTTGGAATCAAAGCCTTTACAGCTCTTACTTCCCATTTTGTACATCCTCACAGGTACAAACAAATGGTTTCTGTCTCTACACTGCCAAATTTATTGCTTTTACAGACTCTACATTAATTCGAAAGTTATGTGCCAGTTTCTTCCTCTGTTCCCTCCCTCACATGGCAATAATAGAGGGGCAAACCACATCACAGCAGATTTGTCAAGAATGAACTAAACTTATAAACTCTGAATATGGGCCTTGTCTTATCTCCTGGCAAAGGAACTTTCCTGTACTTCTTCCAGCTCCAGGTCTAGTTATTGCATCAACTTACATATAATTGGTTTTTTCATAATCCTTTACACCTAAAACTTTTATCATTTACCTTTGATTGCTTTAGTAAAAACACTTTTTGAAATGAACTTTTAAAGAGGTTTGAACTTTTTCATCATAGGCACTTTAAAACAAAATAAATGAAAAAAAAAAGAAAATACACATTCACCAGAAAACAGAGCCAAACAAAAATGTTTAAAGATTGTTTCATACAGTAGCATGCTGATAAATTTTCAACTAGTTCTTAATGATGTGTGTGTNACTCCTCTTTTTATATGCTTTGTCTCCTCCCCTTGAGCCTGCCCGATGAGAACTGGGCTAGCCCAGAAGGCTGTTTGTTTCACCTGAGGTTCTCATCTGGTCCTCAGATTTTCTTTTGTTCCATTTCTGTGGGCTTTTTCCTTTGTTTGTCTTTTAGCCACCACCATTTTAGACTTCTTTTTCCTATTCTTGGTACCTGACAGTAACATCTCTTTGCCTGCTGAGAAAAATTAGACGGAATCCTATTTTTACCACTATCCTCCACCTTCAGTTCAGTTCAGTCGCTCAGTCGTGTCTGACTCTTTGCGACCCCGTGAATCGCAGCACGCCAGGCCTCCCTGTCCATCACCAACTCCCGGAGTGCACTCAGACTCGCGTCCATCGAGTCAGTGATGCCATCCAGCCATCTCATCCTTTGTCATCCCCTTCTTATCCTGCCCAATCCCTCCCATCATCATTGTTTTGCAATGAGTCAACTCTTCACATGAGGTAACATTCACTAAAAAAAAATAATAATAATAAGTATTTCTAAAAACAAGTGAACAACAAGCAGAGACTTGAAACACTGTTGTTAATCAAGTTTCTGAGGAAACACACAATTTGGTTCCTTTTTCACTGTGCATATCTGTATCTATCACTGTTACAGCTAATCAAGGTCTTTACTCCAAACTTATTTAGAAGCTTTTTTGCCAAGTCATCACTAATTCTGAGCTGGAATGTTCCCCTCTAAGAGACTCTTCCTGGAAGAGGGCATGGCAACGCACTCCAGTATTCTTGCCTGGAGAGTCTCATGGACAGAGAAACCTGCTGGGCTACAGTCCACAGGGTCACAAAGAGTGCAAGCAGGCGCAAGAGACTCTTAGAACCAGAGTTTCTGATTAGGTTGGAATCAAAGCCTTTACAGCTCTTACTTCCCATTTTGTACATCCTCACNTCATGGACAGAGAAACCTGCTGGGCTACAGTCCACAGGGTCACAAAGAGTGCAAGCAGGCGCAAGAGACTCTTAGAACCAGAGTTTCTGATTAGGTTGGAATCAAAGCCTTTACAGCTCTTACTTCCCATTTTGTACATCCTCACAGGTACAAACAAATGGTTTCTGTCTCTACACTGCCAAATTTATTGCTTTTACAGACTCTACATTAATTCAAAAGTTATGTGCCAGTTTCTTCCTCTATTCCCTCCCTCACATGGCAATAATAGAGGGGCAAACCACATCACAGCAGATTTGTCAAGAGTGAACTAAACTTATAAACTCTGAATATGGGCCTTGTCTTATCTCCTGGCAAAGGAACTTTCCTGTACTTCTTCCAGCTCCAGGTCTAGTTATTGCATCAACTTACATATAATTGGTTTTTTCATAATCCTTTACACCTAAAACTTTTATCATTTACCTTTGATTGCTTTAGTAAAAACACTTTTTGAAATGAACTTTTAAAGAGGTTTGAACTTTTTCATCATAGGCACTTTAAAACAAAATAAATGGAAAAAAAAAGAAAATACACATTCACCAGAAAACAGAGCCAAACAAAAATGTTTAAAGATTGTTTCATACAGTAGCATGCTGATAAATTTTCAACTAGTTCTTAATGATGTGTGTGTCTGTATACACACACTATAAACTGTATTGACATAAAGGAGATGTGGCACACAACTGTATAAGTTATAATATACAATAGTCTTTATTGTAAATTTCATATAGTCAGTTGTTCTCACAGAATATGCTTTCACTGGTTTTTGCTGCGCATTTATATCCCTAGCCAACATGTGGTTGCAACTGATGAATGAACAAATGTGAAAATGGATGAACACAATCAACATAAATATTGGTTGATATTTTAATTTAACCTTACTAATAAGAAAAAAGTGATTCAGCAAAGACACATGTATTGGAACTTCATTTGTTCATCAATGATGTGAGCAACTCCTTTGCTGAACTGGATAATTGTTCTCAAATTCTGGAAGAATATTTCTGACTTTTTCTGTGCTATTCACAATGTAAAGTCTTCAATTTTGTCTGTTTGTTTAATCTGCTTTAGAACCCTCTCCTCCGTTGCTTTCGTAAGTCTGGAGTGACAATCAGGAAAGCAATAAATCAAGTCCTAGTTTGTAGCATTTGCCAATTCCTTTGATGTAAATACTCCAACTATGGCTGATTTTAAGTCATGCAGAGTTGGCAAGACTTTTTCCATCATTACAAGGGATAAATATGATAGGTGTAAATAACTCCTAGAGCATAGATAAGAGTAAATTGGGACTTCCTTATTGGTCTAATGGTTAAGACTCCGCACTTTTATCGCAGAGGGCATGGGTTTGATCCCTGGCTGGGAAACTAAGATCTCTCATGGCACTGCCCAAAAAACACAAATAAAAAAGTAAATTGTCCAAAAACATTAGAAAGTGATGAATTTTGAGATTTATTAGCTTTGTTATTAATAAAATGTACTTCACTGTAAGTTTTTAACAACCATCTTGAAAATGTCTGAAAATTTAATAGTTGACTCCCTCAGGCTGATATAGGTCATCTCCAGCTTACCAGTGGCTCGTGTGTTTTCTCCTCACAGGTCGTCTTGGGAAGCCAAAAATCACTCAGAGTTTCGTGACGTCTGTGAACAGCACCTGTAATGTCACACTGACGTGCTCTGTGGATAAAGAAGAAAAGAATGTGACATACAGTTGGAGTCCACGAGGGGAAGAGGGCAATGTCCTTCAAATCTTCCAGACCCCTGACAACCAGGAGGAGGCTTACACATGTACAGCATGGAATCCTGTCAGCAACAATTCTGACTCCATCTCTGCCCAGCAGCTCTGTGCAGGTAACAAGCATCTCTGTCCATCTCTCCTGAAGTCTCAAAATTCACTCTGACCTGCTGCAAGGCCTGAATCTGGCCCAAGTTCTCCAGAGGAAGGGGCTTTCATTATTCTATGGCTGGACCCAAGGTGCTTCTCCTCCCAGTAAACCCCAGAAAAGAGTCCAAAGCCTTCTGGGAGATGCCAGGCACTTCAGGGTATTCTGAGGCAGTCCTCACTCAGCTGTTTGATTCAGTTCTGATCTTGACCTTTAATAGTGGGCAGTACAGTTTTCCTTGTAGCTTTGGCACTCCCCTGGAGGGCACCTTGTATGGATAGTGCTCTTGAATGTGAACAAGCTTGCCTAACCTCTCTGGCCCATCTCCTGAGAGTCAAGTCTCATTGCATCTTCTGTTTTCAGACATCGCAACGAGCCCCCATATTCACCGCATCGGACTGATGAGTGGGCTGGTTGTGCTTTTTCTGCTTATAATCATTCTACCTTCAGTGGTTTTGTTCTTTTTATGCAAGAAAGGAGAAGGTAGGATTTTCTCACGAGGTAAATGTAGAAATGTACCTTTGTTTTCCCTGGGATTGAAGTCAGTTATCCAAGGTGGGGTGGAAATGTCCTTTGTTCCAGGGAATTAGTCTTTCTAGACTCCTCAGTGCCCCATCTTACCATCTCCCAGAAAGACGGCCCTGATTACTGTATTCTGAATGGTCTTCCAAACATGTTTCTGGGATCAGCAGGATGCCATGGGTCCAGAACTTGGGTCCAAGTTTACGTGAGTAAGTAACTGTTAGTTGTTTAGTCATGTTTGACTCTTTGCGATCCCATGAAGCCTGCCAGGCTCCTCTGTCCATGAAATTCTCCAGGCAAGAATACTGGAGTGGGTTGTCATTTCCTTCTCCAGGTCTCCTGTACGGGAAACTAGAATTGGACACCTCAAGTCAAAGAGAGCCCCTGGGTTCAAGTTTAGCACTGCCATTAACAAACTGTGCTCCATGGGGCACCTCTCTGACTCAGTGTTCTCACACATGAAATAAGATTTGGACTAAGTCTCCAAGGTCATTTCCAAGTCCACTAAAACTGCAACCTTTGAAATGTCATTGAGGAACAAGTACTAACTGTCACTAGATCCCTTTGTGTCCCTCTGGATCATTCTGTAATTGTAACCATTCTAAACTCAGAAAACCTGATCCTGGGCCCTAGGGGAGTCCACTCTCCTATTCCTCTTAACTCTGTGTCCACTCAAAATCTTCCTTTCCCACCCATCATAATAGCAACCCTGGATGTGGAGAGGTTCTACCTCTGATTCCATGTTCCTGACTCTCTTTTGGGTCTTATTCCTCAGGTTCCTTCTTGAACAACTTCAGTAAGAACCCTGGTAAGTTCTCAACCACTAGTTTCCCTGGAGACAACTGGAAAAGATGAGTTCACAGCAGAGTGGTGAAGCCTAAGCTTGTACTTTGCAGACAGTCTGGGGTGAAGGTCCCAGTTTGACCGTTTATCTGCTACCAGTTATGTTATCACTGTCTTGGTTTTCTCAGTTGTAAAATGCACATAAAACCAGGATGTGCAGCATATACTTAGGAAACAGATTTAATGAATTACACATATAAAGTACTTGGCCCAGTGTCTGGTACATTGTGAGTACTTAGTGTTAGGTACTATCTCTACAATTGACTCACCTGGGCTTGGCACAGAAGGAGGCATCCTGGGGGAAGAGAGTCTGTAATGTGAACTGTAGCTCAAATAGTCTCTTGATGGGGAGAAGTCACATCATCTCCTCAGGCCATAGGTGATCTTCAGGGCTCTTCAAAGAGGTATTTGTTCTCAAACCCTCACAGCCTTGTTGGAGGGAAGAAGGCCTATGTTTTCATCTGCAAATGAAATAAGAAAGAGCACTGAATCTGGTTCACTCACCAAGTCTGAGGCAGGGACTGGGACAGGACTAAACTCTGAAACACTGGATCCCTGTAATAATAGCACTCAGCCCAGACCTGTTGTCTGCAGATATGTTGGTGTTTTGGAATATGAAGGCCCTGAATTCTGGCTATCTGTTTTCAACTTGACCCTCAAATGTTCCGCATTAGGAGCAAAGAAAAGCAGTACAGTAGGAGAAATTCGTCTATTAGTCCAGAAATTCTTAAAACGTTAGTCACTCAGTTGTGTCTGACTTTTTTTGATCCTGTGGCCTGCAGCCACCAGGTTCTTCTGTCCATGTAATTCTTCAGGCTAGAAAATGGAATGGATAGCCATTCCCTTCTCCAGGGGATCTTCCCAAACCAGAAACTGAACCCTGGTCTCCCCTTGCAGCTCAGCTGGTAAAGAATCTGCCTGAAATGCAGGAGATTCTGGTTGTATTCCGGGGTTGGGAAAATCCCCTGGAGAAGGGATAAGCTACCCACTCCAGTATTCTTGGGCTTCCCTGGTGGCTCAGATGTAAAGAATCTGCTTGCAATGTGGGAGACTTGGGTTCGATTCCTGGGTTTGGAAGATCCTTTGGACGAGGGCATAGCAACCCACTCCAGTATTTTTGTCTGGAGAATTCCAAGGACACAGGAGCCTGGCAGGCTACAGTTCATGNAATGTGGGAGACTTGGGTTCAATTCCTGGGTTTGGAAGATCCTTTGGACGAGGGCATGGCAACCCACTCCAGTATTTTTGTCTGGAGAATTCCAAGGACACAGGAGCCTGGCAGGCTACAGTTCATGGGGTCAAAGAGTCAGACATGACTAAGCCCAGCCCAGTTCCTACATTGCAGGCAGATTCCTTATCATCTGAGTCACTAGGTGAACCCTGAATTCTTAAAAGTAGGAATTCTTAAATTCCTCACACAGAGCTGGGCAGGTAGAGAGTTTAACAAATGTCTGACTCTGAATCAATCAGTCAAGTAACAAATGTGTGTGGAGTACCTCTTACATGCCTTACACTGAGGTGGTAAAAGAAAGATATGTACCAGAAGAAACCAACACAGTGTGTAACTAGAGAGAATCAATCTAATTGAAAAACTAAGACTGTCATGTGAAAAGACTAGCCGTACAAGAAAGTCAGTGCTAAATGCTGGAGACACTAAGGAAGACCCTCCCTGGGTGGAAAAGCTACCTTCAGTGCCCACACAGAGACTGGGGAGAATCTCTATCCTAATGTGGACTGAAAAGAATTCCCACTGTGCTCTGGGTGAGACCTGAGCCAGGTGTCTCCTGTACTGAATGGCATCCCTAAGAAAGAGACAAGCAAGGATTCAAACATCCATCTCAAGAGGACAGGAGTCATTTAACCTCTTGGGGTTTCATTTCTTCATTTGAAAAAAAGAGAAAATTAGAGTAAATCGTCTCTAAAAATTCATCCACATTTTCATGTACTGTGGTTCTATGCTTGTTTATGACTCAGATACTTCCTCAAAGAAAACAATATATACATACATCACAGTTTCAAGAAACACCCAGGCAGCAGAGTCCAGGATCTATGATGAGATCCCCCAATCCAAGGTAAGGTGGTGCTACTCACAGGTCTCCACCACCACCCCAGACAGGGAGTCATGGGTAGCAGCCACAGGCCAGGGGCTGGGGGTGTGGGATCCGACCAAGAAATACCATGTCAGGGAAATGACCCTTTGATTCTTTCTATGAAGACAAGAAAGTGGCCATGTGTCACCCCCTGGTAGCCTCCCAGACTTGAGACCTCATGCTTCTAATTGGGCCTGGTTCCAGGTTAGATGTCATGACTAAGAGTAAAGCACATTCTATAGGGGACCCATACCAGGGGAGCCTCTGATATGAGGTGAGAGCTTTTATGCGGCCACTGACCGGTAAACAAGTTGCTAAGGGATTTCAAGGACACAAAACTGAGAGTGGTCCACTTGAACTTGACTTCTTGGTCTAGCTGCAGCAGCAGCTTATTTTCCACAGGCTGATTCACTCTGTCCCACAGCCTGCCCTCCCACCTTCCTTTTACCTGCCTGCTCCTCCCTCACCTCCACCCGGAACCAGGCTTCCTCATGGTATCACCTTCCTCTGTGCTTCTACCAGCCTGCTCTTCTGAAGTCTCCAAGGAGAGAAAGGGAAGTTGAGGTCTGCCTGGTCAATCCAGCCCTGTACTTGGACCAATAGCTCAGCTGGGTTCATAGAGCCTATGAAAAGCTAAAATTCTGATTAAGCAAGACTAAGTCTGAACCACCAGACTGTTCTTGGCTTCTGAGGTTCTTGTCCAATTGCTACCTATACCCACCCCAACTTGACCCTGATCCTCTCCACCTGGATGGAACCAAAGGTGAAGCTGGGAGAGGAGACCACTTAGTGAGAGTGAGAGCAGGGAGGGCTGATGGGCAGAGGCAGAAGTAAGAGATTTGCCTGGGCTCCCTCACTGAGGGCAAAATGGGTGTTTTACAGGTGCTCCCCACCAAGGAGGAGCCAGTGAACACAATTTACTCCATGATGCATTACTCTGATAAGGTAAAGTCTTTCTGATTTTTATCACTGTTGTCCTGTCTGTTCCAACTTTTCTTTGGCATCTTATCTAACCAAACAGGAGTAAACTGGTTCCCTTGGGACTCTGTGCTTCTCAAGATTAATTGCTAAGAGCCTTGATCTCCTTCCACACATGCACACACCTCTGCTTCCCAGGTTCAAGGCCATTTACAAGCTGGCTTCCTTGATTGCTGTTCCCAGCTTTTCTATGAAGGAGCACCTAGGTCTCTGAACTGCAGTGTGGAAACTTTAGCCTCTAATGACATTCAGGGCCATTGCTAGCTCACAGTGTATAAATTGGAAGGCAGGTCTGCCATGCCCCAGGCAGACACAGGGCCACACCAGATGCAGAGATAGGCAGCTAGAACACAGGTTGGATCCCAGTTCCCACTGGTTCCCTCAGCAGACCTTCACAGTGTGCCACCTGTACAAGCATTTGTAGTGCTCTGGTGATACTCATGTTCCCTGTGTCCCAGCATCCTTCTCTCAAATATGCAAAGAGGGAAGACAAGTCCCGACCTTTGACAGGACTTTCAGTCTGGGGAACCTGGTTCGGTGTTGTTACTATCTGAAAGTCTTTGTTTCCACCACAGTTAGGACAGCTTTGGGGTCTCTGGGTGAATCAAACATTTTGGAAGTGTTTCTGTCTAATAGCTGAGCTAATAGACAGGAAGCTAACTATGAAAGATAAATTTGAACCCGGATGTCTGGGGAGAAAGGGATGATAATGATAACAAGTGACGAGTGGGAGGAAATATTGAGATGTCAAAATGGAATGTAAATGAATTCATGAATAAGAGTTAAAAGCTGATTCTATGAGTCATCTGTAAGCTGGATAAGTCAGAAGGTCATAAGGGAACTCAATGCACAGGTCAGTTTGAATGTCAAGATAAGCCAAGTGTCCTGGAGAACAAGACAGAAAGACTTTGACTTCCTCAAGGATCAAAGATGGAAGGAGAGAGAAGAAAAGGAAGAAAATGAGTGAGAAAAGAGGAAGGGTGGGGGTGGCGGGGGAGGGAAGGAAAAGGAAGTGAGAAGCAGGACGCCAGCATGTCTGCACCAGGATTAGAAGGAGAGTGGGAGGAAACAGAAGAAAATACACTGGAGATTCGAGGGATGAATCAGGGTCTCCTGGATTGAGACATCTCATAGTAAACTCTCTACCCAAGTTGGTTGGCAATTACTAGTTTGGTTAGTATGTAATTTAAAACTTAGGACTCCCTGAGCCAGTGAAAGAGTCGTCTGCAGTATTCTAAGTAAATACTTAGAATTAGTGAAAGTGACTCACCACTACATATAAGCCAAGGTGAAGTTATTGGGGAAAAGGAGAAATGAAACCTTAACTAGGCACAAGGAAGGCAGGGCACATGAGCCTGAATGTCGCTTCAAGCTTATAGTCAAAATCAATGCAGATACCCACATTACCACCTGCTGTTTTTTCTGAGTTAAGAGGGCTTCCAGATGAAGTGACTGGAACAGAGGTGAGGGACTCAGCAAAGGGCAAGATCCTGCTACCCCAGAGTACCCCAGAACCAGGGAAATCTAAGATGTCTCTCTAAAGGCTCCCTGTGGGACTGGAATTCCCGAGCAGTGCCTTTAAGTCAGCATTTCCCTCTTCTCCCTTTTGTACAGATGGAGAAAACCAGCACTCAGAACAGCAAACCTCTTGGGACTTCAAGCTATGAAATTGTGATCTAGGATCCCAGATGGAACTCTCCCCATGGAAACTGAGCTGCAACCGCACATACTGGCAGATGATCCTGACCTAGTCTTGCTCTGCCCAGATCTTACCCAGAGATTACAGATCACCAGATTCTAACATGTAAGCAAAGAAGGAGACACTCTGTTGCTGGGCATAACTTGTACGGAAATAGACAAATGCATCATGCCCTTTCTAAGATGGCTCACTTCCTAACAAATAGCAAGGCAGATCCCTTGGCACAGTGCTTCCCATCCTTCTTCACACTGCAGCACATGGAGAAAATAATTTTTATGATACAATGGAATAAACAATCAAGATTGCTCATGGCTGGAGGCTGTGTATGACTGGAGGGGATGACTCTTTCCAGCAACCTCATATGTGGAAGATCAATATTTATACACCTGTAACCTGCCATGACACATGACTTAAGAGCCTCTGTTCACACTCAATATATGGGAGAAGCCCTGGTGCATGGCCTCACCCAGTCCCCCTACACCTTGGGCAGAGAAGCCCCTCACTCAAGTGCATGACTTGATGTATAGAGTGTGGACTGCATTTCAGGCTCTGTTTGTCCCTTTGCCTGGGAACGTTTGTTCAGGGTATACCTGGCTGGACCAGCCCAACCCTATATCACTGTGTGGCATGGAAAGATGTCAGAGCTGTGGGTCTCAGCTGTGCAGACAGACTCTTCCAATGGAGTGCTGGAACATGTTCTTTCTGTAGGGACTAGACTTCTGGGGCATTTTTCTTTAGACTCCACGTCAGGAACCTCATAATATTTTTTTCTGGCTAAGTTTTCCTTCTGTATCCCTCTGTAATGGTTCATTTTGTGTGTCAACTTGATTGGGATATGGGTTGCCCAGATATTTGGTCAAGCATTATTCAGGATGTGAGTGTGAAGGATGAGATAAGCATTTGAATTGATAGACCTTGTAAAGCAAATTAATCCTCCCATCCATGTGGGTGGCATCACCAAATCAATTGAAAACCTGAATATAAAAAAAGGCAGAGTAAGGGAAAATCTATTCTCTCTCACTGCCTGACTGTCTTTTATCTGAGACATTAGCCTTCTGCCTTGCATTTGGACTGGAACTTCCACCATCAGCTTTCCTGGTTCTCAGGCCTTTCAACTCAGACCTCTTCAGCTTGCTTACAGATCTTAGAATTTCTCAATCTCTGTAACCACATGAGTCAATTCCTTTATAGCTATTTCCTATAGTTCTGTTTCTCTACAAAACCAAGCTAAGATACACTCCAAACTGCCTCATTATGAAAAAGAAGGCATCTCCAATAAACCCATTCTCCAAAAGGAACTCAGTTCAGTTCAATTGCTCAGTCATGTCCAACTCTTCACGACCCCATGGACCACAACGCACCAGGCCTCCCTGTCCATCACTAACTTCCAGAGTTTACTCAAACTCATCTCCACTGAGTCGGTGATGCCATCCAACTATCTCATCCTCTGTCATCCCCTTCTCCTCCTGCCCCCAATCCCTCCCAGCATNCCAGGGACGAAGGAGCCTGATGGGCTGCCGTCTATGGGGTTGCACAGAGTTGGACACAACTGAAGCAACTTAGCAGCAGCAGCAGCAGCAATGGGAACAGATGCCACGATCTTAGTTTTCTGAATGTTGAGCTTTAAGTCAACCTTTTCACTCTTCTCTTTCACTTTCATCAAGAGGCTCTTTAGTTCTTCTTCTAACTACTCAGCTATATTTCTGGCATTTTAGGGAAACCCAGAAATCGAAACAAAAGACATTGAAGGAAGCAGTCATTCTCCAGAGGGAACTTGGGAGATGATGATATACATTATGAAACTGTGTCCACCTCAGTTACTAAGGCTTAGCCCAGAGAGTGGTGGAGTTCAAGCTATGGTTAGTGACCCTCCCTCTTCCCCTAAGTGGAACTTTCAGGTAAGCATTTGAAAAATTGTTTCCCTCTTGTATTAACAAGAATAACCAGCTAAATCTTAAATCACCATGAACAATCCCAGTCTCAGTAGCAGAAATGAACTGCTTTTAGGCAGAATGAAGGTGAGAGACTCCATTAATGTGCCCATAGAATCATCTAGCCCTGACTGTCATCATCACTGTGTTGGGGGCTTCAAGATCTCCAAAGTATAAGATGAACATGATGTCTGACTTGGTCTAACTACAGCACAAACACTGCAGTTAAATCCTGAACTACACGCTACAGGGGGTGGTGTGACCTAAAACAGTCAGAAGAGACCTCATAGAGGAAATGAAGCTGAAGCTGGACCTCAAGGTGTGGATGGGATTTGGCAGAGAATGAAGAAGACAGAAGGCATCCAAGTGAGGAAGGCACAGAGAAAGAAAACAACAGGATCTGTGTCATGTGTTTTGGGTACCTCCCCAGATACACCAAGCATGATCACAGTCCCTTGCCTATGTGTGGCATAGTGCTCAGCTGGAATATATGGCCCATCCCCTGTTCATTTATACATCCTTCAATACCAAGCTCAAATATCACCTTACCTATGAAGCTTTACCTAGTCAAATTAACTGTGGTTCTTTTTGCACTCCTTTCCCCACCCCTATGGTCTTTCTGTCACTAAAAGTCATTTCATTCTACCTTACAGTATAGATAATTGTTTGTTTCTTTATGTATTGTTCATTACTTAAAGGCAAGGCCCACGACTTCATGATCATGAAGTGGTGATCATGAGACATATTAGCTTTATTCATCTCTGCATCTATCATCTGCCAACATGGTACCTTGTACCTTGCCTTATAAGCTACAAATGCTGTTGAATAGAATTGAAAGTGATCAGCTAACTTGAAAAAAGTGTATATATTGGAAGTATTGATGGATAGAAGCCAATAAGCATAGTGAAATCAAATTATAGCAAGCACTAAATATCAGCATGAAAACATCAGAGGCTATTCCCAGTACAGGGGCATTTGGAGGGAACAGATTTTCAGAGTTAAACAGATCTTCTAAGACATCAAGTAAAGCAATGAACCAGGTGTAAGGCAGTCACCCTAGGGAAGGGTATAGAAGAAGAAATGAGACATAGTCCTAAAGGATGGAGAAGTTCCAAAGTCACACTGAATAAGATATTTTTCCTAAAATAAAAGTACTTCTTTATGTGAGTTGAGAGATCACTATGAACATATTCATTCTGTAACTGCTGCCCCTGCCTCTCCCTGGTGTGCTTACTCAGTCATGTTCTTAGTATTCTAATTCCCCAGTAGAAAGTAAGGGTTGGGGGAGAAAGGAAAGAAGGAATGAAGGGGAAAGAAAGGAAGAAAGAAAGATGAAGGGGGGAAGGAAGAAATGAAAGAACTAGAAATAAGAGTTCCTTAGGTGCCGGAAGCCAGCATGGGGAATCCCGTCGGTGGCAAAGGTCATGAGGAAAGGGGCCTGACAAAACGCAAAGGTGGGATCAGGCCTCAGGACCCCCCCCTCCCTCCGGGTTTTCTCGAGCTTCTACCCCAAGAACCAAAATCTGTCTGCTTTACTATATTATGCCTTTCACCAACTTCTCTGACATTAACAGGGGGCTATCCCCCCAAAACCTTTTTCTGGAAAAAGTTAACTTAGAGCTCCAGCTAACAGTCTCCTGCATATAAAAGGAGTGTCTCAGCTCAAGCCCCTCTGGTAGACTTCTAACTTGCCTGACAGATCTGTCCGGACCTTTTACAACTGCCCATGTGATTGCTCACAGCCTCCCCACCTCAAGAGCCACAGGAAGCTTAAAACATCCTAGGAATGTAGGGGCTTCTGAGGAGTCAAAATCATTAGAATAGGACTGATTAAGGGTTTCATTGTTGAGCCAATACTTGCTGCCAAGTTTTCATATCTCTTATTTGTTGATATAGTTGGTATATAGAAAAAACAAGTAGCAACATAAATCTTTGAGTTAAGTACCTTCTTTGTTATAACCCACTGCACCTTTGTTCTACAGGGATGTAACTTTATTTAGTGCTTTGAGGGTGATGCAGATTAAAGAAAAACACTTCAGGGAAAATGAGATTAACATTCATTAAGGAAGAGAGCCATAAAGTGTTAAGAGACCTCTTGACCAGAAGGTAATGTAAATCACCTGAGACCTATTGTATATGGAAAGATATGCAGAAAGAAAGCCTGGTATAGATAAGAGTCGGGACTGCTGCCCCTGCATGACTCTGTATCTTCCNAGATTAAAGAAAAACACTTCAGGGAAAATGAGATTAACATTCATTAAGGAAGAGAGCCATAAAGTGTTAAGAGACCTCTTGACCAGAAGGTAATGTAAATCACCTGAGACCTATTGTATATGGAAAGATATGCAGAAAGAAAGCCTGGTATAGATAAGAGTCGGGACTGCTGCCCCTGCATGACTCTGTATCTTCCATTATATAAAACTTAGGGTATATAAGCACCTTTTGAAAATAAAGTTATGGAGGTTTTGCACAAGCTTCTCCTCCCCTATGTCGACTCTCTCTCTTTTTTCCCTCTCCCTCCCTCTTTTTCAGGCTGATCCCTTGGAACGCAGAGGCTCTCCATGTCTACTTATTTGCCCGGGCTTCTAAGACTCATGCAAGAGGGAGCCCAAGGCGGGGCATCCTCTGCTATTCAAGCAGGCACCTGTGGCCTAATGTAGATGGTGCAAGTTTCTTGTCTTGAGATTTTATTAGCTTTCCATGTAAACCAAGGAATATCAGACTCTTTTCTCCTCTATTTTTTCACTACATTATTCTCTTCTAATCTCTCTTTAAATTTCTTATTAATCTCTCTTCACCGACTCTGTCCCCACTTCGAATTCCCTGGATCCACCGGACCTGGACCCCGGCACTTAGGTCTTCCCAGGAGAACAAACCTAGGGTGCATCCAGTGCACAGAAATTTTTCAGGTGACTTTTGGGAGTCATGAACACCATGCTTGATTCTTTCCTATGAATCTTCTGATTTATGAAGGCATAAGCTACTCACACCATTCCCAATCAGTTCTCAGATTATCCTTCTGTAATATGAATGTGATCTTATTTTCCCCTTCACATCTTTACATATAAGCTATATTATGACCAATAGGTCTATAAAATCAAAGTATTCTTTCAGTGGAACAGAATCTTTACTTTTTAACTGGTAGAAAATTGCTTTACAATGTTGTTTTGGTTTCTCCCATGCAGCAACATGAATCAGTCATAATTATATACATAATTATATACCTCCCTCCCCTCTACCTATCACACTCCTCCAGGTCATCATAGAACTCCAACTGGGATCCCTGTGTTATACAGCAACTTCCCACTAATTACTTCTTTTACATATGATAGCATATATATGTCAATGTTACTTTCTCAATCCGTCCCACCCTCACCTTCCCCAACTATGCCCACAAGTCCGTTCTCTGCTAGGTTCATCAGTACCACTTTTCTAGATTCCATATATATATATGTGTTAATGTAAGGTATTTGTATCAAATACTTGTATCAGACCAAGATGTGCCAGTTTTTTGTTTTGTTTTGTTTTGTTTTGTTTTAGTGTACTTTGAAATTGAAATCTCAGGGGCAGAGGCCTCTAGTGAAAGCAGTGGTAAGGCAAGACATTCCCTCTCAACACCATGGGCTTTTTACCGGGGAGAGAAAGTGAAAAATGCTGCAGATTTTTCTGCATGCCTCTCAGAGAAAGAGAGTGAAGCTGATTTTGAATGAAAAAAAAATTTAAAGCTATAGAACATTATTAACTGCACAGGCCACAAGAGAAGAGTTTTATTGGGCGACTTCTGGAAAGTGGGCATAGAAAGGAGCCTGGCTGCTCCAGGCTATGTCAACAGAGAGCATTTCTCATGTTCCTGCTGGAAAACAGAAGTTCAGTTCAGTTCAGTCACTCAGTCGTGTCCGACTCTTTGCGACCCCATGAATCGCAGCACGCCAGGCCTCCCTGTCCATTACCATCTCTCGGAGTTCACTCAGACTCACGTCCATCGAGTCTATGAGGCCATCCAGCCACCTCATCCTCTGTCATCCCCTTCTCCTCCTGCCCCCAATCCCTCGCAGCATCAGAGTC
>SJYV01006116.1:0-11198 GCA_006410875.1 Neotragus pygmaeus | reverse complement strand
CTTGGACAGCAAGGAGATCCAACCAGTCCTTCTAAAGGAGATCAGTCCTGGGTGTTCTTTGGCAGGAATGATGCTAAAGCTGAAACTCCAGCACTTCGGCCACCTCATGCAAAGAGTTGACTCAATGGAAAAGACTCTGATGCTGGGAAGGATTGGGGGCAGGAGGAGAAGGGGACAACCGAGGATGAGATGGCTGGATGGCATAATGGACTCAATGGATGTGAGACTGAGTGAACTCTGAGAGATGGTAATGAACAGGGAGGCCTGGCATGTTGCAATTCATGGGGTTGCAAAGAGTCGGACACGACTGAGTGACTGAACTGAACTGAACCTGCTTACTTGACCAAGTCTGCATCTGAGTGAACCCAAACTGAGATGGCTATTGTGCTGAATCCTCATGGAAGATACCCTGGAACCAACAGAGGGGAGGTGAATGCTTCAGTTTTGTAAAGCTCTGATGAGGATACAGTCCAGGAGAGGTCTTTAGTTCCATATGTAGCACCAGGGATGACTTATTCACAGGAAAACACAAGTCACTATGAACTGAAAGCTAAAATTCAAGTACTGAAAATATGATAGGAAATGAGAGAGTACAAAGAGGGGTCAAGACATATTTTATGGAGAGGAGAGACTTGAAGTATAATGTGAGGACAAGAAAGAAAACGTTTCAGAACCCAGAGACCTTCTGAGCACAAGCACAGAGTAACTGACAGACGTTCATTCACTGATTAATATGTTTACAAGAAAACACTCATTCATTCACACTGAAAGACATCAAATTTGTAGAATAGACCTCTTATGTGTTTGCCACACAGCTCTGAACATGTCACATAAACCACCAGTCACAGGCCATCCATCAGTATGGGCCACAGCATTTGAACTGTGTCCTCTGATAAATTCTCTAATTTTAGTAATCCTGTGCTCAGATGCTTAGTCATGTCTGACTCTTTTTGATCCTGTGGACTATAACCCTCTAGGCTCCTCTGTCTATGGAATTCTTTGGGCAAGAATATTGGAGTGGGTTGCCATTCCATTTTCTGGGGGATCTTCCCAATTCAGGAATCCAACCCACAGCTCTTACCTCTCCTGCACTGGCAGGAGGATTATTTTACCACTAGTGCTACCTGGGAAGCCCACTTTAGAAAACTCTAGTAGGTATTATTCTACCCTTCAGTTTGGAAAAGTGAAGCTTCTAGAAACAAATCCAGAGGTTACACAGCTGGTCTGTAAAGCTATGTTATTAAACCACAATGGAGAAAACCATTATTTGTAGCTACATGCCAAGAATTATGGAGACAGAACTGGCAACCCACTCCAGTACTCCTGTCTGGAAAATCCCATGGATGAAGGAGCCTGGTAAGCTATAGTCCATGGGGTCGCGAAGGGCACGACTGAGGGACTTCACTTTCACTTTTCACTTTCATGCATTGGAGAAGGAAATGGCAACCGACTCCAGTATTCTTGCCTGGAGAATCCCAGGGACAGAGGAGGCTGGTGGGCTGCTGTTTATGGGGTCGCATAGAGTCGGACACAACTGAAGTGACTTAGTAGCAGCCGCAGCAGCAGCTAAAAATTAGGGTGAGCTCTCTGCAGTGTGAATTGTATGCCATCCAATTCTCCTGGCAATTATCTCTAGGGCATTGTTATTTCTGTTTTTCAGGTGAAAAATTAAGGTACAGGATGGTTAAGTTATTTACAGAACTGATGAGTGATGTATATATGAGTGTGAGAGAAAGAAAGAGAACTTGGAGTCAGTTTAACTTCCCTGGCCCTTTCATTTTTACAGATCACATGATTTTGTATGTTACTTCTGAATTAAAACAATCTCCTCTCTTCTGCCAGGGTAGAGATTCCTGTCTCCTTGACCAAGTGCTTTCTTCAGACTCATCCTGGCTCAAAGAATCAGTGTGGATATTTTGCTGTATAGATCCTGCCAAGGCAGGGCCTTTGGGGCAGGGCCTCTGACCATCTTGGTAGAGAAGATCATCAATCAAAGAACACTGTTTCAGTTGTCACTCACATTGACTGTCCTGTTATCTCCCTGAGAATTTTTTTTCATAATCATGGGACTCCAGTTTCTGTTTAATACAGTTGGGCCATGGGTCAGTAAGAGACTCTGACCTCTCCTTGTCTGTGAGAGTCTCTAAACTCTGCCAGCACTCAATAAAGGCAGAATATTTACAACGTGCCTGACATTATCAATCAATAGGGAGCTGAATAATATCCTCTCCAAAAATGTCCATGTCCTAATCTCAAGAGCCTATGATTGTATTACCTTACAAAGTGAAAGAAACTTTTCAGACATAAATAAACTAAGGATCTTGAGATGGGGAGATGATGTTGGATTATCTAGATTGATTATCCAGGTTGGCTTACTTATTCAGGTTGATTCTGTGTAATCATAAGATCTTGATAAGGATAATTCAGATAGACATAAGTAAAAAAGATGTGATGACAGAAGCAGAGGGGAATGGTGGGCTTTAAAAAGTGGAAGAAGGGGACATGAGTCACCCGTTTTGTACCTTATGATAAGTGTATATTGGTTTAATCTAACTAGTTTGAGGTGCTGCAATATAGTAGCGATGGAAAGTTAATGCACTAGTTAAAAATGTCATCTGCCCAGTCTCAAGTCAACCATGAATTAGTACCAGGATCAGAAGGGGTGTGTCAAGTGTCAAGATCAGAGTTTAATGGTAAGATGTCTTGAATTTGAATCCTGGCAGGGCCTGTTTGCTAAGTTTATGATCTTGGGCGTATTGATTACACTCTATATATCTTAAATTACTACTTTGTAGCTCAGAGAGCATGCTGGCTTTCTTCAAGTGTTATTATGATTGAGTAGTGTAATAGATTAATCCATCTTGGGCAGTGGCATCTGCATTCTGCATTAGCTTTATTCTCATTTCTTTTCTTTTCCTTCTGCCATTCAGTAAGAAGCATCTTTTCCCATTTCACACTATCCAGGCACCAGAAATTTTGCTAAAATTATCAATAGCCTTACCCTTCTCTTGTTCATTTGACAACATTCTTAGTTTAGCATTTCACAAAGACAAGACATTTGTTGAGAAAATTCATACCTGTATAATAAACTGTTTCTAAATTTTCTACTGTAATTATGATCTGACAGATATATATAGCCACCAAACTCTCCCCTCTAGAGCTCTGATGCTCTGCTTCTGTATCATCTCCAACCTCACTAGTCCATCTTGGAAGTGCCTCCTACATTATTGCCGCTATCTTAACTGATGAGAGAGTTTTAGGATCTCTGACTTCTGAGCTACAGGTGCTCAAAGTTCAGCTCTCATGGCCTTGGTGCAGTGGGGTTTCTATGTGGCTTGTGAAGATCCTCCTGTAGAATGTTCCCCATTTCTCCTGTCCTGTCCTCCTCCTCTGATTACTTCCGTGGTCTCTGCTTCCTTTTTATGTGAAAGTAACTTTATTTGCACCCTCAGTAATGAGACAGAAAGATGACACCTTTTGGGATCAGCCCTATCTCCAGAATGCTCCATTCCCCCGACTCCAAATTTCTTCCTGCTATAGATTCCCATCTCTGTTTGCAAAGGTGCTCTGGTAATACTACCCTAGAGCTGAGTTAATTTGGTTTCTGCCTGAGGGTCTCCTGATAAGCCCATTTAGACTCCTAGATGTGTATTTCAAAACAGGTTACTGTCTCAGAATTGAAAGAAGATTCAGTCTGATATTTAGCTTTGATTAATCTGACAAATGTGACTTGACACTTCCCAAACACAAAGGAGTCCTGAGCTGAACACTGAAGGCAGATCCAGGAACATGAGGCACGGTTACCAAATTCCCAGAAATCCTACCCCTTTCCTTTGCAGGGTGCAGAGAAGAAGAATAAATGTAAGCCCACACACCATATGTCTAAATATTTAAAATGTATAAATAAAAATAATAAGCTGTCAAAATATGCTGTATTCCTTACCTACTTCTTTTCATATCTCCAGTACCATTAAAGAGAACAAAAAGGACTCCTGTTATGACTACAAAACTTTTCTTTATTGTGCAATAATTTAATGTACTCTTGCCATCTGAAGGGAAAGATGTGATAAACTAATAAATCTGTCTTTTCTTGGTACTTCCTCTGCTCAAATCCTTCTTAGATTCTGAAGGAGCAACCACATTCAAAGTCAGCAGTTGGTTTAACCACATACCTTCAAGTCTCTGGGATGTAATCATCTCTTATTCAAGGATACAGAAGAAAAGATATGGGAAGCATTTTTCCAGTGGCTGACTAGTGTGTTATGAGAGAGGATGTTTAAGGTTAAGGTTCATACTATATCAGCAAGACAAAGTTCCGTGTAATCAACGCTACGGTTTTTCCAGTAGCCACATAGGGATGTGAGAGTTGAACCATAAAGAAGATTGAGCATCAAAGAATTGATGCTTTTGAATTGTGGTGCTAGAGGAGACCCTTGAGAACCTCCTTGGACTGCAAGGAGATCAAATTAGTCAGTGCTAAAGGAAATCAACCTTGAATATTCATTGGAAGGACTGATGTGAAGCCGAAGCTCCAATACTTTGACCACATGATGTGAAGGACTGACTCATTGGAAAAGAGCCTGAGCTGGGAAAGATTGATGGTAGGAGAAGGGAGCAACAGAGGATAAGATGGTTGGATGGCATCATCAACTCAATGGACACGAGTGTGAACAAACTCCAGGAGATAATGAAGGACAAGAAAGTCTGATGTGCTGCAGTCCATGGGGTTGCAAAAAGTTGGACACGACTGAGTGACTAAACAACAACAGTGTACATGAAGGGAAGCACCTGGTTCAAAGTAAAAGATGCATCTCTGTTTCTTTCACTAAATTTATGTGTGTGAATGTATGTGTGTGTACTTTAAGGCAAATTCTAAAGTGTGGAGATCTGGGCAAAGGCCCCACACTAAGCTTTAAGGAATATACTTTTCCAATAACTTATATTCTAGTTGAACAAATATGAATTAGGAATATAAAACCGTTATGAAGCATCACAAGGCATCACATGATTTAGTTAACAAGTAGTGGCAAGGATGATAGCTTTTATCATAGTGTGGAGTTGCAGGCATGGGTCTCAGGAAAGATCAACTTTTGTATGTGGAAAAAAAATTGGATTGAATTGGAGAAGCAGAGCATAAACATTACAGTGCATAAAATTCCAATAAAGACATCCTTTCATATTTTATGTTTTGTTATCACATGGGATGAGAATCCAAACCAGAATTGTGACATTACTCATCATAATAGGGTTTATTAATACACAATCATGAGGTTCTGAGACTGCTGCCAAGTGGAAATGGGAAAGAGGAACCTGGTGGAAAAACAGCATGATGGGTAGCCCAGGAAGATGAGAGATGATGCTGGATCAAGCCCAGAGAGTGAGTAAATCTAACATGGTATTGGGTTAGCATTGAGAAGTGAAGAGAAAATTCAAAAAGCAAGTCAGAGGCAAGAATCCACCATTCAATGCTGAGATCATAGGAGCCTGAGCTAGGGCAGGAAAATTTAGAAATCATCCACAAAGCTGAATAAATATCAAGTGGTTCAGATGATAGTATCATGAAAGCAGTTAGACACACCCTGGTCCATCCATAAAAGAATATCACTGTTATCTGAAAAGCTGATATAAGAGATAAGTTTAAAGATACAAGTATATGTGTCAATCCCAATCTCTCAATTCATCCCATCCCCTATTCTCCTCTCCCCATGTCCAGAGGGNTAGTTGATTCACTTTGTTGTACAGCAGAAACAAACACAACATTATAAAGCTAGTGTACACCAATAAAAAATAAAAATGAATAAAATAGAGATAAAAGTACCAAGAATTTATCATAACCTCTGGGATCTTTTGAGTTCTAAACACTAAGAGTGAGAACGAAGATGTAAAACATACAGAGATCCAGAGATCTATTTCAATACTGATATGGACTTCCCTCGTTTTCCCTTGTGGCTCAGCTGGTAAAGAATCTGCCTGCAATGCAGGAGCCCTGGGTTCGATCCCTGGGTTGGGAAGATCCCCTGGAGGAGTGAAAGGCCACCCACTCCAGTATTCTAGCCTGGAGAATTCCATGGACTGCATAATCCATGGGGTTGAAAAGAGTCAGACCCGACTGAATGACTTTCACCTTCACTTTCTTGGACTCCCCTGAAGTGGCTGGTGGCTCAATGGTAAAGGATCCACCTGCCAGTGAAAGAAACATGGGTTCAAACCCCGATCTGGGAAGAGTCCCTGAAGAAGGAAATGGCAACCTGCTCCTGTATTCTTGGCTGGGAAATCTCATGGGCAGAGGAGCCTGGTAGGATACAGTCTATGGGGTCAGAAAGGATCAGGCATGACTTAAATACTGAACAAGAGCAACAAAAAAATGGGATGGAAGAAAGGGCCATAAATATGCAAGCAAGTGGGCTCCTGACCTTGATCTCGTTAGACTGATTCATTTACCCTAGCACAATCAATGCCAAATGCTCCAACCCTGTCCATGTGGGGGCCACCCCTATAAGGACTGTGACATGGAGAAGCAGGGTCAGTCACGTGATCCTAGTGGATACTCTACCACCAAGCAAAAGGGACTGCATTATATGTATTAGTTCTCTTGCAGCTGTTGCAACAAACTGGGAGGGTAGTTGCTTAAAACAATAGAAATCTCTTCTCCCATAGATTTAGAGACCAGAAGTCCCAAAACAAGGGGTCAGCAGAATTACACTCTCAGTGAAGGCTCTAGAGAGAAGATCCTTCTTCCTTCCCTCTTCCAGCTTCTCCAAACATTCTTGTCTTGTGGCCACATCATTCTAATCTCTGCCTCCATCCTTACATGGGATGTCACGTTTATCTTATTTTCTATCTCTTTGCCAAAACCCCCTCTGCTTTCCTTTCAAAGGATGCTCACCATTGGGTTTAAATGGCAACCTTAAATCCAGGATGACCTTATCTCAAGATTGGCAGAAATCTCTTTGCTAAATAAGGTTATATTCATAGGTTTCTTGGATCAAGACTTGGGCATATCTTTTTCTTTTTTGGTAGGGGCACTATTCAACCCACTTTGTTGTTGCTCTTCAGTTGCAGTCATGTCTCCATGAACTGCAGCAAGCCCCGCTTCCCCATCCTTCACTATCTCCCATAGTTTTCTCAAACTCATGTCCATTGAGTCAGTGATGCCATCCAACAATCTCATCCTCTGTCATCCCCTTCTCCTCCTGCCTTCAATCTTTCCCAGGTCTTTTCCAAGAAGTCAGCTCTTCACATCAGGTGGCCAAAGTATTGGAGCTTCAGCTTCAGTATCAGTCCTTTCAAGGAATATTCAGGATTGATTTCCTTTAGGATTGACTGGTTAATCTCCTTGAAATCCAAGTGACTTTCAAGAGTCATCTCCAACACCATAGTTCAAAATCATCAGTTCTTCAGTGTTCAGCCTTCTTTATGGTCCAACTCTCACATCTGTACATGACTACTCAAAAAACCATAGCTTTGACCATATGGGCTTCTGTTGGCAAAGTGATGTCTCTGCTTTTTAGTATGCTGTTTAGGTTTGTCATAAGTTTTCTTCTAAGGAGCAAACAGCTTTTAATTTCATGGCTGTAGTCACAATCTGCAGTGATTTTAGAGCCCAAGAAAATAAACTCTTCCACTGTTTCTAATTTTTCCCCATCTATTTGTGATGAAGTAATAAGATTGGATGGCATGGTTTTAGCTTTTTGAATGTTGAGCTTCAAGCCAGCTTAAAACCCACTACACTGCACATGCTCATTCCTTCTTCCAAATTCCCATGAAAGAAGGTCCATCCTCTGAAGGGTAGCAGGAAAGGAAACCATGGTTTAACCAAAGGAGTCCACCAACAAGAAAGTCCATATTAGGCACAAGGATGTCCCCTCCTAACAACCTTGAACTAATAAAAACACCTTAATGCAGCAGAACTATCATAAACCAGCTGCAGATATTAAGTCATTTATTCCTTCCAACAACTCTACTTTTATTATCCCCATTTCAGAGATGAGGAAATTGAAACTCAGCATATTACAGAACTTCCCAGAGGTTGGCACAAAGCAAATGGTTCAGCCTGAATTAAATGCAGATGAGGTAGTTGCTAAGGGCACTCTAAGCTCCCGTACCTTCTGACCTCTGACCTCTCATGTCATCTGGTCCACATGCCATCTGTACAGCAATGAGACCCAACCTACAGTATCAACTGTTCTGGAAGAGCTATGACCACTGAAGCACTGATGTAAATAGACAACAACAGAACAATGATTGAGTAAATTATTGTCTTTTCATCAGAGAGGATATTATGCAACAACTTTAAAAGCATATTTTAGAAGACTTTAATAATAGTCTAAAATATTCATGAAACAATGTTAAAAGAAAACATCAGAATATATATAATACAAAAGCATCAGATTGCATATCTATGAATAAAATATTCATGAAAAAATAAGACAGAAAANTTAGAAGACTTTAATAATAGTCTAAAATATTCATGAAACAATGTTAAAAGAAAACATCAGAATATATATAATACAAAAGCATCAGATTGCATATCTATGAATAATATATTCATGAAAAAATAAGACAGAAAAACAACATATTTTTGATATTGATTGTCTCTGGGCTGGGGATTTTGTTTCTTCTCTGATTTTTTTTTTTTGCATTTATCAGATCATGTATAATAAACACATATTGATTTTAAGGTAAATTAAAATCAAGACTGCTATTGATTTGGGATTAAAAAAATTTTTTTGGATTGGTCTTGGGGGCTCCTAGGTGGCACTAATGGTAAGGAACCAGCCTGCCAATGAAGGTTATGTAAGAGGTGTGAGTTCAATGTATGGCAAAACCAATACAGTATTGTAAAGCAAAATAAAGTAAAAAAAAAAAAGAGAGACATGAGTTCAGTCCCTGGGTTGGGAAGATCCCCTGGAGGAGGGCATGGCAATCCACTCCATATTCTTTCTGGGAAAGTGCCATGGACAGAGGAGCTTGGTGGTCTACAGTCTGAAGTGGTTTAGCACAGGAAATGATAGATAAAAAAGCAAAAACAAAACTATGAAAAGTCCCCACTTACGGGCCTATGAAGGAGCATATGGAGGAGAAATTTTGGGTTCTGAAGGATCTGAGTTACAAGGAGCCAGAAAGGGACATTAAGGTGTGGTGGGATTGCGGATGAGGGGATATACCACAAACCACACCAAAGTCTCAGAAGCCTCTCAGCACTGAGACTGTCAGTGTTTTTCCGGTAAAACTCAACAGCTTCAGAGAGGCCAGTAAGATGGCTCAGCATTTTGTGTGACAATAGCCCAAGGTTAATCTTGCTCATGAAGGCTTTATATTTTCTGAATGGGAAGACTGAATTGGGCTAAGTAAATATTTCTCTGTGGCTTCCCTGGATGACTCTGCTGGTAAAGAACTCACCTGCCCATTCAGGAGATGCAAGAGTGGATTCAATCGTTGGGTTGGGAAGATCCGCTAGAGAAGGAAATGACAACCCACTCCAGTACTCTTGCCTGGGAAATCTTATGAACAGAGGAGCCTGGTGGGCTACAGTCCATGGGGTTGCAAAGAGTCAGACACAACTGAGTGACTAAGCTCAGCACAAAGCTTTTACTCGTCATAAGCAAAAATCTTTTACCAGTTCCTGGACTTTTGGTTTAACTGTTCAATAGTTGCAGTGACTTGGACACAACTGAGCTCACACGCAGACACGCACACACCTGTCCACCATGCAGCCTCACTGGAGGGCTTCGGAAGAGCATGCTTCCTCAAGTCCAGCCCTTAAGAGGTAACCTCCAAATCTTACAGCAGTCTCCATTAAAATTTTTAAGGCTAGGTTCAGGGTGGTTTACACTCCATAGCACATTGCCAACATTCTCATAAAGAACCTGAACTCTCTCCAGCTTAAGTGAAAAGCAGGTTGTAAAGATGCACATAGACCAGGACAAATCTAGGATTCAGAAGACCAAGGGGCCTTCAGTAACCAAGGCTGTGCCAGGGACCTGCATGGTTTCATTCACTGTCTTGGGGTGATCCCACATTCTACATGTGCTCCTGCTTCCTCTTGCTACCGGTGGGCTTTTCTCACACTTCATTCATTTCTCTGTTTTATAGATTCATCGCTTTGGTTCTTTCACTGGAGATCCAGCATGCGCTCTCTAACCTTGCACTCTGCTGAGGCTTTGAGCAGCTGCTTCTTTGCTCAGGCTGCTTTTGTTCAAAATTTCTTTTGGCATTGCAGAGAGGAAGAGCATTTGATTG
This sequence comes from Neotragus pygmaeus, assembly GCA_006410875.1. NCBI lineage: Eukaryota > Metazoa > Chordata > Mammalia > Artiodactyla > Bovidae > Neotragus > Neotragus pygmaeus. The sequence continues at coordinate 956 of SJYV01006116.1, read as the reverse complement.
GCTCAGACTGACTTTCCACTTAAGTGCCAGATAGCCGAGCACTGCTTTGGCCATGGACTAGCTGTCTTGGCCAAAACCCAGTTCTTCAGGTCCTGTGGGTGTCAATTTCCTTTTAAAGGGGCTGTCTTCATGAAAGGAACTGTGATCAAGTTGTCTTCTGTATAGCTTATACAGGAAAGAATATTTTCTTTAAGAAATAGCATCCTACTGAATGAAGTAACTCAGAGAAGCAGAAACATTGTAAGACATCCCTTATATGTGGAATTTTAAAAGACATGATAAAATGAACTTATTTTGTTCAGGATAAAATGAACAAAACAGATTCACAGACTTAGAGAACAAGTTTATGGTTGCCGGGGGAAGGATGAGGGGAAGGGATAGTTAGGGAGTTTGGGATGGACATGTATACACTGCTATATTTGAATGGATAATCAGTAGGGACTTACTGTAAAGCATAAGGAACTTTGTCCAATGTTATGGCAGCCTGGATGCGAAGGGAGTTTGGGAGAACATGGATTCATGTATGTGTGTGGCTGAATCCCTCTGGTGTCCACCTGAAACTATCACAAAGTTGTTAATCAGCTATTGTTATTCAGTTGCCCAGTCGTATCTGACTCTTTGTGACTTCATGGATTGCAGCATTCCAGGCCTCCCTGTCCCTTACCATCTTCTGGAGTTTGTCCAATTTCAAGTTCATAGCATCGGTGATGCTGTCCAGCATCTCATCCTCTGATGCCCTCTTTTCCTTCTGCACTCAATCTTTCCCAGCATCAGGGACTTTTCCAATGTTCCAATCTGTTTGCCTCAGATGACCAAAATACTGGAAGTTCAGCTTCAGCATCAGTCTTTCCAGTGAATATTCAGGGTTAATCTCCCTTAAGATTAATTGGTTTGTAGTAGAGCCTGAAGTCAGGCAAGTTGATTCCTCCAGTTCCATTCTTCTTTCTCAAGGTTGC
>SJYV01006115.1:0-45549 GCA_006410875.1 Neotragus pygmaeus | reverse complement strand
GAAAAAAAAAAAAAAGAAACCAAACAGGAGAAAAGGGAAATAAAGAGAACACAAGATTCCCGGAGGCGTGAAGACCTACATCTCAGAGAAGAGGGGTGGGAAAGCCCTGAGGTCCCAGTCAGGACCCCCGCCCCCCGCACCATATTAAATACAGTTACTGTGGTGGCTTGACTTTGGTGTGTCAAGGAGCCACCAAAAGAAGGGGTGGGGTGTGGGGGGAGATGTGCTATGAGCTGGTCATATTTCTCCAGAACCAAGGGGTTTCCAAAGCCGAGGGTGGGTGGGTATGGAATGCTCGATTTTCATTATCACGTGTAATGAGACACCAAGAAAGGGGTGGGTGAGACACTCGGGGGTGGCTGGGCTTCCCAGCAGAGGGTACTAATGCCAGGTGGTGTGGTAAGACTTGCATTAGCATAACTGTAATCTTATCTTTGAGAAAAGCAGGACTCGCTCAGCAAAAATGCCCATTCTTGCTGCCAGGATACTGGGCAGCAGACCAGGGTGGCACTTGCTGGGATTAGAGGGGCTGAAGGCTCCTGGTGCTTCCTCCCTCCCACCACCCCCTGACCCCCTCAGCAACTTATAGCACCAAGCACACTCGGGCCTGTGGCAGTGACTGCCCTAGGGAAGTCAGGTTTCACATCCTGAGATTCTCAACTGCCCCCAAGGGCTCGGGGAGCAGCTGGGTTTGGGACCCACCTGGTCTCAGGGGAGCAGACACGCATGCAGGTGACCGGTGCCCTGGGACAAGTAACCCTTTATGGAGAAGGTGCAGAGTCCACAGGAGCCCCGTGGAGGGGACGGGATGGAGCCCCAGAGGGAGGGCGGCTTCTGGGCCCTCTGCCCACCTTGCTCCAGCCTGATCCCTTCAGGATTGTGCACATTTGTTCCTGGGGCTCTGCCTTTGCTTGCAAGATTGGGAAATGTCTTTAGGGTCTTCTGAAAGTTAGGTCCCTGGGAAAGGCTACCTGGAGCACACACCCGTCCTTGGCAGATGTTTATAAATATCTCTCAGGCACTCCACAAAGTGAAAGGTCCTCATCCTGATTCTGTTCTGAATTCAGGGCCCACCGCATCTTCTTACTTAAAGAAGAAAAAGTCATATCTGTCTTCTCAAAGTACTCTTGGCTGCATTCCCTATGGCTCATCCTCACACAAAGTCTATGGTATACACGGCACAGGTATCATCAGACCCATTTTGCAGATGAGAAAACTGAGGCCTCAACAGATCCAGTGACCCACTCAAGGTCACGCATTTGGAAGCAGCAGAGGTAGGGACCCTCCCCTGACCACTTGAGCTCAAGAGCAGGCTTCCTTCCCTGCTGTCAGTCTAAAACACCAACTCTCATGGCCACACGCCCCTCCAAGGCATAAAAGGATCTGCAGGAGACATCTGGTAAGATGCAGAATGGGAACTCTGCTTCTGGCCACAACAGTGTAGTGACTGTGTCAGAGTCATCCTTCTGCCAAGGACAACTATGGAAACTGGAAAAAAACAACCAGAAAACCTTCTAGGCATTGGGAGAACTTGGAGGACAACCGAGGCAGACAGGACTCAAGGGCTAAGATCCCAGAGAGGAGGAGGCCATGGAGAACCGGGCTCAACATTCTGCTCAGTCTGTTTCCAAGTTGCTCACGCACAAGGCTGAGCAGCTGAGAACGGAGGCAGAGAGTGACAGCTAAGAGGATGCAAAGGCAATCAGAGATGTGGGCAGTTTTTTGATTCTGGGAAAGCAAAAACTGAAGCTCGGGGCTCACCAAGGAGGTCGGTGGGTGGGGGCGGTGGGGTGTTTCTGGTAAACTATCCAGGTTTTAAACGAGAACCCCGAAAGGCTACAACATTTCAGAGGGAGACCAGCCTTCCCAAATCCTGAAGTCCAGCCTAAGTCACCTCCAACGCTGATAGGAACGAGCCAAAGAACCTCAGACTCTCTCTGGAAGAAGCAAAGGTCATTCAGAGCCACCCCGTTTTTCATACATAATATCCAGGAGTCAATGAGACATTCCCACAAGTGCCAGGAAGTAGGGCCAAACCGTTAAAAATCGAGCAATATAAACAAACAAAGGAGTCAGAAGAGAAGAGTTCAACCCAGAATTTTCCACAGTGCTGACAGATATCAGGCCACCTTTAATTATAAGTGTGGGAAGCTCTAGCAACCTCAAGTGGAGGCATACAAAGGAAACCACAGGTAANCCACTGGAAATGTTCAAGCAGAGACTTTGTGCCTGCATGTTAAAACTGTCGCATGAGGATGCACTGACAGTTAGAACAGATGGTCCCTGTATCCTTCTAATTTTAAGGTTTTAACTTTTGTGAAAAAGAAATAGTGACTTGGGGTATGGGTTTTTCAAAAATCTTTCTCATAAATCCTCAGAATGAAGAACGACCAGTCCGAAGCATACAGATCTGCTAATACTAAAGTGTCTTTCTAGTTTTAGAGCAGGTGCTAACGAGCAAAAGAAGAAAGTAACATAGAAAAATGCTTTCACTCCTGAAGATTTAAGAATGCATATAGCAGTAAAATGCATGTGTGGATAAGTGAATCTATAAAACTGCCACCAATGAGTTCCCCTTTACAAGTTAATTACCCACAAATACTCTTAGGACACAGTCTAATTAAGACAAAAGATTTCTAAGCCTCAGCTTAATCCTTTTTATTTCAAGCAATTCTGATAAAACAGAAGTCTAAAAAGCAATGAAAGAATCTGGAAAGCTCCATGTGGTTTGTGATAATCTGGTTCTCTCTGAACTGGCTATTGTTAGGCTTACATGTGGAGTAAAAAGCTCTAAGGAGGCGCTATATAAACTGTACACCCTCAACTCCATTTTATGGCTTGATTACTCTTCTTTCTCTTTAAATGGTCTTAGATATAATGCATTTGCTAACAGTTTCCAAATGTATACTGTAGCCCATACTTAACTCGACGCATATACCCAACTACCCACCTGCTATCTCTACTTGGATGTCTAACAATCACTTCAAATTTACTATGTACAAAACTGAGTTCCTGACATCTCCCTACCCTGTGGCCTCTGCAATCGTTTCCATCTTGGTAATGGCTACTTTACTGATCCATGCGATCATAAAGCATAAAGAGTTTAAGTTGTCCACGAACACAAAGTAATGAGGTGGCCAAACCACTGCTGGAACCCGGGAGCCTGGCTCCGGAGCCTGCGCTGTCACCAACATGCGTACGATGTTGCCGCAGCAAAACGTTTCGGGCTCTACTTGCAGAATCTGCCTGCTTCTCATTGTACCTCAGCTGCTGCCGCTCTGGCCTATGACACTATCAGTTCTTCCCTGCATGACTGCAATCATCTCCTACACTATTACGGCAATAATATTTTTACAGTCAAAAACATTTCAGTAGTCCTTAAAAACCTAGGTCAGATCACAACAGTCTTTTACATGTATAACTTTCTGGTGGCTCCACACATTGGTCAGAGTAAAAGCTAAAGTCCTTACAATGGATGATATAAAAATCAACGTTCTCAAACAGAACGTAACGGATATAACCTAGCTGATACTTCAGAGTTATAATGGGAAAGCAGTAACTTAAAAAAAGAGCTAAATTAAACACATCAATTTAAAATACTGTCAATTAAAAAATTTTAAAAAATTTAATTCTACTATGAAAAAAACAGCATAAAAGATGTGACTAGTATGGATTTCAGTGCATGCTCAATCACTTAGCTGCATCTGACTGCAATCCCATGGACTGTGGCCCACTGTGCTCCTCTGCTCGTGTGATTTCCCAGGCAAGAATACTGGAGTGGGTTGCCCAGGGGATCTTCCCGACCCAGGGATCAAGCCCACAGTTCCTGTGTCTCCTGCATTGGCAGGCCAAACCACGCCAAAGCCCAGGAATCATCCTTGACACCACCTGCCTTCTACCTGTATCCACTCCAATACCCAGTCCTATCCATTCTTTCCCAAATTTCCATCAAAGTATAATACTTACTACCCATCTCTACTTATTTCTACCATCAAACTCTTAGGACAAAATCTTGTCCTCTCTCTGCTGAATCACTCACACTGACTGATCTATTTGTATTCAGGTAGGCCCTCAATTAAACTGAAGATTTTAATATTAAAAAAAGGAAGTCCTAAACCACCCAATCCTTACATTATTTTAGTAGCTTTCCACACTCTTGAAGTATTAAGAACAAGAACCTGAACTTAGTCGACAAAGTTCTACGTGACTGGGCCCTGGATTTCTCTCTCGCTTCACCTTATAGCGTGTTCCTCCCACTCTAAGCACTCTGGCCTTTTTCAGGCGCTGCTGTTCATCCTTTCTTCTCTTATGGTGGATGACAAGTTTGCTCGCCGCCTGCCTCTACAAAGATGAGCTCACTGGCCACTGTGATCGCTGACCTTCAACACATCCTGAAAGCGTTTCAGACCAGAGATCAAGAATGAGGGACCCTATGCTCTGGGATAAACTGGCAGAACTGGCCTTCAGACAGTTAAAGATACATTTCAGGAAAAGATTTTACAACCCCAATTTCCTGCATCTTTTCAGATCTCGAAAAGCACTAAAATAATTAGTGAAGACACCTGCTTCTTGTGACCAGCAGTAACCTGCTCTAGACTAGCAGCACTGTCTGTAAAAATGTATGTGTGAATCCCCTGTTACCAAAATCACAAATATACTAACACCACCCTCCCTTTGGGGCAATTCCTCAAGCTATCTGAGAGACTGTCTCCCAGGCTATAGTCCTTATTTTGTTCCCAAATAAAACTCAAGTCACGACTCTGACGCTGTGCAGTTTTCAGTCAGCGTCACCACAGGCTCTTTACTCATGCAGTATTGCCGATTGTCCTTCCTTCAGCTCTCAGCCAGGCATTCTGCTAGGCGCCTGGGCGTATCCCAGCAAAATAAAGTCTCTTCCCTCATGACGCTTAGGGCTAAGTCGGGAAAAGTGGTAGAGAAAAAACCAGCAATCAAATGACATACATTGCGAAAAGTGCTACAAAGAAAAAGGACAGAGTGCTGAGAGAAAAGGAATAACGTAAGGCAGAGAAGCCTACTTTAAACTGGGAGGTCACAGAGTAATTCTTTCAACAGGGGCACTGACATTGAGTTCTCAGAGACAGAAAAGGACGTTGTCATTTAACTGGGCCACAAAGGAAGAGAAGTCTTATTTCTGTAGGTCTCATGTGCCAACAAAATATAGCATTTGAATGATCATAATCAAGATGAAACTACACAGTTAAGCTGACAATTCAAAAAGAGAAAAGATTTGTCTATCATTGCTTCTTACTTGGTGAAAGACTGAGACTGTGTTACCAAAAACGTTTAAGAAGCAGCACAGGGATGGGATGAGAGAGGAAAAGACCAGAAAAGAAGGGGCCACCTGCCCAGTAACCAATGGAGTGTATAGGTAGCTGTGTTTACCAGGCTAATATAAGCAGTGAGTCAGCAAAAAGCCAGGTGTCAATGGATCTTTTCTCTGCCCACTCTAAGCAGCTAGAAAACTTGGCTCTCTCTGCTGGATAGAAGAGGGGCTCAAGGGCAAGGTCTGAGGCAGGCTAATAAAACAGCCACCGCACCATCCAGCGGTACTTGCCCAAGAAAGGCTGGGGAAGAGGAAACCTTCGCGCTCAGCAAAACACAAGAAACAGGATCCAGCTTAAAGCAGATTAGGGCAAGGTGGTTCTGGTAAGATTTCACTGACCTAGTGTAACTATTTCTTTAACTCACAATTAAAATGCTTATTCAGTCCAGTTCAGTTGCTCAGTTGCGGCCGACTCTTTGTGACCCCATGGACTGCAGCACGCCAGGGTTCCCTGTCCATCACCAGCTCCCGGAGGTTGTTCAAACTCATGCTTATTAAAGAGCCCCAAATCCAGACTCCAAAATTTGCTGAAAGCAAACTCTAGATTTTAAAGAAAAATATCTTTATCTTCCTTGGGGTCCATAAGTATTTCAGGGCTTCTTTCTACAACTATCTTTTCTCTAAAAAAGGCTAATATGTATTAACAGTAACAGAAGAAGGGCTCATAATGATGGAACTGGGTCTGGCAAAGCAAAACTGTACAAACTAGAACACAAAAGGGATTAAATAGCAGTACAGGCAGAGATAAAGCGCTAACCAACCACTCGATACTGAACAGCAAAGACAATGAATCGAAGACAAACCCCCACCAACGCACAGCTATGAAAATAGCAGACTCTTCAACCTGCCTTCCTCCACCTCCATACTTATAATTCTCAGCCTATTACTGTTCCAGTGGTAATAATTAAATAAGAGCACAGAGCCTTTATTTTTTTCTTCTCCACTTCAGGCCACAGGAAAAGCTGAAAAAAAAAAAAAAAATGGGGGCAGGGGGTTAGCTATGACTGTTCACAGGAGAAAAAGGCTATCTAATTGTTAGTACTCTTTGCTCTGGAAATTCCTAGCTTCTACCACCTCATGGACATAAAAACCTGATGACTATTTCTGAAGGTCACAGAACTGAATGACCAGAAATAATGGCTTCCTTTCAGGCTCCCTCGGGTATCCCTTTCCATCAACTGTGAATCTGCAAAATGTTTTAGTCATTGCTAAGAGGCAATTCTGTGTAGCAGATACAGAACAGCAGAAACAACAACAGCAAAAAACAAAAACAAAAAAAGGGGAGGGGGCCTGGGGGGGGAGCGGAGACCCAAAACACAAGCGACACATTTATCTTACCAAAGCCCCCTGTCAGGCAGTCTGCTGATTCTGCTTGCCACAAAGCTCATCCTTCATTTGTGCACTGCCAGCGCAAGCTTGGATCGCGCAAACAGTCACAACCTCCTTTGGCTATAAGCTCTTTCCATTTGTCCCAGCTTCCACACTGCAGAGGAGCTGTGGCACAGTCTGTCAACGGCTGCACATACTTGGTTTCCGAGAATAACGCGGTAAATGAGGACAGCTACCACTGGGAATGCCTTCCCCCACCAACAGCCAGCCGAAATGAAGCTTCTAGCTGCTCCCTGGGCTTCTCACCTTCACAGCCTCAGAGAAGTGCCTTTCACAGAACAGGCAGGTACAGCCACACCACATCAACATCCCCGCATAGCCAACACCCTGCAGTGCCCTCCTCGGCCTGCGTACTGTTCTGTCTCCCGCATCAACTCTTAGAGCTTTCTACATTGGGGAGCCAGGGAGGAAAGACTTTGTGCTGAACAAACAGAAAGCTTCTGCCAAACAAGCATCCGTGTGTGAGAGAGAGAGTGTGTGTGTGAGTGTGTACGCGCACGCGCGTGCCTGGGTGTGGGCACAGTTTGCTAGAGCTGAATGCAAATGAACAGTTTGAGACTGGAGATCACAGACAGTATCTGCCGCTCTTCTTCAAGCTGTGAGCATCTTTTATAAAAGACAAAAGCATCCAACAGGCTGGGCTTAAAGCTACAGGACGTTTATTCACCATCCACATTTGTACTCTCATTTACAACCAGAGAACAGCTCAAGGAGGTGAAAAATATTCTAAACAGGATAACACTGTTTAGGGAGCTTGGTTCCATAAAGACAAAGGAAAAACAATCTCTCCATGTTTCAGCAGAAGACTAAAAGACTGCCAGGACAAATTTCTATGCTTTTCTAATGTTTCTTCTCTTATTTTTCATTTTAGGTTTACAAAGTCATTTAAATGAAAACTGAGCAAAGAAAGACTTCAGAAAGACTTCTTTTGCAGAGCACAAGACCCTGAAGTCTTTTTAACTTTGGACTTTTTAACTTTTTAACTATGGACAACAGGACAAAAAAGCTCCTAAATGAAAAGCAATAAGCTCTCTGAAGTTTAAGTAACAGATTAAAACACCACAGTTGTAAACCTGAGCTTAGCTTAGTACCATCACATACTATTTATTGAATACTCACGATACTGCATGAAAGAACGAAATGTCTTCAAGAGACTGTTCCTGCCCTGAAAAAGTCACTTTGGGATTTACCCTAAAACAACCCATCAAGGACGTCTGTGTGATTAATTAGCACTCTTAACTGCAAAAATCAGGTCAAATCTAAAGAGACCAACTATTTTGTGATCAGGAAAAATCTTTGTAAATTATTTATAATCACAAGAGGGATGGGAGGTTATCAGCAGAAATTGCAAAACACTAAAGTGTTTAAAAAAAAAAAAATTAAGTGTCCTTTCAAGGGCCTACCCGATGTTGTCTATCAGATATTTTGGAGTTATCCGATAGTATAAACTCTGCATCTTTGTCTCTGGCTAGGTTATTCTAAAACTGTAGAGATGGAAATTACCTTGTGGACAGTGCTGGTGATGAAATACAGGTCAATTTTGCCTGGCAGAGAATATAAACTTCCTTAAGTCCAATTCTCATTTTAATATCTTACTGCTTCCTAATAATTGGTGAATTAGTGAGACAAATAAAATCTTTGACACGTGTGTTCATTTTGTATGAGAGTCACAATTTTTCCTTTGAATAAAACCTTTAACATTTGAATCTGTAGCTTTTATTTTGTAAAACATCTAATTAAAAATCAATTGGGAGCTTGTGTACACCTGTGGTGGATTCATGTCGATGTATGGCAAAGCCAATAGAGTATTGCAAAGTAAAATTTAAAAAATAAATAAATTAAAAAAAAAACCAAACTTCTCTAGGGTAAAAAAAAAAATCAATTGTCTAATTTTGTTTTAATAAGGTTCTTACAAAAGACCTAAGAACCAAGAACTATTTTAAAATTTTTAAAGAGTTTTAAGAACAAAACCAAACAAACGAACAAAATATATAATAGAGTACTCTTGTGGCTCTAAAAGCCTAAAATATTTATTTTCTGCTCCTTTACAAAGAGAAAAGAAAGCTTGCTAATCCTTGCTTCACAAACCCAGACAGCGTATTAAAAGCAGAGACATCACTTTGTGGGCAAAGGCCTGTATAGTCAAAGCTATGGTTTTTCCAGTAGTCATGTATGCATGTGAGAGTTGGACCATAAAGAAGGCTGAGCGCTAAAGAACTGATGTTTTTACGTTGTGGGGCTGGAGAAGACTCTTGAGAGTCCCTTGGACAGCAAGGAGATCAAACTAGTCAAACCTAAGGAAATCAGTCCTGAATATTCACTGGAAGGACTGATGCTGAAGCTGAAACTCCAATACTTTGGCCACCTGATGTGAAGAGCCGACTCATTGCAAAATATTCTGATGCTGGGAGACTGAGAGCAGGAGGAGAAGTGGGCAGAAGAGGTTGAGATGGCATCATCGAATTAACAGACATGAGTTTGAGCAAACTCTGGGAGATGGTGCAAGACAGGGATGGCTGAAGGGCTACACTCCACGGAGTTGCAAAGAGTCAGATATGACCCAGCAACTGAACAACAACAACAATCCTCGCTTTAGATCAAAGTTACAGCACCTCAACTGGCACAGATATTTGAGTAAGCGCAATCAACTTGACAAAATAGAAGACACTGAGGATTCAATTGGCATTTAGCAGTAAAGTCAAGTTAGGATCCAGACAGAAAACAGGCTCCTTTACTAAATACCATCCAAAGACATATCAGGGATATTTTATTGATAACACAAAAAGTTTCCTTTAAAAATGTCTAAAAATTTTCGAGTGCTACTTTACAAAAACACTTTTTTAGCTTTCTGTGTTATTTTTGGCTGTGCTGGGTTCTCCAGGGCTGGGCGTGGGCTCTCCACTGCAGTGGCTTCTCCTGTTGCAGGGCGCGAGCTCTCGAGTGCAGGCTCAGGGGCTGTGGCCAACTCCACTGCTCCAGGGCATGTGGGATCCTCCCCAGCCAGCGAAGGAACCTGTGTCCCTGCATCGGCAAGTGGGTTCCTAACCACTGGACCACTAGAGAAGCCCCAAAGAAACTGTTTAAGACTGTTTTTCACTGACTGGCTTTCAGACTTCTCAGCACTGATTAAAGTTTACTGAATATGCCCTTAGACAGAAACAAAGGTGAATACAAATTTTACTAGAATCTAATTTATGAAATACTTTTAAACATTGTAGTATAAATACAATAATGTGGAAATAAAACAAAAATAATAACAAAAACCTACTAAATTCAGAATTTATCTGACAAGAAAATATTTTTTCCCTCAGTAATACAAACCTACAACAGTATTTTTACTGTGTTCAACACTGTTGAGTACTGGGGGGAATGCTGAAAATTTATAGGAAATAGATTTTATCCTTCTAAAAAACTCTTGGGGAAAGAATGCCTTTTAAAAACTTCTTTGTTATCCAACATCAAATATGTATAAAAGCAGAGAGGATACTGAATCCTATACAGTTTTTCCAGCATTAATTATTAACTCATGGCTGGTCTTTCCTCCCTCCCATGCAATGATTTGGAAGAAAATCCCAGACAAAAGACACCCTTAACATAAACCAAGACTAATTCTAGAGGCTTTGCTCTATTATTAAAACCTATCTCAGCTGTAAGACCTCATGGATACTACTTTATTTTTTGGACAAAATGCCTAAAGTTCTCCCTCTTTTACCCTTTGCTATACTTCATGAAGGATCCACTGGGGAAAAATGTCCAAAGGCTGAGGAACTTTGTTCTGTGAAGCATCTGATTTGACTGACCTTCTTGATGCTGATGCCTAATGACTGGCTGGATAAACTTTTCCCAAAATGGCCAAAGATGGGGAAAAGGAAAGCTGAATCGAGGAAGAAAAATGATAAATCTAATAAATCAGTTACTGTCTGTAATAGCAGAAAGCAGAGGATAGATCTGCAAGGGAGGCACTGAAGTCAAGACCTGTCGCAACAGCTGGCCGTGCATTCCTCAAGGAGTCTCTTTTCTTGCCCTCCTCTGGCAGGTTACAGGTTCACCTAAAGTCCTTAACTGCAGCAAGCTCCCACTGGGATTCAGTAAGAGGGAGGTTTTCTTTGACTTCAGCAGCTTTCTCTATGCAAAAGCAACTCCTCATAACCAGCCAGTGGGTGGGGGAGCAGAAAAGTGACAAAGAAAGTAACTCTAAAGGAGTTTAAAATCGTTTGAGATTAGTATAGTCATATGAACTCTAAATAAGGCAAGTGCTTTCTTTTACTGCTTGGAACCAATTAGTTCAGAAAGGAGAGCAACAGAATTAGTGCCAAAGCCAATACCAGAATATGAAGCTTTAGGAAAAGAACAAAGGCACCCTCCTTCTTTAGAAATTAACCAGGTTACCGGCCTTGCTGTTCGAGACAATTAACTGAAGATGTGCGATTCTGATCCAAAAAGGATGTCCTAGAGACATTTCCATGACTAGCGTCAACGTTTAATGTATGACACATATGAAGCCAAATATTCACGTCCTTTGGCCCAAGTGTTTACAGGAAATGGGAACAGTGTGTAAGTGAAGAACAAGTCTTGCTGGGGTCAAAGACTCACACCAGGATAATGGTAGTCAAAATGGCTGATTACGAATCTGCACTGATCTTGAAAAATAGAATAAGCACAGGTTCACGAAGTTACAGTTCAGAAACCACTCCTAGAGCTTCAGTCAATGGGATTAACATGTATACAGTAGATGTACACACAGCAGAAGTGTACTTATCATTATAATCACAGAGGGGAAAGGGAAGGAGACAAGGAAGATAAGAGGACATCTTCTCCCAAAGGCAATAAACATGTTCTAATAAAGAAAGTACAGAGAATTAATGTCCCTTCAGATACTAATTTATTTTATTCTATTAAAGATGTCTGATTGAAGCCCAGCTGATTTATAATGTTGTGTCAGCTTCTAGTGTTCAGCAAAGTGATTCAGTTGTGTATATATTTATTCTTTTTCATATTCTTTTCCATTATGGTTTATTTCAGCTTACAATTTAGGCTCAATAAATGTCCAGTGAATTAATCCATAAGAAATAAGAATATAACATCAGTTCAGTTCAGTCGCTCAGTCGTGTCTGATTCTGCGATCCCATGAATCGCAGCACACCAGGCCTCCCTGTCCATCACCAACTCCTGGAGTTCAGTTAGACTCCCATCCATCGAGTCAGTGATGCCATCCAGCCATCTTATCCTCCGTCGTCCCCTTCTCCTCCTGCCCCCAATCCTTCCCAACATCAGAGTCTTTTCCAATGAGTCAACTCTTCGCATGAGGTGGCCAAAGTACTAGAGTTTCAGCTTCAGCATCATTCCCTCCAAAGAATATAACATCATATCACCTCAAATACATGCTTATGTTATATTTAAATCTACAGATAGCTGCGGCTAGTTTCTGAATTGGAATCTTCCATTTTTTTGTATACAGTGTTTCACAGAGCCACCTCTGATTGCTGGACAGTGTTTGCTTATGAATTAATTTTAGTCCTTTAAGGATTGCCTTTAGTTTCTGGTATTCCACAAGCACATAAAAAAGCCGAGTTACAAAAGTTTTTTTTCTCCGCAGAATTCCAAGCCAGAGTTGGAAGACAGCCTCTGTGTATGGTCAGTCATATCTGACTCTTTGCGACCCCATGGACTACAGCCCATCAGGCTCCTCTGTCCATGGGAGTTTCCAGGCAAGGATACTGGAGTGGTTTGCCATTTCCTACTCCAGGGAATATTCCCAGCCCAGGGATTGAACCTGCGTCTCCTGTGTTGGCAGGTAGATTATTTATCACAGTACCACCTTGGAAGCCCCAAAAGATAGTCTATCCAGTATTTAGATGAAATTTACTAGAAATGGGGGTGGAATTATTCACAATTAAAATTTGTATAAGACTAAGAAGCAATAACTATAGAAAGCCTCTATTCTCAAGCCATTATTTAGAAAATCAGCTGTCTGTAGTTTGTTCTTAACTTTGGCACACTCAGGAAAAAAAACATATTCCATCTTCCCAAGAATATCTTCTGACAAAATTACTTTTTATCTTATAATGATTTGATAAAAATTAATTTTTCAAACTATGTTACAGTCAAAATTAATTTTAACTTTACAGTTTAGATGACTGTTAAGACTTTATAAAGAGGGCTGAGCACTGAAGAATTGATGCTTTTAAACTGTGGTATTGAAGAAGACTCTTGAGGGTCCCCTGGACTGCAAGGAGATCACATCAGTCAATTTTAAAGGAAATCAATCCTAAATATTCATTGAAAAGACTGAGGCTGAAGCTGAAACTCCGATACTCTGGCCACTGATGCAAAGAACTGATTCACTGGAAAAGACCCTCACTGCTGGGAAAGATTGAAGGCAGGAGGAGAGGGGACGACAGAGGATGAGATGGTTGGATGGCATCACCAACTCGATGGGCATGAGTTTGAGCAAGCTCCAGGAGTTGGTGATGAACAGGGAAGCTTGGCATGCTGCAGTCCATGGGGTCACAAAGAGTCGGACACAACTGAGTGACTGAACTGAACTGAAGGCTTTATGTGGTATTATAGAATTTGCAGCCCTTTAATCTAGAGAGTAGGAAAGGAAAAGTCCTAATTAAAATTCCTAATAACTTAGTGCTTTGTCTTGCACATTAAGGGGAGAACTTTAATACATTTGCTCATGACCAACTGATAACAAACGTTCTTTTGGTGGCTTTTTGTAAACAAAATTGAGATGGGAACATTGTTAGTCATCTCTCGTATTCTTTTCAACTACTAGGAACTCTGTTTTCTCTCAGGGTGTTTTATGCTGTAATTATATCAACAACAATGTTTCTGCTATAACATCCTAATGTTAGGGTAATATTAATAATGCTGCTTTTCCAGAATTTTAATTTCAAAGAATGACTAAGACAACCTAATTCTTAAAATGTATTGTAGTAGAACAAGAGCTCTGTCTGATTTAGGTTAATTAAGATCCCACTAGGTAAAGACTTCCTTTTTTGCTATAGGATCTAAATTACTTTGAGTTAAGAGATTGCCAGAGAACCTACTCACAGCATTTCTAATTCAGTTCTTCAGTTTGTTTTCTCTTTAATTGAAAATGGTGTTAAGAACAGCTCACCTTTCCATAAATCACAGAAATATGGTACAGCTGAATCAAATAATGTGGTGATTCTGCTTTGCATCTGAGAATACCACTGAATTCCAACTTTACAGCTCAAATTTTTAATTACTCTTTTCAGCTGCTTGACACCTTCAACCCTCACTAAGCATAGCGATGTCATTAGTGACGGATTAATGAAGAGGTTGAAGAGGACCGGAAGCACTTTGCAGCAATCCATCAGAGACCGTGTTCCAGGATGGTGTTTATCCAAGTTAGTAATCTTCACTCTTTCATTCACTGACTCAGTTATGAATAATCAATTATAATTTCCTCTCCTCAAAAGATACCATGAAAAACTCTGTTAAATGTACTGCTGAAATCTAGATATCCTGTCTTCAGAACATCTCTACTACTATAGTAAGCCTATTAAAAAAGGAAATGAGCTTAGTCTAAGGATAATCAAACTTAGAAAATCTGTTTAGTGCCTTCCCTATGGGCTTCTTTTACAAAGTACTTATTTACATATGCCTAACCACTGGTCTGGAATAGTAACAATTTAATGCTAAGGAGACTGAAAATTTGTCCATTTTTCAAAGACGTAATAGCAGCCAGAAAATATTTCTGTACCCTTAATTTTAACATTAATAAAAAACGGAAGCATGAACTAAAAATTTAAGTTTTTATCTTAAGACTGTTAGTGTTTTAGCAACTTTGGATTAAGTAAAATGTTTAGAATACATATATACACCATATGGTTACACTCATTTCACTGTACTTTTTTAAATTTCAAATTCCTATTAATTTGTAGGCCACAGAGATTTGTGCTTGCGCTCAGTCGTCGAATCATGTCCAACACTTTGCAACCCGATGGACTAGATACAGCCATGATCCTTTTCCATGTAATTTTCCAGGCAAGAATAGTGGAGTGGGTTGCCATTCCTTCCTCCAAGGAATCTTCCTGACCCAGGGATCGAACCTGCATGTCCTGCATTGGCAGGAGGATTCTTTACCACTGAGCCACCTGGGAAGCCCAGGCCACAGAGATCAACCTCATGTAAATTAAGATATGCGACTCTTCACTTAAGGCCAGCAAAATAATGGCAAATTAAGGATTTAATATAGAACAATATTTATTACATTTGAAAATGTGTTACACTTAAAAGTGACTATATAAAGAAATTTAGAGTGAATGCTTTTGAAAGTAAATAATTGCCCTATCCAGAGTTAGAGAACTTTGTCTAAATCCAGATTTTCCTCTGTACTAGTAGTACTAGTTTAAGTCCAGTAAACTCCTTCATTTATCCTCTTTGCACTGTTCCATAGGCATTGTTCCTAGGGAATCTGACCTTTATGTAGCACTCTGAGCCCCATGAAACGATGAGAGTTGGTCAACCAGCAGTTGAGATGGGAGGGGAGTTTTATCATTTAAAAGTTCACAATTTAATAAAGTGACCGTCCAATGTAAATAACAACTGTTTAAATGACACAGATAGCGTCTGTACAGAACCAAATAATTATCACCATAAATTCTGGGCATTTGTACAGAAAATCAAGGCAATTTATATAGATGTGTGTTGTTGCAGGGTTATTAAAGAAGGAAAAAGCAAATTATTCATCTTTAAGTCAACATCTGGGAATATTGTGTAATATTTAAAACACAAATATAACTTCAATATATAAGCAATGTGTTCTGTAATATCCCACTTCCTAAGACTCTCCAATTCTTCCCTAGAATCAGATATGTTTTCCCCTCTAGAGTTTTGTGCCTTTAAAATGTTTATCCTGCAGTTTTCATAAAGTGTGTTGCAACCTCATGTAAAGAGGTTATACATAAACCCCTATCTACAGCAGTTTAATGTATCCAGAAGCTAGAGCAAGTACCTCTTTTCTGAACATTTTAATCATTGTTTCAATGAGAGGATCGTTGTGGCGCAACTGGTAAAGAATACCCCTGCAATGCGGGAGACCTGGGTTTGATCCCTGAGTTGGGAAGATCCCCTGGAGAAGGGAAAGGCTACCCACTCCAGTATTCTGCATGGAGAATTCCATGGACTGTATAGTCCATGGGGTTGCAAAGAGTCAGACACAACTGAGTGACTTTCACTTTAGCAGATTTGATGACCACTTTGGGTCAGTGAGAGACACGGGTAGAGAAGCAAATTTAATCTAAAATTATTCACTCAGGTACTAAGTGATTTTGGCAAGCTTTTCTCTACTCATGGATTAAGGCAATAAATAGACAAAACAACATCAATTAAAAATATTCAGATTACGTTTTACGTTTTCCTCCTCTTTTGGACTGTCAACAATGAAGAAAAAGGAGTTAACTTCTGTTTTGCTATCAGTCTCCACCCCCTATCCTTTCAGGGCTGGCCTATGGATTCTTTTCTTCTGAACACCCCATTCAACCTGGGATTGCATTCTTAATAAAGCACAGATAAGGAAACTGACCTTTTATAACCTCAGAACAAACAGAGATGTGCCAGGGTTTTAAAATCCAAGATACAGAACAAACAACAGGAAAAAAAAGGCGGGGGTGGCACACAGAGCAGAGGCACCAAGCTGTTAATAAAGCTGGCGTTTACCCGCAAGGAACAGGAGAGTGACTTACACTAAACTCCAGAGTGAAGAATCAAATTGGATCTTACATACAGTGGCTCACAACAAACAACAATACACATCAGCTTCAGGACCAGGTGAAACTGTACAGACTGTGTGCTTCAGCATGTATCTCTTAGAAAGGATCTGTGTATTATTTATAAACCCACAACACACCAAAAACTCGTGGTAAACTACAGCCGTCACCCACATTTTGTACTCCTGACTGTGGATGAGATGTGAAAATGGTGGCTTCACTGTGAAGCTGGATCACCCTCCTATCCAGTTGAATCTCAGGGACTTGCTCCACTGCTCCTGAGGCATAGTACCAAAATATGTGCATACCGCTTTACAATTCAGAAAATTGCCAAGTCTTTGGGAAAAATACACGAAAAACAAGTAGCTGAGTAATAAGAACCATTTTGTTTTTGTTTTTTTAATGTCAGAACTATTTCAAATGGCTTTAATCCAATTTCTTATTGGTTATGCATGCCTGGTATCTTCAAATTTAACCCAAGCTTACCCCAAGCTGCTAAAGGCAAAGGAAACTCTGGTTCTCTGAAGAAAACACTTAATTTTGGAGAACTACTTAGCCTGAGAGAATGAGGATGACATTTACTCTGCACTGAAGCAGCCCCGTCATACAGCAGAACAGGACACTCTGGTATCATCTGAGCATGCCCACACAGCCAAAGAACACTCTGTGCGTTCTACCTAAATACCTAGGGGTAAAATGAACAACTAGGAAACACATAATACGCCTCTCCATTACTGCCACCTCACACAAATCAGTCCCAAAATAGCAAATGCCCGGGGCTGAGATCTACTGCTGAAAAATGCTAAGTTTCAGCAGCTCAAAGCACTTCCTGTGTCTGGCTCAGCCACCAGCCCCCATTTAAAGCTGTAGAATTATAAGATTAAGGAAGAAATTTGAGAAAAAAAAAGACAGATACACACACATATACAACATACGGTTTCCGAGGAGAGTGAGGGTTCCATGCTTGTGAGGGAGGAGGAGGAGGAATATGCCGAAGAACCCTAGGGTTTCTCCCAGATTTGAACATGCTGTACTGTGGCATGAGGTCAGCAGAGACTGACTCCAGCCCTGTGAGGCTGAATTCTACCCTGACAAAGCAGGATCACTGTAATATGAAGCAAGAGGACCCAGGGCATGTTGGCTGCTGTACAGAGTGGCTGTTCTAGAAAGTAATGGCAATTCCAAAACAAGGGATCTATGCTGTCACATGAGGTGATCTTCAGCCCAGTTAAGCAATAAGCACCCAAAATACTCTGAATCCCAAACACAGGCAGCTCAAAACATTAGGAGAAAACTTTGTTCCTCAAACCTATTTTGTGTCTGAAGGAAATGAGCAGGAAGTGGGAAATTCTAAGAACTATTAGTTACTTTGTTTTGTATCACAAATAATGTCCAGATTCTATTCTAAATGAGGCACAGTCGTTTGGGCACGGTGACCTAGCCGAAGAGCCCCAAAACTTTTCTATTACTTTACAAGGAAGAAGGGAGAATGTTCTAAAAATATATTTTTGGTGTTAGAGATACACTGAAATTGAAGAGATGGTTTAAAAACCTCATTTCTCCCAAATACCCAAAAGGCGGAGGTTGCTGCAGACCTAAAGCACATTACCATTTCTTTTTAGGTCACCAAGAATGTATATATCTGTACTGTTAGAAATTTTTCCCTGAAATAAGGGGCACACACACACATCATAAATAGAGAAAGGAACCAGGAGATGGAATTTCCGTCAAGACAAAAACATAGGACACACCGCGCAGACAACCCTCTCCATTCTGTGGCCTCCCTCATATTACGGAAGTGTTACTCTAGACCAGAAGGGACCCAATCCTTTCATCATTCTCAAAAAGACAAAACTGATGAAAAGAATGGGTTCCAGATTCGGGGTGGGGTTAGGTGTGACTATCAGGGGGTCTCCCAGAGTGATGGAACACATGCACACGCACACCCAAAATCAGCACACACATCAGCTTCCCCTCAAATGTCTCCCGTGTCGCCTTCTGAGTCCCAGTCCTGCCATTTCCGAGACGCACGGCAATATTGATGAGAGCACCTCAGGCCTCTGCGACTTCTGGACTCTCATTTCCCCTTCAAGCACTTCAGGCCGCCTCACCTACAGCACGGGCCCCATGCACTTAGTTCCCTTTCCTGCTTTTATTTCCATCACAGATCTGTTCTCACAGACACCAACTGCCACGGATTTCTACGCAGAAACTGAAAGTCTGCAAATCAGAGTGTGAGTTCAAAGTTCTAGGCTTCTGCCGTGCCAGCTGACGACGTCTCCAGCAGCCACACGGCATCGGGGGATGCACGGCTGCCGCTCATTCATTCAGCAGCAGCTAACAACTCAAGCCTGACTCTGTGCTTGTCATCAAGAAGATAAGGGCACAGGACAAATCAAGGGAGAGAAGCTATTCTGTTCTCTTCTTGGGCTCTTTTCTGGTCTTGCACTCTTTTTAGTCTTATCTGTGATGTTGCGAAGTTGCTTCAGTAGTACGACTCCTTGCGACCCCATGGACTGCACCCTGCCAAGTTGCTCTGTCCATGGGACTCCCTGGAGGGACTCTCCAGGCAAGAATACTTGAGTGGGGTGCTGTGCCCTCCTCATTGGTCTCATACGTCCAAATAATATTTCTCAACTCCACCAGGGAAAGGACAAGAAGTGTGGAAAGAGCAGAACGATCCAAGCTATGAAGCACTCAGGATCTGCTTAGTTTCACATTCAAAAGTGAATCACAGGCACTTTACGGGTGGGGTGAAAAGGGTCTTCAAAGGGTATGAATATGAGAAAATCAATTCAAGTAAAAAATAAAAAATTCTAAGAAGCGACACCCTCATGGTCTGAAGCAAAGTCTGCCCATCTCCACAAGCTGTGGAACTGTGCCCTCTGGCACTTACCTCTGCTCCCCACTCAGACATCTCACTGCTGCTCTGTCCCTGCTCTGCTTCCTGAAGAAGACTGTCCAGGACTCCAGCAGACACATGGATAAACTCTTACATGACAGTGCTTCAGAACATTTAGCTCTTCTGGGACTTACCAGTTAGTCAAACGGAATTTACCTTTGCCCTTACTAACACGAGGTTCTGTTCCACCTCACCACTGAGATCACTAATCTCAGGACTAATCACCCTTTTGGAATTACATCCTAAGCTTTCATGTCTAAGAGATTAAATCTCATTGGTGCTACCCTATTCCCTCCCTCTCCCCCTCCCACCAGGATCTATTATGCTATCTTTCAAGTCAAAGTCAAGGTGGTATAAAGAAATCAAGCAAAACTACATTAGAATTGACTCTACTGATTACTGACTGTCCAACTTTCATAAGCACTGAACATCAGTTTCTTCATCAAAAGAAGAATCTAGCACACCTTTCAGCACACATTTCTGAGCACTGACATACAGATTATCAGATACTGCTGCTACAGTGAAAAAACCCACATTTCAAGAATAATCTCTTCTATGTACATGGCTCTTTACAGAAGTTTTCAAAGCAATTAATGTGACATAATCTCCATTTCACAAAAAAAGGAACTTGAGATTTGCACAATTCCTGAATATGGCAGGGCCTCAGTAAATATTAGTGACTACTCTGACGGTTGACTTATTCAAGATTACACAACTGGGGTAGGTTAGGATTAGAACCAAGGAATTCTGACTCTTCCCTAACATTCTTTCCACTATTTTGCCGTTCAGTTATTTGCCTCTATTTCTGTGCTTCTGTGTTTATTTGGAGGAAATAAAATTATATTTCTCATGCTCTATCTTTATCATTTATTATTTCTATATTGGCTTTCTTTAGCTTATATATATTTTGCATACTCAAACTTTCAAAGTTTCTCTATACATTCATCCTAATAAACTGAAGATTCCATGACTTATTTCAGCAAAATAAATTGAGATCACTTAGTTATTTCTTGATAGACTTCTAACACTACAACTTCACTCTCTATTTCCAATATTGTAATTTCTCCTGAGCAAGTGTCTCATCTTTTGGTTTCCAACTGTCTACCACAGGGATAGGACTCTCTGATCTAAATAGTTTGACCTCACACTCTTCACGTAATTTACCTAGAAGCCAGATCAGAATTCTTTCATTTCTGTCATTTCTCTTTTCATAAAGCAATGCTTAAGAATAATTTCCTTTGCCAAGAAGACTCATGGTCTTTTCAACAAATGATACCAACACAAGTAGCTATCAACATGCAAAAGAATCAAGTTGGACTCTTGCTCACAAAATATTAAAGATTAACTCAAAATGAATGAAGAATCGAAATGTAAGACCTAAAACTATAGATGTAAATCTTCACGACCTTGGATTTAGTCCATGGTTTCTTAGATGTGACAGCAAAACCATAAGCTATAAAAGAAAAAAAACAGATAAAACAGCCACCACAAACTTCAAAGTGCACCACTAAGAACATGAAAAGACAACCCATAGAAAGGGGGAAAGCTTTTGGCAAATCATGAGCTTTATAAGGGACTTGTACATAGACTATAAAAAGAACTATTACAACTAAATGTTAGCGAGAAACCCCAAATGGGCAAAGGCCCTGAACAGACACTTCTCAATAGAAGACTGACAAATGGCCAAAATGTACATTAAAAAGATGCTGGACATCATTAGCCTTCAAGGGAATACAAACCAAAACCACAATGAAATACCAGTTCACACCTAGCTAGGATGACGATAATAACTAGAATTGGTAAGAATGCAGAGAAAGTGGAGCCCTCATAGGCTGCTGGCGGGGATGCAACATGCCACAGTCCCTGCAGCTAACAGTCTGGCAGTTCCTCAAACGCTTAAACAGTTACCATACGATTCAACACACGACTTAGAGGCACATGCCCAAGAGAAATAAAGACAAATGTCCACAGAAAAACTTGTACCCAGACATTCACAACAGTATTATTCATGAAAAAAGGAGAAGCAACTCAAATGTCCATCAACTGATGAATGATATAGAAAATGTGATATTCATATAACTGAATATTACCTGGCACTAATAAAG
This sequence comes from Neotragus pygmaeus, assembly GCA_006410875.1. Taxonomy (NCBI): domain Eukaryota; kingdom Metazoa; phylum Chordata; class Mammalia; order Artiodactyla; family Bovidae; genus Neotragus; species Neotragus pygmaeus. The sequence continues at coordinate 24,066 of SJYV01006115.1, read as the reverse complement.
AAATACTGATAAATAACATACAGTATAATCTTGAAAACAGAATGCTAAGAAGCCAGTCACAAAGGATCAGCTATTTTATGATTTGATTTACATAAAATGTCCAGAATATTCAAATCTACAGAGACAGAAACTAGATTAGTGCTTGCCTAGGGCTGAGGGGAATGATAAGATTGGCAGTAATGGCTAGGATGTGTGGGATTTCTTTCTGGGGTAATGAAAATGTTCTAAAATTAATTATGGTGACAGTTGTGAAACTGAATAAAGTTAAAGTTGTGCGACTATAAACTTCCATGGATGAAGGGTATTATATGTGGATTGTATTTTTTTTAAACTGTTAGTTTGTTGAAAAGCTGTTAAAACTTGAAAAAGTCACTTCTTGATTAAACATTTTTAACAAGACTTGTGTTCTCAGCTACTACGACTCTTAAGATCTATTATATGTGGATTATATTTTTTTAAAAACAGTTTGTTGAAAAGCTGTTAAAACTTGAAAAAGTCAGTTCTTGATTAAATATTTTTAACAGGACTTGTGTTCTCAGCTACTACGACTCTTAAGATCTATACAGATTTATTGCATAGATGTGCTTGATTACAGACAGAATGGTATATATACCACAGAAAGCATTCAGAGTCAAGGAGAGAAGACAATGTAGACTGGATCTCCACTTTGGCACCAATAACCTGTGTACACAGATCTTACTAAGCCCGTTTTCTCATCTCTGAAGCCTCTTTGATAAAACTGTTGGCTGAATCAACTCTCTTAGAAAGATTTTCTCTTAAGTTTGCACAAACTTGAACTTCATGAGCAGTTGAGAATTCTAGGAAGGCTGGAATAAAGGATTAAAAAAAGAATTAAGCATTCCAATAAAAGATTTCTGTAGAAAAATGTCATCTGTACTTCATGCTATTTATTATGGGGAATCTTTGGAATATGCAGCTACTCCTCTACACGTTATATAAAGTATTCAGAGTAAAATATTTTATCATGAAATAAGAAAAACAAAGTTGTATTTACATTACACAAATGGCACTGTGAAGTATATACAATTGACATGTGAATTAGAAACACTCACAAAGCTGTTATGTTGTAATGCACCATCAATTTTGGGGGATGATGAAATGTCTTTACAGCCCAAACAATGTAGGACTATTTTTATCACAACTACTACTATTGATAACCACCAGAAGAATAGTGACCTTTTAGTACTAGGCTCTTTATACACATTACTTCAATTAATCCACAAAATACCTGGCACTCTACTTATTCATTGGCTTCATTTTTAATGAAGAGGAAATTAAGGCTCAGCGAGGGTAAGCCACCTGCTTCCCTGTGCTATTCAGCCTATCTCTGATGCTCTCGTAGACCGGCCTACATCAAATGACAAACCAAATCCCAAGGGAGATGCTTCATTTTATTCTACCCACCCTAAAGGAAGGTAGCTGCCTTGCAAGCTTCATTTTTGTTCCAGTGTCTTTAGGTTCACTCTGTGACAGCAGTTCAGAAGAACTGGTTTGTAAACATGTGTGACATTCGTACAGTATCCATCACTACTGGGCTTTGCCTCCTGAAACTCTCTCACCCTGGAGTGCCCTTCTACATCCAAGAGCTGTTAAAGGCTCAGAGCCAGTGCTCCCGTGAAGCTTTCTCTGAGTTCTTTCTGTGGAAATCTTTCTCCCAATCCTAGTATTTCACGAATATAATTATAAAACACCTACACTGAGCCAGATGTTGTGATAGGCACTGAGTTAGATATATTTACTTTTTTACCATATGGTGCAGACCAAAAAAATCAATTGTATGTATGTTTCACTCAGTGTATAAAAACTGGCCAACAGGCTACATGGTCTGCAAAATGCCCTGATAGAGAAAAATGATCTTGATCATAGCTTCAGAAACAAAGACAGTGGAAGGTGAAAGGCATTTCTGACTTCAGTTTCTAAATTCAAAGAAAAACTTAAAACTCACAACCTCGTTGCTATTAAGTTATTTAAAATTCAGGCTTTAAAAAATACCTTCACCGTTTCATAAAACGCGAATCAAGAACTTTTCTGGTAGGTTTCAACTGCCAAGTTCCATTTGTTTTAAAGGAAAACAATCACAGGCATAACAGCATATAACGAAACATTCTAGTGACACCAGAGTATGATTTTAAAAGAGTTTCTTTGAAATTATCCAAATCTCTACAGTAAATTGATTAATATTGTGTTCCATGTACCAAAGTCAATGCAAAATGGATGCTTACATTGCTGATAAGATGTTTAAAATCTTAATTTCACCTTGTAATCACAAGCGTACTACTACTTGTACCAAGTAGAGAGAGCATTTCCAGCAACTTCAGGGGAAGAAGGAGGAGGCAGTAAGGCTGGTTTGTAGAAGATTTTAGAAAAATCAACTCTTTTAAAGTTGAAACAACCCATTTATCTTCACTCCTTTCTTAAAAACATTTAAGATAGCACACAGTGTGTAATGTCAGTATATAACTTGAGAGTTTTACACATATTCAATATAATCTCGTAACAGCCCTGGTAAGAAGTTGTTCCAACCATCATCTTCAACCCAAAGATGAAGCTGAGAGGATGAGAATCTTGCTCTAGGTAAGAGCACTGACAGGTAAAGAAGAGACTTGAACCTGGGTGTTTCCAGCCCATATATGTATGTATATATGGTAATATTATATATATGTATATACGGTAATTCTGGGTAACCATTAAAGAGCACACCACCACCTCTGAGGCTGCCCACAATATGAAGAGAATAAAACTGCTCAGAAAACAAACATGTCACACTGTCCTGTGCTAAATCGAACTAAACTAGATTCCCAAGTACCAGCTATGAGTGCTAGAGACACTGATCTGATAGGAAAATCCTTCAAGAGTACAAAAAAATAAAAAATAAAAAAATAAAGAGAAAAAACATATCTCACAGTTTCAAACATGCATTCACATTTCTCGAAACTCACTCTTCTCTTTGGCTTATATGATGAGATTATAAAGCATTTTGTTGTCATGTCCTGCACCAACTCCACACCCTCTCTTGGGGGCTCATAATCAGAGTTAACACCAACAGCTTCTCAGCCACAGCACCGAAGACGCTTCCAAGAGCGGCTTCCAAGAGCGGCTTCGCATTTCTCTAAGTGTAGCTGAGCGATTGCCCTGAAGGGAGGTCGCACAGACCTTGCCTCCACTTGTGCTGCGCAGCCTCTAGGGCAGCGTTGCTAGACATTCTGGATCCTAAGGGTATTGGCCTCTCTCCCTCCACTTCAGCAGCACCAAGCATGTCCCTGCTACCCAAACAGAAAGACATGGCTGAACCTCCTTTCCTTCTATCTTGTTTTTAAATCCCTGAAAGGGAGGAAAAGAAATGAAGAATTCTTAGAGAAGATTTCATGACTATACCTGTGGCTTTAAAAACTGTTTTAATTTTTTATAATACTGTAGACTGTTGATTTGGAGAAGGCAATGGCACCCCACTCCAGTACTCTTGCCTGGAAAATCCCATGGACGGAGGAGCCTGGAAGGCTGCAGTCCATGGGGTCGCTGAGGGTTGGACACGACTGAGCGACTTCACATTCACTTTTCATGCACTGGAGGAGGAAATAGCAACCCACTCCAGTGTTCTTGCCTGGAGAATCTCAAGGACGGGGGAGCCTGGTGGGCTGCCGTCTATGGGGTCGCACAGAGTCGGACACGACTGAAGCGACTCAGCAGCAGCAGCAGCAGGCTGTTGATCACTATATAATCTCAACTGTCAGAAAACCGGGTCCTAAAGCGATTCCATGAATAAACCAGGTGATAAGGAGACAGTTATGATTATACTCACCGCTACTTCAGCATGTGTAGAATAGATTTTTTTCCATGAGGATACGGGAAGGCTAAGGAAATTCAATAAAGCATTCCCAGCATTCTCACAAGAGAAAATGGACTAATACAGGGAACATCTGAAGTACTTCACCCTCACACGTTGCATTAGTGGGTATCTACTAATTGCCCTCGCCTTCTCTCTGAGAGAGCGGCGCGCGGGGCAAGGCTGTGTGCAGCGCCCCACGGCACCAGCATCTGCGCAGCGCCCAGGGCACGAAGGGCGCTCGGCTGGAGAGAGCAGAGTGGGGAGCAGGCAGAGCATCTCCTTGCTCTCTCAATGGGCTCCGTAACCTTGGGCAAGCGTTTTGAATCTGAGTCTCAGTGTCCTCATCAGTAAAACAGGATTATTCACTTTGTATAAATGCTGTGAGAATGAAATGAATTAATGTGTTAAGAGGTTTTTTTTCCTCCTAGGCACAAAAGAGGCATTCCCTCTTTAAAGGTAATCCCCATATACTTGAAGACTAATCTAAAACATAAATTTAACCCTAACACGAGCTCCATTAATGCATGCTGCAAAAGGATTCTTAAAAATGAATTTATAGAGGCTCCTCAGTTACCCACCTTGTTTTTAAAAATGTAATACAATGGTTCAGTCTTTTTCGGATCACACACCCTTTTGAGAATTTGATGAAAATTCTTCCTCCAGAAAAACTCGTGGACACATACAGATTTACATGTAATCCTAAGAAATTCAGGGACCCAAGATTAAAATTCTCATATGTAATATTTTGCTTTGGATACCAGGGAGCACAGTCCAAACTATAACTCAGTGTTATCAGGTAAACTATCGATGTTCTGATGTTCTCCGTGTCCTTTCTTTGAAAACTTGCATTATATGCCTAAGAAGTTTTTGTGTATAATACTTCTATTTAGAAGATTTTAGACTCTATAACAGTCAATTCACATTAAATTGCAAATTTGAAATCAGAGTTTTTTTCCTTAAGCTTTTAGGATTGGCTTATAAATCATGATTCTTTCCAAAGCCTAGTAAAATTTAGCAATCTTAGCGATCTGTCTCAGTTGTACAGAATCCACCTGCCAATGCAGGAGATGTGGGTTCAATTCCTGGGTCAGGAAGATCCCCTAGAGCAGGAAATGGTAACCCACTCCAGCATTCTTGCCTGAAAAATCCCATGGACAGAGGAGCCTGGTGGGCTCAAAGAATTGGACACAACTGAGCAACTAACACTTTAACATATGGCTATAAGTCATTTATTCCCAACTCATTAATACTATTAACTATAAGTATAAACTGGCTCTTCTTTGGGAGTTTTTAATATAGCATCAGAGCTTAAATTATTCATATTTGGTATTTGAGAACCTCCTCCCAACTGTTTTATTCTTGAACAATTTTGCCAGAGTTGGGAGATTTGCTTCATTTTTTACCCAGATTCCTCTGTGGTGTATTTTGAACAAGTAGGGTAATTAATTTTTTTTCAGGTAAATTTAGTACGTATTTCTTTAAACCTTAGTTTCCTTGTTGGCAAGGAGCTCACTGGACTGTTATAGAAATGCAAATATGGTCATAGTATAAGTATTAAATATAAAATCCTGCTAGCCAACAATGACTAGAGGAAGTAGAATGGAAAAGAGATTGAGGGTTCCCGAGAGCTTAAGATAGGTGCAAGGTATTTAGTCTTGTTTTGATCGCTTTAAAGAACAAAAAAATCCAGGATATTTTTCAGAAAAAAACATAAAGATGTTTTAATATGACAAGTAAACTAATCTGTTATACATGATCTCAGCTCATAGGGAATTAAGATTAATCCTGAATTTGCAAGGCTAAGTTTTATGTATCATTACAAAAGTTTTATTTTGGCTTCCCAGGTGGCGCTAGTAGTAAAGAATCTGCCTATCAATGCAGGAAATGCAAGAGATGTGGGTTCGATCCCTCGCTCTGGAAGATTCCCCTGAAGTAGGAGATGGCAACCCAATCCATTACGCCTGCCTGGGAAACTCCACGGACAGAGGAGCCTGGCAGGCTGCAGTCCATGGGTCGCAAAGAGTGGGACACGGACTGAGCACACACACACAGTGAACAAGACTGTGACATCTCGTAATTCAATGATTATCAGCACAGGCTGTGGAGCAAGGCATCTTCTAGTTGACCCAGAATGCAGAGGAATGTAGATGTTACAGTGTTAGAGCGCTCTTGGTCCAGATACGAGGTCATCAGGATTCCAGAAGGTTCTGGGGGGAAGAGGTGAACTATATTATTTGTGTTTTAAGTCAGCATCCAACTAACTGTTCTAATTTAATTGTCAAATAGTACAAAGAAATTGTGACCCTCACTGTAAGAGTTTAGGGGTCTCATTTCTAGTCAGAAAGTGAAAAGCAATAAATATCACCTGTGTAGAAGATTCTGAAAGGCATTTTCTTGGACTCTGATTCAGGCATACCTGAAGTCAAATTTGTTTGGGCTAGTGTGCTCTCCTTAAAAGACCTGCAGGGAGACTAACCACTCCCGCCAGGAGTAAACACAGAGACTGAAAGCTAGAGATGGGTTGCTGGCCACTCAAAATAAGGACCAAAAGGATGGAGGGCAATGCAACAAAAGCCCCCTCTGCAGCCTCTTTTCTTACTTCGGTGGAAATGGCAAAACCCAGTCAGAATAATCTTCCACCTGATACAACTATTAACTGCTGTGTGAGCTAGAACTGCTTGCTAGGTCTGAGACTAGACTAATACAAAGAAAAGGAGAGATCAGTGCCCTGATGTCCTGGGAGGCCAAGCTGGAGTGCTAAATTCATTCATTCATTAGTTCATATACATTGTCATTTACCAAAATATTTTGAGTTTATGGCATCTGTAAGGCTTTGTGCTAGCATGCATGGAGAATACAGAGATGACCATGCTGCTGAAAAGCTGGATGGAAACTAATGCCTGATATAAGATGTAGATTTTCAAATATTTAGCACAACGCCTGGCACATAATAAGCAGTCAACAAATGTGAGCAAAAACAAATTCAGTCAACAAATTCTCAAAAAATCAAATGGTTCTTCAGATGATACAACAATGCTCACTAAACAATCCTTATGATAAACACTTTTTAAAAATCACTTTTGAGATATAATTCACACATCATTATAGTTCACTATATAGTTCAATGAAAGTATACAATTCAATGATTTTTTTGTATATTCACAGAAATGCACACCCATCACCACGATCAATCTTAGAACATCTTCCTCACCTCAAAAAGGAGCCTCCTACCCCTTAGCCATCACCCTCCTATTACCCCATCCCTCCTGATGCTATGGAACCACCAATCTACTTTCTGTCTCTAAGCCTTGCCTATTCTAAATATTTCATATACATGGAATCACACAATATGTGGCCTTTAGCCTTCTTCAGCGATCAATGCAAAGAAATAGAGGAAAAGAACAGAATGGGAAAGACTAGAGATCTCTTCAAGAAAATTAGAGACACCAAGGGAACATTTCATGCAAACATGGGCTCAATAAAGGACAGAAATGGTATGGACCTAACGGAAGCAGAAGATATTAAGAAGAGGTGGCAAGAATACACGGAAGAACTGTACAAAAAAGATCTTCACGACCCGGATAACCACGATGGTGTGATCAATCATCTAGAGCCAGACATCCTGGAATGTGAAGTCAAGTGGGCCTTAGAAAGCATCACTATGAACAAAGCTAGTGGAGGTGATGGCATTCCAGTTGAGCTATTTCAAATCATGGAAGATGATGTTGTGAAAGTGCTGCACTCAATATGCCAGCAAATTTGGAAAACTCAGCAGTGGCCACAGGACTGGAAAAGGTCAGTTTTCATTCCAATCCCAAAGAAAGGCAATGCCAAGGAATGCTCAAACTACCGCACAATTGCATTCATCTCACATGAGTAACACTCAAAATTCTCCAGGCCAGGCTTCAGCAATACATGAACCGTGAACTCCCTGATGTTCAGACTGGTTTTAGAAAAGGCAGAGGAACCAGAGATCAAATTGCCAACATCCACTGGATCATGCAAAAAGCAAGAGAGTTCCAGAAAAACATCTATTTCTGCTTTATTGACTATGCCAAAGCCTTTGACTGTGTGGATCACAACAAACTGTGGACAATTCTGAAAGAGATGGGAATACCAGACCACCTGACCTGCCTCTTGAGAAACCTATATGCAGGTCAGGAAGCAACAGTTAGAACTGGACATGAAACAACAGACTGGTTCCAGNGCACCCCACTCCAGTACTCTTGCCTGGAAAATCCCATGGATGGAGGAGCCTGATGGGCTGCAGTCCATGGGTCGCCGAGAGTCGGACACGACTGAGCGACTTCACTTTCACGCATTGGAGAAGAAAATGGCAACCCACTCCAGTGTTCTTGCCTTGAGAATCCCAGGGACAGGGGAGCCTGATGGGCTGCCGTTTATGAGGTCGCAGAGTCGGACGCGACTGAAGTGACTTAGCAGCAGCAGCTGCTGTAAAGTGCACCCACATCCAAGTTTCAGCTTCTTCAGATTGATATGCGGAGTTTTCTAGGAGGCATCCTTTCAGCAGTTTTAGGATTTTCTAACTCTCCGTGCCATAGTAAGTTTGTCTTTGATTGGCTTCTTCCTTCATTGTTACAGATTGTTGATTGCATTGCTATTTGTTGTGTGTCTCCACCTTAGTATCAGGCTTCATGGAAATATATTGTCACTTAATTCTTGACTTCATAATATTCATCTTTATTAATTTTACCCTGAATGCATACATGATAAGAAAAAAAATTATTTGCTATACAGGAAATAAAAAATGTGTTGTCCCCCTTCCCTACATTGTCCCAGATCTGACCCATGAGGGGGCATGATCAGAATGGAATTTTTCCTACATAATTGACTAACATCCATCATCACAGGGACAAAGGAAAAAACCTTTTTCCTCCTTACAGAGGGGAAATGACAGCTGGCCCTCTCTCATCCTGAAAGAGTCCTCCTTACTCCAGCCCAATGTTATATAGGTAAAATCTCTCCAGGACTTAGATAGCCCTATGTGTCTTGGCTTTAATGAATTAGGTGTGTGTTCACATTCTAGAGCTTCATTGCTTTTGAAACATAAAATACTGATAGAAATAGCTTTATAGCCTTCTTGGTACCTAGGGGACTTGGTTCAGTCTTTATCATCTGGCACTCTTGGATCAGAGCAATTAATTACACAAATTAATTATCAAGACATGTGAAGAATAAAGTCCTTATAGGGGAAGTAACAGCAAACATTCCTATTTTTGTATCTTATGAATTTGTCTGTCTCAGCAGGCTAGGGCTTTTTGCTGTTGTTTATTCTCTAAGTCCTGTCCAACTCTTTTGCAACCCCGTGGATTGTAGCCCTCCAGGTTCCTCTGTGGAAAGAGGATTTTCCGGGCAAGAATATTGAGTGGGTTGTCATTTACTTCTTCAGGGGATGTTCCCAACTTGGAGATTGAACCTGCAGCTCCTGCATTGAAGGCAGATTTGAAATGCTAACTTTATCTTACACTGGTTCTGTTTCCTCATCTTTCTTTAACTTACTGTTTATATTTTACACCTTTTTCCATTTCTTTAAGAATCTTTGTGGCCTTATAGTTTGTATTTATTTCAGTAAGAATGTTATACTTTGCTTTTGTTTCTTTTATTCCAGTCTAATGATCTTGGTATTTAATGCACATATATTTAATGTAATTTGCTGAGACACTGTGTTTATATCTACTAGCATAATTTTGTTGTCCCTAGTATTGCTGTTTTATGTTTCCCTTTCATTATTTTATTACTTCTTTAGTATTAATCTAGTATTTTATTACTACATTTTCACTTCTGTTAACTCTCTTGTTGTTGTTGTTCAGTTGCTAAGTTATGTCCAGCTCCTTGTGACTCCATGGACTGCAGCATGCCCTGTCCAGAGCTTGCTCAAACTCATGTCAATTGAGTCAGTGATGCCATCCAATCATCTGATCCTCTGTCACTGTCTTCTTTGCCCTCAGTCTTAACCAGCATCATGGTCTTTTCCAATGAATCAGCTCTTTACATCAGATGGCCAAAGTATTTGAGCTTCAGCTTCAGCATCAGTTCTTCCAATGAATATTCAGGTTGAATCCTTTAGGACTGACTGGTTTCATCCCCTTGCTGTCCAAGGGACTCTCAAGAATCTTCCCCAGCACCACAGTTTGAAAACATCAATTCTTCAGCTCTCAGCCTTCTTTACGGTCCAACTCTCATATCAGTACATGACTACTGGAAAGACCATAGCTTTGACTATATGGACCTTTGTCAGCAAAGTAATGAATGTCTTTGCTTTTTAATAGGCTGTCTAGGTTTGTCATAACTTTCCTTCCAAGGAACAAGTCTCTTTTCATTTCATGGCTGAAGTCACCGTCCACAGTGATTTTGGAGCCCAAGAAAATAAAATCTGACACTGTTTCCACTTTTTCCTCATCTGTTTTCATGAAGTGGTGGGACCAAATGCCATAATCTTTGTTTTTTGAATGTAGAGTTTCAAGCCAGGTTTTTCACTTTTCTCTTTCACCTTCATCAAGAGGCTCTATAGTTCCTCTTCACTTTCTGCCATTAAAGTGGTATCATCTGCATATCTGACTTTCTACATATTTTTTTAATTATGTTTCAACAGTTGTCTTTGATTTATTACAAAGTAATACAAGTTCTTGCTCTTTATATTTCCTGTTACACATTGGAATTTGGAAAGCATAGTTATTAATGATATGATTGTTTATTGTAATTCATCTTTTTTTATGGTTTGTCCTTTTTACCTTTATTGTCTGTAACCATTAAATAATATTTATTTTAGAGGTTTATGTGTCATATTCCAAAATCTGTTTGTCTGCTTATATTGTTCCATTTTTTGGTACTTATTCATCACCATTTGTTTTCTGTTTGCATATCTCCCTTCTAAAATATGCTGTTTCAAATGTTGTTTATAAAAGAACTCTATAGTTCTTTTTTATTTCTATATTTCATTTTATTTCTCTATTTATTTTATTTATTATTTATTTTTAATTTATTTNTTCATCACCATTTGTTTTCTGTTTGCATATCTCCCTTCTAAAATATGCTGTTTCAAATGTTGTTTATAAAAGAACTCTATAGTTCTTTTTTATTTCTATATTTCATTTTATTTCTCTATTTATTTTATTTATTATTTATTTTTAATTTATTTATTTTATTTCTATATTCTATTTTCTTTCTATAGAAAGTTTTCCACTTTTGCCTTTATTTTTTAGGTAGAGATATTTAGAGTAGCTTGTCGAAGCTGATAGCAACCCCAGCCAACAGCAAACAACGGAAAAGTTCCTCAGTCCTCTGGTCATATGGAAATGAATGATTATGATCTTGGATGTATAGTCTACCCCAGAGATTCAAGACAAGACCCAGCCATGCTGATAACTTGGTATTGGCCTTTTGAGACTCTAAGCAGAGACCCAGTTGAATCCATCCAGACTTGCGGACTGTAAAATAATAAATGGATCAGTTGGTAAAGAATCCACCTGCAATGTAGGAGACCCTGGTTTATTCCTGTGTCAGGAAGATCCCCTGGAGAAGGGATTGGCTATCTACTCCAGTATTCTTGGGCTTCCCTGGTGGCTCAGCTGGTAGAGAATCCACCTGTAATGTGGGAGACCTGGATTTGATCCCTGGATTGGGAAAATCCCCTGGAGAAGGGAAAGGCTAACCATTCCAGTATTCTGGCTTAGATAATTCCTTGGACTGTATAGTCCATGAGGTCACAAAGAGTCAGCCATGACTGAGCGACTTTCACTCATTAAGATGCTGAATTTGTGGCTCAGTAATATAAAACTAAAAGACTCTGTTTCTCCCATTTCTCCCCTGGAAGTTATATACTGAACTCTAAGAAGCACAAGCTAGAATCAAGATTGCCAAGAGAAATATCAATAATCACAGATATGCCGATGACACCATCCTTATGGCAGAAAGTAAAGAGGAGCTAAAAAGCCTCTTGATGAAAGTGAAAGTGGAAAGTGAAAAAGTTGGCTTAAAGCTCAACANGCGGTGGTGGTGTGGGGCACCTGGCAAATGGTGGTAGCTCCCTTTGCCTGCACTCTCTTGCTTTTCTCGAGGTCTGGGAGTTGCTTTGAAGGAGGGAGTGGCGTTAAGGCGAAAAATGAAATTATTTTGGTGTTGGGGCAAGAGTCTCTGCTTTCTGCATTGTATCAGAATCTCAGGGGAAATATTCACTTCTTCCGAGGACCTGGCACCTCCTCTGAACCACCTTATTGCTAAGAGCAGCACGTGTACTGACTGGTTAAGAAGATGGGGTGCAGAACCAGACCGCTGGGGATTCAGTCATGACTGTAGCTGTGTGCCCTTGGATGAGTTCCTCAACCTCTCTGTGTCTTGGTGTCATTTTCTGTAAAAGGATGATGTTAACAGTGGTGCCTCCCTGAATAAGGTTGCTGTGAAGCTTAAATAAATTAATATCTTGTAGAATGCTTAGAACAGTGATTGGCACGTAGAAAAAGTGCTTGTAACTTAGCCAAGATTTTCACTGGGGAATTCAGCATCATCATTAACTTCTTTTCTGGAAACAACTTTGACTCTACCTTCAAGTATTATATGGTCTCTCTTTGAGATCTTTTTCTTTCACTTTACCATTTTGCATCTGTCACTTGTTGCTTTCTAGTTCTTGATTTCTGTCTCTCCATTTTCCAACCTATCCAGAAACTTCCTGCCACTCAAACCTTAGAAGTGCTTTTATTTATTTATCTGTGAGTATTTTTTTGGTTGCACCTCTTGGCTTGTGGGATCTTAGTTCCCTGACCAGGAGTGAACCTGGGCCCTTGGCAGTGAAAGTGCAGAGTCGAAAATCACTGGACCACCAGAAAATTTCCAAACCTTTTTTTAAACTACACTGTGTGGCCCTAGACAAGTCACACCCTCTCTCTGGGCCTCAAACTCCTCATCTGTAAAGCGGTGGGCTTAGGTTAGGTGTTCTCTGATCAAGCATTCTGTGATACTATCACTTATAATATTCAAGAAGCCTTCCAGACCCTCTCTCATCTGATGTCCCCCTTTTAATAAAAAACTTAGTGCCTCCTCTGCCGTGAACCTATTCCTAATCTTCCAGCCCTAACTGACCTTGACTGAGCTCTTTCAAGACGTGATACACTCAGCCCAGACTCTGCTCTCACGGCTACGCTGTCTTNATCACTTCATGGGAAATAGATGGGGAAACAGTGGAAACAATGTCAGATTTTATTTTACGGGCTCCGAAATCACTGCAGATGGTGGTTGCAGCCATGACCTTGGAAGGAAGGTTATGACCAGCCTAGACAGCTTATTAAAAAGCAAAGATACCACTTTGCCAACAAAGGTCCATCTAGTCAAGGCTATGGTTTTTCCTGTGGTCATGTGTGGATGTGAGAGTTGGACTGTGAAGAAAGCTGAGTGCTGAAGAACTGATGCTTTTGAACTGTGGTGTTGAAGAAGACTCTTGAGAGTCCCTTGGACTGCAAGGAGATCCAACCAGTCCATTGTAAAGGACATCAGTCCTGGGTGTTCTTTGGAAGGAATGAGGCTAAAGCTGAAACTCCAGTACTTTGGCCACCTCATGCGAAGAGTTGACTCATTGGAAAAGACTCTGATGTTGGGAGGGATTAGAGGCAGGAGGAGAAGGGGATGACAGAGGATGAGATGGCTGGGTGGCATCACCGACTTGATGAACATAAGTTTGGGTTAACTCCGGGAGTTGGTGATGGATAGGGAGCCCTGGCCTGCTGCAATTCATGGGGTCACAAAGAGTTGGACACGACTGAGCAACTGAACTGAACTGAATGTAAAGAATAAACAATTATTTTGCTTTGCTTGAGGTGTATTATAATAGATGGGGCAAGATACAGCTCTTCCTCACAATACAGTTTGAAGATATCTCACTAGAAAGTAAAATTTTAAAGTCCCCAATCCAAACAACTTCTGAAGACCATTTTTTAAATGCCTACATATATAGACATAAGGATCTTAATGTGTCCATGAGTTCATTATTTTAAAAAAAGTTTAGTGAGAGGTGCCTCCTGAGAGGTAAATGATTTCAGCAACTAGATCTCTAGGCATTTTGTTTTGATTTATTATAAATCCTACTGAAATGGGTGCTTCTTTTTCCCTCCTGTTGTCCTCCACTGTAAGAAACTTAAACCATCCATTCTTTTTCTGACTAAGATTTGAAGACTAAGTTGCAAAGGAAAATGGATCTGGTTTAAGGCTTTACACCATACTCCCAAACGAAATTCATCCATCCCACAAGAGAAAATCAGGATAAAATATAACACGGCTATTCACTCAGTTGAAAGGATTTCTATTCTCACATCAAGGCAAGCCAGGCTGTCAGGGTTTTTCCATCCACAAAACACAGGGTTGGATTATGTACTCGTTAAGGTCTCTTCCATCTCTCAGAGACTATGACTTTTCTCTTTAATCCTTTTGAACACAGGCATAAAGAGCTGTGCTATGACTTGCCTGAGGCTAAAGAGAAGCTTGTCAGCATGGCTAGGGTTAGACTCCTGATTCATCCCTGTATTCGCTGGGGATATCCAGAGAAAGAAGTCAGACTCATTTCTGACCTCACAGATTTCACGTAGGGAGGAAGGACAAGCAAGCAGACGGTAATGGATGTGGCACACAGAGAACCAGGAGAAGGAAGGGGCAAGAGCTGGGAATTGTGTCTTCTCTTCTTTGAAATACTTCACATCCCCCTCCAAATGTGAGTCTTCTATGAAGCAATCTAGGTTAGACCTCATTCACTTAGGTTCTTACACTGATGTTTGGAAATGATGTAAAGGTTGACATATTTACTCTTGAGCAGGGGTAAAGATAAACCAAGAACAATTAAACCACACTTCTCTTCTTACAGCATGTCAACTATGCTGATTCATAGAGGGGGAACAAAACTGCACAGTTTATTTTTTAAATGCTCTTTTTATTACTAATCACAAACTGCCTGAACCAAGCAAGAAAGGATATGTTGCCTATCTTTTCCTTTAGCAGTTAAAGGTCTTTCTTTAAGGTGATAATTACCAAAGGATTTTTGTAGCCAACACATTCTTTACCTTTTGATTTTATTACGCGCGTCATGAATGCAAACGGATCCATCCTGCACTACATTTTTGATACAAAATGGAACTTTCATTTCCCTTATATTGTTAAACAGAAACATTCTGTCCTTGGCAAGCAAACAAGTTTGCCTGAGGTTGGTAACTATTTGGGGCTCCAAGGGATTCTGTGATTATCTGAGGTCCAATTAAATGAAAGAGCAGAAAAATGAAAACTGTATCTCTACTTACAGAGGTATTAAGAACACAGGTTAGACACAATTCTTTAAACACTATCAAAATGCTCCTAAACTACAGATTTTAATTCTACAATTTATCAATTTGGAGATTATCTCCAGAGTGTGCAGAACTTCCCACACCTTCTGGGAAGACACTCTGAATTTGGGTTCGGGGACACTAAACAGTAAAATGAATATGTAATTGCAATTTGTACACGTGACTAAAAAGACAGACTATATTTAGGTTAAACCTAAAATGAAATTTCTGGCCTCCTAAGTACTCTAACAAAAATGAAGAGATGTTGACAACAACAGGAGTATCACAGGCACCGCCCGCGGGAGAGGAGATGAGTCAGTTAAGATGTGTGTGCTCTGAGGTTTGTGTCAACGTGATACTACCACTATCAAAATCTCTGGATCTCTGGAGGACTCTAATACTTAACTCTAATTGTCCCCAACCACGACACTCTCAGAAATCAACATGTCCATAGTAAGGAATGTGAGAATGGTAGTTGTGTTCGGTCCTTAAGTCCTGTCTCAGGGAGTGCAGCCCTCCAGGCTTCTCTGTCCATGGGATTTTCCAGGCAAGAAGACTGAAGCCCTAGGGAATGGCAGAGGAAAACTTTGATAGGAGGGAAGCAGGTGATCTTGGCTTAAAGAATCGTTAAGACCTGAATAAGGAGATTGGGGGTGGGCAGTAAAAGGAAAGGGAGGATAAAGTGATCCGGGCATAAGAAAAACCTGAGTGAAAAGCAAGAGGGAACAAATACAGAGCCTGTACAGGAAACAATGAGCGATTCAGTCTGGCTGAACCCTAGGCTCACTGGCTAATGAAGTTAGGTTAATTGTCCTCTGTCATGAGAGGACTTAACCAATAAGCTGAGGAATATGAGCTTCATTTTGAGTACAGAGGGAGCAACTGAAGACGGTATGGCATGACTGAGACCACGAGAGACACAGTTTACCAAGATTTAACAGGCAAAATAGATATGAGAAAGGCAGAGCTGGAAGCGGGTGTGGGAATAGTTAAAAAGCTAGACATTTCTGAATGTACCCTGCTTTGTAGATTTGACTTTGGAACCATGTAAATGTTTTATGCGATTACAAAATCAAATTCAATCAGAATGGGGGGGAACCTCTAAATGTAAAAAGTGAAATGATAGAAGTCCAACAGCATCAAGTTGGTAAGTTAACAGAAAATTTTGAAAAAGTAAAAGAAGAAAATAAACACTTTAAAATTCATGTCTGACTCGTTGCCGACCCCATGACTATAACCTGCCAGGCTCCTCTGTCCATGGGACTCTCCAGGCAAGAATACTGGAGTGGGTTGCCACCCTCTTCTCCAGAGGATCTTCCCGACCCAGGGATGGAACTCAGGTCTCCTAAACTGCAGGCAGATTCTTTACCATCTGCGCCATCACGGAAGTCCAAAATTATTTCAAGTGATTTTAAAATATATTCTTACTGTACTTTGTACCTTAAAGACCAAAAGAACTACAAAGAAATATTAAACTGTTTTCCGTTGTCATCCTGACACAACACAGAAGCAATGAGCATACTTAGTGCTCAGAATGGTCCCTAAATGTTATTTCTCACTAAAGGAACCAGGGCTCCTTGGAAGAACACAGATGAGAAGAAAATTTCTTGACTTTTGTGTTACACAAGGACAGCTTGGGGTCCTGTGAAAACGTCTAAGGGCCATTTCAGAGAATATTATTATTCGGGGTACTGACCACTTTGTCATTTAGCTTGAGGTATCAGTCTATTTATGAATCACATATACATTGAATATTCTTTCCATAAAACTGTCAGTAGGCAGAATAAATTATCATACCCCAAAATGCTATGAATGTTCTATTAATATATATATTTCTTACCACAGATGACCTTCAAGGAATGTATATTAAGAATCCAGAAGGTGGAAGTATAATGGTGAACATGGAAGATTTCACCCCTGCCCTCATGAAGCCTAGTCTAGTGGAACACAGAGGTAATTCAAAATACTGAGACAGTGGCCTGGTAGATGGTAGGCAGTACACGGTGCTGAGAGAACACGAAAGAAGGGCAACTGGCTCAGAGCTGGTGGGCCACCAAGTTTCTCTGGAGCAATGACATCAAAGCTGAGACCCAAAGGACATTCAGGAGTTTGTACACATTTGCTTGTTTCTTGGGAATGGAAACTGGAGAGTGAGTATGGCAGGATTAGGAAAAGGGAGAGAAATCCATGCAAAAGCAGTCACAGCATGACTCCTCATGACTGAGAGGGGAAATAATAGTAATTTAGAGTGGCTGGTGGATAGCAAAGATGAAGCAAAAAGGTAAGCAGAGGCCCGGTCATAAAAAAAGAATCTACAGATTACGCTAGGGCAGTTTTAACTTTATCCTGAGGCAGCCAGTGAAGAACTTTTGGCAGAGGGAAGCCTTAATTAAATCCGTCTGAACAGCCACAATTCTTGCCTGAAGAATCCCATGGACAGAGGAGCCTGGCGGGCTACAGCCCACGGTATCACAGAGTCGGACACGACTGAAGCGAGACAGCATGCATACATGCGCACACATCCAGAACGGATTAGAAGGGGTGTGAGAAAGCACACAGAGGCCCATCAGAAGCCTGCTCTCAGGATCCAGGTGCAGTGATGGGGATGGAGGCATGCACTCAAATACTTGCTATCTGAGAGATGTTTAGCAAGCAGGGTCAATGGCTTCTATTGGTTAGGGGCTGAGGGTGTGATGGGGGAAAGATTAGAAGCTGAAGATAACGCCTCCTCTTCCGTCATAAGTAACTGGGTACACAGGGAGTGACCCTTAATAAGAGAAGACGGGGAAAGAAGTAAGTTTGGGGAAAGGGGCGGGGAAGACGAGCTCATTTTTGATCATATTAAACACCAAGTGACTGTGAGAGATCCCAGAAGAGACAAGAAGCAGGCAACCGGCACTGTTCCTCGTTCCCCACATTCAATCCATCACCAAATCCTCTGAAGTCCACTTTCAAAAACCAAGATACAGCACAACTCTGCCCACCTCTTTTCATCTCCACTGTTAACCAGCATATTGCAAAGCATCATGATTTTTCTCAATGGTTGCCATATATCACTTCTATTACCTAGTCCCCATGCTGTAAGTAATCTTTCTAAAATATAAATCAGATCATATTACTCCCTATTTTAACCCTTGAAGGGCTTTCTATTGAATTTTAAAATGAAATCGAACTCCTTATCATAGCCAAAGAACTCCTCCATGACACTGGCCGTTTTCCCTCTTTTATCTGCTGCTCTCACTCACTTGGCCAAACTCTCTGCTTTGAGAATCTCTGCACTAGGTAACTGCCGCACTTCCCTTGATTCCCCTTTCTTCCCTCAACACAAACGTCTCTGCCTTTGGATTTCATCTCAAATACCATCCCCTCAAAGTCCTTCTCTAGCCACTCCCTTCCACACTGCATCACGTACTGGACTACAGTTTGTATCCTCGATTGTTTGCCTATTCCCTACATCAGAAATTCCATGAGAACTGAAACCTTAGTCATCTTTTCCACTCTCTACTTTGTATAGACGAAACAGAGTTGACCTTCAACATGTTTGCTGAATGAATTAACAAATGAATAAATGCACAAAATGAATGGAACTGAAGCTCAGAAGGAAAAGTGCAGCTGGAGCCCCTGATTTGGGCATCTTCCTCATGTGTATGACAGATGATGCCAAGAAAACAAATATTGCTCACTGGAAGTATAGACAGAGAATAAAAGGGCCTTAAAACAGGGTCCGGAGGAACATCGACACTCAAGAGACGAGCAGAAGAAGAGGGCCTATACACACAAAGGAACAAAACGGAAGAACCAGAGATAAAGAAGGAAAACCAGGAGATACTCCCTAAGTGCTGGACTCTGTAGAAGAGCACTCTTTATTGGAAAGGCAGCTTGGCATTAAGGAGAAGTAGGTATCACTGAAGTCGGACTTATATTCCTACCACGTGCCAGGGACTATGCTAGGAGCTGGGACATAAACTCAAACAAGAAAAGAGAGCAGATGCTACTAATGACTATTCAAAGACTGGTACACAATATGATCTTCTCCAAGTGTGCTACGAGCAAGTCCCAATCTGAATCTTAATTATCACAACTGCTGAGAAGATTAAATGTGATCTTGTTCATAAAGTGCTGAGTATAATTTCTGAAACACAACAGGCATCTTATCAATCACAGTTACTATTATAAAACTATCTTCCCTTCACTGATTTTAAAAAAAATTACAGCACACTATAGCAATTTACGGCAATCTTCCCTTGGAGAATAATTTGATTTGAAAATTCATTATCTATTCTGGGAATACTAAAATAAGCAAAAGGATAGGATTCTTTATCAGGAAACTAAACTACTGACAAGTACCAATTCAAGGTTTTTTCCAAGAGTCCAGTTTGGTTTTAGCACAGGTACAGAAGTGACTTAAGCGACTCAGAAGTACGTCAACCCAACTCACCTTAGTACACAGTTCTTTGAGTTCCCCACCCCTCATATACCACTCAGAGAAAGACCATAAACCTGCCTTTCCTCTCAAAACACAAGTTCCTTGGGCTTATCTTATTCCTGAACAAGACTTTCTGACTGTCCTAAAACGAGACAATTAGATGAAAAAGTATCACAGTTCAGTCAGATCTCATTTTTTGCAGTTTTATTTTGCTAGATTATCCCCTTTAGAGTCAAGAGGCTCGCTTCTTTTAAAATAAAGAACAAAAAAGTCAGTTGAGCTGAAAGAACACAGATTCCTCAAAAACACTAAACAAGAGAAAAATGCCCGAGTATTTCTCACTTAAATTCCAACTGGGAACATGAGGCTGAAATACCGAGGACCAACAGGAGCCTTTATTCTGCAGGCCACGCGATCCAACCCCCAGCCCGAATGCCTCCTTCCTCAGAGCACACACTACTTCCCATTGATTCCCCCTACTTCAGTTGGTGTCCAAACCTCCGAGA
This sequence comes from Neotragus pygmaeus, assembly GCA_006410875.1. Taxonomy (NCBI): domain Eukaryota; kingdom Metazoa; phylum Chordata; class Mammalia; order Artiodactyla; family Bovidae; genus Neotragus; species Neotragus pygmaeus. The sequence goes on along the minus strand of SJYV01006115.1, from coordinate 3,969 downwards.
TCAAGGCTGCACTGGTATCTTCCAGCCAAAGGAAAATTATTTTCTTTGCTTCTCTTTTGTTCCCCTCCAACAGACTGCCGGTTCTTTTGTCCAGACCGTGTGGGCAGCGGAGCTAAAGAACTTCTGCCAGTTATACACGCTTAGCAAGCAAAAAGTAAACAAGACACATTCTTCCAAGCTGAAATGTTCTAGAAGCAAACTACAGCAGTTAGGTTTCTGAATATTTTCAGCTAAACAGTCTATTTACTAGAGTGTATTAATAGACTAAGGTCTGGAATAAGGAAAAAAAAAACAATTTAAAATTTAAACAGAGCAAAATTTTCATTTAATATGAAGGTCAAAAGAGCATGAAACTGGAAAATAAGGGGGAGAAACCCTAACCACGATTGGATCACCATGCAGCTGTGCTTTTGCCCTTGTTTGCCCACTGATGCAATTGGGCTAAAGACGCTTTCTCCCTTTCTGCCCTCAAAACAGGTTGAATTTCACAATATCTCATCTCCCTGCAGTAAAGCATAACTGCCAGAAGTGTACTACATCTCAAGGTAGTATGTTCCCTTTAAAAAAAGTTAATCAAACAGCCCGACTCCACCCTAACAGGGCTTTCTTTTGTGTGCGTGTTTCTGAGAACCCAGCACCAAATGACTGTATTTTGATTTGGCAATGTGTTCGGAACGCAGTGACTTCCAGCAGAAGGACAACGTCCCCCATCAGAATACACAGGGACTCCTGGCAGCAGTAAACAAACCAGTGGTCATGTGCCCTTAGAAACAAACTGGGAGAAGTTAAACACCAAGAAGTAACTCCTAGCTTCAAATCATCTGTTCAGTTATTTCTAAGACATCACTGCAAAATTAAAAGAAATCTTACATTTTACCTTTTAATTTTCTACATAAGGCGGAAGCCTACTAAGTCTCTTAAGAACATTTTCTTCTAATAACAACCAAAATATAAATCAATCTTCTGGGTCCTTACAAATCTTAAGCTCTTCCTTTTTCACCAACCTACATTCTCATCATCTGTGATCACCATTTCAGTAGAAGTTCCTTTTGTAATATGACATCATACTTTAAAGATGTAAAAAAGGTTCACCTGAGATACCTTTTGGGGATGGAGAAGCAGGGAAACTTCTTCTCCCTCACCCAAGCTTTACTAAACTACAATGAACATGCTGTGACACATTTAACTTACATTTGTTGTTCAGTTGCTCAGGCGTGTCCGACTCCCTGCAATCCCATGAATGTCAGCAGGCCAGGCTTCCCTGTCCTTCACTATCTCCCAGAGTTTGCTCAAATTCACGCCCATTGAGTCATGATGCCATCCCGCCATCTCACCCTCTGTCACCCCCCTTCTTCTGCCCTCAGTCTTACCCAGCATCAGGGTTGTTTCTAGTAAGTCAGCTCTTCGCATCAGGTGGCCAAAGTACTAGAGCTTCTGTCCTTCCAGTGAATATTCAGGGTTGATTTCCTTTAGGATTTACTGATTTGAGCTCTTTGCTATCCAAGGAGCTTTCAAGAGACTTCTTAATTTATATAATGGTTGGTTCTTTAATATTATGGGAAGTATCTTCAAATAGTGGTGGTTAGATAATTAAAAGTTATTTTAAAAACATATTCAAAGTACTCATGCTAAAAATTTGTCTCTCTGAATTCCTTTCAGATCTTACTGGATCAGGTAGTCTGAAGAACAGAAAATATTATGAAGTCATATATATCCAAGTAAAATGCCAGTCACACCAACAATCAACATCTTAAACCAGAAGAGAATAACGTGCAGTGAGGCATGACTTTTTCTGTATATACACAATCAGAAGGTTTGGTCATTAAATAGTTTCAGTAGACCTGAGGACTATCTACTTCTGACTCCACTGATGACAGTCCTGAGCCAATTACTTCGCCTTCCTAGGCAGCAGTAAGAGGAAGGTAAGACTACTTTGTCACTTTTATCCCTTGCCTGTCAAGCCAGAATAATTTATTCAGTGACATTTCTGTAACCAAAAAAACACTTTGGTTTGATTTTACTGCCTCTTCCAATTACATCCCATTTCAAGCCCTTCCCCACCCCCCGGCAGGCTTCCTAAAGAAGCTCTCCACACTTACTAATGCCATTTCTCTACCCCATATTCCACTTATCGGTCTGATAACTAGCTTCCCACCTGAAAGTGAAAGTGAAGTCACTCAGTCGTGTCCGACTTTGTGACCCCATGAACTGTGGCCTACCAGGCTCCTCCCTCCATAGAATTCTCCAGGCAAGAGTACTGGAGTGGGTTGCCATTTCCTTCTCCAGGGGATCTTCCCGACTCAGGGATTGAACCCGGGTCTCCTGCATTCCAGGCAGAGGCTTTAACCTCTGAGCCACCAGGGAAGCCCCAGCTTCCCACCTAGTCTACTGAAATCTTATATTCCTCAATAAGATTTTCCTGTTTTGCTCACATAATGAGAAAAGAAGTAAATTGAAGGGGTCAGCAGAGAATTTAGGTTCAAGACTTCCATTTGACATTTACAAGCATTTCATTTCACATCACTGAGCACTTTCTCCTCTGTAAACTGAATAGATCAGATGACAACCTCTAGGGTCTCTTCCTCTACCAAACCTATAGTTTCACAACTAAACTCAATCAGCCTTCATCCTTTTCTCTTTGCTGTATGACACTAATCACCATCTCCACCCTATTATTTGCTCAAAGCTCTTCCACTCATGACTTCAGGTATTATCTCCACGCTAGTATCACCACCAAATTCTCTAACCCCAAATTCTCTATTTCCAAATACACAGTCTCTCCACTTCGCCATTATATCTTCATCAAAGACATAATACACCCAAACTTATACTTACACCTAAACCAACAAACCACCCTACAGCTTGCTCCAAATATCCTGTTTCCTTAATAATTCCTAATTACCCAAAGTCTTGGATGCTATGCAAGTCTGAGTCTTCCTTCTTCCGTCTCCTTTTCATTCAATCCTGCTGACCCTTCTTAGACAGCAGATGCTCCCACTTTTGAAACGTCATCACTCATGGCCGGATTGCTCTAAACACCTACAGCTTGCTGTCTCAGTCCTAGTTTGTTCACTTTCCCAGCCAATATTCTCTTGCATTATCCAATATGGCAGCCACTAACTGGACATGGTTTTTACATTAAGTTTAAAATTCAGTTTCTCGTTCACACCAGTTGAAGTTCAAGGCTCAACATATGGTAGGTGACTATTACACTGGACAGCAGAGATACATTCCCATCCTCACAGAAACTTCTACTGGAAGGAGCCATAATCTTAGACAAAACTTCTTAGCACACTATTTACATCATGGGTTTTCTTGGTAAATATTTAGTAAGAATATGGGCTGAATTGCTAACACTTAATCAAACCAGTCTGAAATCTTTATCTGGACATCGAAACGTTCCAGGCTTGGCTTCATCAAACTTCTTTGTACATTTTCTTTGCCAACATATACTCTGTTTGCCAAACTGTTCTCAGTGATCACGTAGTGAACAATGCTCATTATCACATTCATTCATTCTTTCATTCAATAAATAAACCATGTGTGAGACACTTACAGAATCCAGGAATACTGCAGAAAAGGAAACAGACAATAATCTTCTGGCCGACTCTGCTTCCTCTCCGCTCACTAGCTTTCTATCCATCTATTCTCCAAAGCCCATCTTCTTCAAGCTCTCCTAGCTTATCTTCCCCTCTCAAAGTTCACAGGGCACTGGTACACAGCCCATATTTGGACACAATTAAGTAAAACTTAGTTTTATATTCTTTCATGCTTTATCATCCCAACTAGAATTCAATCTACTTAAGGAATTTGGCATTTACTACCAAGAGAGGAGATATTTCTGTGTTAAAATGAATTTAACTAAAATCAAAGAGTTATAAGAGACACTGAAATCTTATTTTATATATCTACTAAGTAGGACAATAACATTTATTCTATCTAAATCACAGAATCAAGCTAAATAAGAGT
>SJYV01006113.1:301947-317178 GCA_006410875.1 Neotragus pygmaeus | reverse complement strand
AGCCATGGAATATGTTCTTTCCTTCTAATAATTTATAAACTGATCCTTCAAAGAATATAGCATTTTTGTATTAGAACTTAAATCATACTTGATATTTGTATCTATTTTTTCAATTGATGTATAATTAATTTACAGTATCATATTAGTTTTAAGTATACAATATAGGGACTCAATATTTTCATAGTTTATACTCCATTTAAAATAATGGAGTAATAAAATAAAATAATGACTTTATTTCCCTGTGAAAATGAAAGTGAAACTCAGTCATATCTGACTTTTTGAGACCCCATGAACTATACAGTCCATGGAATTCTCCAGGCCAGGATAATGGAGCCATTCCATTCCCTTATCCAAGGGATCTTCCCAACCCAGGGATTTTCCAAACCCAAATCTCCTGCATTTCAGCCAAATTCTTTACCAACTGAACCACCAGGGAACCTCTTATATTTCCCCGTACTGTACAATATATACAAGTGTATGCTAAGCTACTTCAGTTATGTCCAACTCTTTGTGACCCCATGGACTGTAGCCCAGCAGGCTCTTCTGTCCATGAANCTTTACCAACTGAACCACCAGGGAACCTCTTATATTTCCCCGTACTGTACAATATATACAAGTGTATGCTAAGCTACTTCAGTTATGTCCAACTCTTTGTGACCCCATGGACTGTAGCCCAGCAGGCTCTTCTGTCCATGAAATTCTCCAGGCAAGAATACTGGAGTGGATTGCCATGCCCTCCTCCAAGGGATCTTCCCAACCCAGGGATAGAACCCAGGTCTTTTATGTCTCCTGCAGTGACAGGTAAATTCTTTGCCGCTAGCGCCACCTGAGAAGCCCTGTACAATATATATTTGTGGCTTATTTATTTTATACATTAATAGTTTGTATCTCAATCCTATACCCTTATTGTTCCCCTCTCCCCTACCCTCCCCCATAGTTTATTCTCTGTATCTGTGAGTCAGTTTCTGTTTTGTTATATACATTCATTTGTTTTAATTTTTAGATTTCAAGTTTAAGTGATAACACAGAGTATTTGTCTTCATTAAGCATAACATCCTCTAGGTCTATCTATGTTGTTGCAAATAGCTAAGAGAAGATTAAACCATGTTCAGTACCTTACTGTTATCAGAAGCTTACTATCTTACTTTTGATGATAGTAGAGGTACTGAATATGCTTTAATTCTCTCTCTGTGATTCATCATGTCCAGCTGTGCTTTGCACATAGAAGTTTTTTGAGCATATATTTGGCTGAATAACTGACTAATGATGTAGCTGCGTATCCAAGACCTAGATGGTCCTTCCTAGGCAGAATGAGCTTCTCACTCAGTCACAGGTTATTATTCTTAATTAGTTTGGGTGGGTAAATTGACAAAATTCATTTTATTAGAGGCAGCAGTGACAGAGGTGCATCCTGATTTAGGAAAGAAAATCATGACCTCATTTTCCTGAGGACTGAAAAAGTTACCTACTCTCTCCAGAACTCAGTTTACACCTATGAAAAGAAAGTGGTCAATAGCCAGTCTTCCTGACTTCTTGTAGTGGAGGTATTCTTGAATTCTTTTCTTATATTTTATTCAGTCTTGACCCAAGATGAACCTGAACATAGGGATCATCTCTGCAGCCAAATGAGTTTTAGGGTCGAGAGCTAGAAATAAAGAGGTCTCTATTAGTCTTTCCTTAATCTGCATACTACAGCCCATGTAAGAATGCATTGTACTCTACAACTGTTGAGCTCAAATTAACTTCTTTCAGAATTATCTCCCTACATTCACTATGCTGATAGAATTCTCTTTCATAAAAAATAGTAATCTATTAAATCAAACACTTCCATAGCATTGTTATTGTAAAATACTAAAAGGTGTTGTTCTAAAAAGTGTGCAAAATAAATGTATATATATTAAATTCATTTTCTGATGGGACTACCTTGTAATTTCCAAGATTAAATAAAACTTTTGATTAACTATCAAGGGAATGATTTTTGAGGTTAAATTTCTTTGATAGACAGCCTCTCCATGAAATACATCTTTTAAAACAAAGAAACAAATATATTAAATGCCTTCCATTAGAGTGATTCCTAAAGGAAAAACTCTAGTTTCTGGGAGATAACTCCTAATTAATCAGGTCTATAAATCTGAATGTTAAAAGTTCTGATTGCTTTAACGTAGAAGATATTGGGCCAACTATTATAACCCCAACTCAGTCTTTTCTATAGTACTTAAATAAAAACTTCTAGTTATAGAATCCAGGTAGGGTCTACCATATTCTTATAATTCATCACTTTTGTCATTTGGCTGTAAGCTAATGAGGCTGAGTTGAAAATTTTAATTTTTTCACATCTTTTGTTTTTCATTAGATTACCGTAATATTTTCTATACAATCATTGTATTTAACTATGACCAGTAACACTAATTTTGGAAGAAAACAGAACACAAGGTTAGGACTGACTTTATGGAATAAAAATTTGGTGTCCAAATATTCACGTTATATATTCAAATTCAATTAAACTGATGCTGTTACTGAGAAGAATATAATGTGAGTTCATTAGAGACTTTGCCTCTGACGGAACTATCTTGAACAGTTGTTATATTTAATGCAGTGTTAGAATATGTTGGGTTTTCCCAATAACTCAAATAGTAAAGAGTCTTCCTGCAATGCGGGAGTCCCAGGTTTGATCCCTGGGTCGGGAAGATCATCAGAATATATTGTGCATCAGAAAATCAGCTTGTCTGCTTGCATTGGTCTCTTGTAACTCTGACTTCTAGACTTGGTCCATATTTTAGATCAGTACCACTTTATGAGTGGACCCATGACAAGCTAAGAAATTTGTATCATAATATAAATTAATATTGGCTCCTTTACCAGGCCATCCTAAAGAGAAAAAGAAAAATGTCAGCAAAAACAAACAAATGCTTAGTGATGTAGCTTGTTTACATTCTGGTGAGACATCTTATCTCATTGTGAACCAGTAACAGATAGTTCATGGTGTCAATTTCAGTACTCTTCTATGAATGATATTGCTTTAGAGATCCTCTGGATTTCCACTCTGGCTTTCCTCCAGCCATGTCCCTGCCATGGGATGTGGAATCCAAGGGACCTAGGAGACACACCCAACCAGAAATACACCCCAATTTCTAGATCTGGGCACACAAGACCTTGGAATTCTTTGTTCAGACTGACTCTCTAAGCTTACCTGGGCCTCCTCCCCCTGTCCTTTCTCCCAAAGATGAATTACACTTCTGGGTGCCTTTTTGTAGTTACATAATGAGAAATTAGGTGTGTGGGCCGGAGTGTCCACTTTCATGCACAGCCCCTCATGGCACAGGTCAATGGAATTTGGGGTAGGGACAGAAAGGAGTGGTCTACTCTTTAGGGGCAAGAGCCAGCTCTTCATGTATCACCACTTTTCCAGTGAGTAGTAATTCTTAGCTTCAGTATGGTCTTCTAGCTCATTATAGAAAAACTCCCATATGATATGTATGCCTTTACTGTACTCTTGCCCCAGCTCTGTAAATGTTAGGGAAAGATGACTTTCAGTCTATGGGCATACTTATGAAAAACAATCAAAGGTATTTCAAAAAAACATACAACTTTAAAAATTTTTCAAACTTATCTTCTAATAGCATTTGCTTACATTGTTGAGAAGTTTTTAGAATGCTATATAGATATATATTGCATCGGGAAGATGCCCTGGAGGAGGGCATAGCAATCACGCCAGTATTCTTGCCTGGAGAATCCCCAGGGATGGAGGAGCCTGGTGGGCTACAGTCCTTGAGGTCACAAAGAGTCAGACATGACTGAGTGACTAAGCACAGCACACACACACACACACACACACACACACAAATATATATTACTAGATTATTTATATGCCTTCATTTTTTTTTTNCTGCTTTCCCTGGAGAAAGGGGGCTGAATACCTGCGACAAACTCTGCACCTCCTCTCAGTGGGTGTGCTGCATGAGCCCATACACACACACATGCATGTGCACACACACACACACACGCATCAGCCAGGCTTGATCTAACTTCTTTTTCGCTCTCTCTTTCTCTTTCCAGAATGATGGTGCTGTCACAACCTCATGAATTTGCTTCTCTAAATGCTGCTCTGTTGTTTCCCTGGGCTTAGGTTAGTGTTGCATTTCTTCAGAGTTTTACATAACACTGGTTAAACCTAGGAGATATTCTGCCCTCTACTAATAAAGGATGGTTAGTTTTAGCTAGAGAACTACTTTATTTTTCTCATCTCTAAATCCTTGGTGGAAGGAGGTATCTATCAGGTGTCTATGGTCCATAATAATTAGAAAAATGAAGAAACAAGAGTAAGAATGGACCAAAATCATTAGGAAAGAGATTCATGACAAAACATTCTCCAGTAGATGTCCATTTTACTGCTAGCTTCCTTTAATATCACAAACTCTGTGCTGGCTTCATAATCAAGCAAAAATCTGACATCAAGTCAGTTTCCCAAGCACATATCTCTACTTAAAAGAAAATAAACTCACTGACTGATCCAGATATATACACAAACTTTCCAAGTCCTGGATTCTTTCTACTGTACCAATCATTCCAAATTCACCAGTGCAAAAAGTTTAAAATGCTTGTCAAAATTTTTCTTTAGACAAAATATAGTAATATGTTGAATATTTTGGAGTAATGCTACTGTAATTAATAACAACAATTACTTAAAACTTTGCTGAGAACGTAATTGCCAGAACTTAGAANCTTTAGACAAAATATAGTAATATGTTGAATATTTTGGGGTAATACTTTTCAAATATATTTGAATGCTACTGTAATTAATAACAACAATTACTTAAAACTTTGCTGAGAACGTAATTGCCAGAACTTAGAAGCAATCATGATAGTCGTCAGTAGGTAAATGGATAAATAAACTGTGATACATCCAAATACTTAAATGTCAATAGAGACAATAAAAAGATCAGTGGTTTCCAGTGGCTAGGGCATGGGTTGAGGTGGGGGATGATAGACAAAGCACAGAGAACTTTTAAGGAAGTGAAAATATGATACACACAGTAATTTCACATTGTATGTGTCCAAGACATCAGTAGGGCCTACCTATTGAATGGTGAATATAGCTTTAAATATTAATAGCCTAGATATAATTCTGAGTTTTCTTTAAAATTTTTCCTTTTCAAATATATGATATGTCAATGCTGAAATATATTAAGCCATTATTAATTATCATCATTCTATTATTTATCATGTTACTTCTCAAGGTGACAGCTAACTTTGAAAGAAGAGGACTCGGGATTAATCTTGATAGGAAGAAAGGAAAAGTTTCAATCTGTATCATCAGTTACAGACAATTGTCAAACAATAACTAGATAAATGGATGGATAGATCAAAGGAAAGCAGAAAAATTTTGTTTTATGTGAATAATAAAGTAGATTCTATTATTCTAGGGGCAAAATTCTAGTGGTCTTAGTATCTAATACTGAAATATTAACAGTACTATTATCTAGTGCTGAAACATTAGTGAAGTGAAGTAAAGTCGCTCAGTCGTGTCCAACTCTTTGCGACCCCATGGACTACATGTAGCCTACCAAGCTCCTCTGTCCATGGGATTTTCCAGGCAATAGTACTGGAGTGGATTGCCATTTCTCCAGGGGATCTTCCTGACACAGGGATTGAACCTGGGTCTCCCGCATTGTAGTCAGACGCTTAACAGTCTGAGCCACCAGGGAAGTCAGTATCTAATACTGAAACATTAACTGCATTAATATTTAAGTAATAGTTAATATTTGTCTGCTTTATAAACTCTGAAGAAATTTGAAGAATACAATAAATGATCATGATATTGAACATATATTTAGTGTAAATACCAACTGCTTATTAGAATGATCATAAACTATAAATTATTAACATCATACTCAATTTTCTTTTGATTTCAAAGTACCACTTATGCTTAAATATCCTACCTACTGCAGTATGCCATTTTACAAGTTCCTCTTTAGTTCCCATTGCTGTGTCAGGCACTGGGAATTCAAAAAGTAAGTCACAGTTCTAAAGTAAGGCATTCTAAACCTGCGGTTGTGATGAAAGGGGTACCCAACATAGCCTGAAGTGGTCCAAGAAAGAGAGACTTCAATGCATACTCAAAGCATAAATACAAGTTGGTCTTCAGAATAAGCTAATAAGTTGAAAGCCCCTTCATGCAAATATTCCCTAAATATCTGGCAACCTTAGCAGTCAACGTGTTGAGTGGCTAATAACACAGACTGGACTCAGGTTGTCCTATGCTCAGTCGTGCCCGACTCTTTGCGACCCTGTGGGCTATAGCCCACCAGACTCCTCTGTCCATGGGATTTTTCAGGCAAGAATACTGGAGTGGGTTGCCATTTCCTTCTCCAGGGGATCNCATTTAGTGTAAATACCAACTGCTTATTAGAATGATCATAAACTATAAATTATTAACATCATACTCAATTTTCTTTTGATTTCAAAGTACCACTTATGCTTAAATATCCTACCTACTGCAGTATGCCATTTTACAAGTTCCTCTTTAGTTCCCATTGCTGTGTCAGGCACTGGGAATTCAAAAAGTAAGTCACAGTTCTAAAGTAAGGCATTCTAAACCTGCGGTTGTGATGAAAGGGGTACCCAACATAGCCTGAAGTGGTCCAAGAAAGAGAGACTTCAATGCATACTCAAAGCATAAATACAAGTTGGTCTTCAGAATAAGCTAATAAGTTGAAAGCCCCTTCATGCAAATATTCCCTAAATATCTGGCAACCTTAGCAGTCAACGTGTTGAGTGGCTAATAACACAGACTGGACTCAGGTTGCCCTATGCTCAGTCGTGCCCGACTCTTTGCGACCCTGTGGGCTATAGCCCACCAGACTCCTCTGTCCATGGGATTTTTCAGGCAAGAATACTGGAGTGGGTTGCCATTTCCTTCTCCAGGGGATCTTCCCAACCCAAGGATTGAACCTGAGTCTCCTGTATCACAGGTAGATTCTTTATCAGACTCAACTCTACTGTTATCTATGTAACTTGAGCTAGTTACTAAAACTCCATGGACTTCATTTTCCTCATCTATAAAATGGAAATCATATTACTAATCCCTACATCAGAGGTATTTCTGTGAGGATTAAAAGAGTTATTACATGTAAAAACTTAGAACAGTTCTTGCCACATAGTAAATGCTGGTCAGGGATGACTGTTACCATTTATTTTCAGGAGCTGACTAAGTAACCTCTGGGGAACACTCACAAAAGCAAACAGCCACTCCTCTGTTGCCATGACCAATCTGGCTCTGTCCTCAAGTTTTCATATTCCACACAGAAATTTATATCCCTTGCATTTGTCTGGACTCACTGTCCTAATAAAGTAATGTAGAACTCTATCGATTTAGGACTTTGTTCCGTGCAAGCCCCACCTGTACTCCCTCCTCTCGTGTTCAGTGTTCATACAGACTATAAACATTATCCTCTGTGGGAAAGTCTTCTTTTTCTCATATGTTACAGTTTTACTGATTATGTCTGGTCCCTTACAGTCTGGGACTCTAGAAACAGTCTGACAGGTCTGCTCATCAAGAGTTAGGCAAATCTCAGGGTGTGTGTCACTCAGAAAGGGGAGCAAAAGCGTCTCGGGGAAGGTGGGTAAAGAGGGAAGTAGTGGGATGGAGAGGGTCTTTGCATTCTAAGGAGAAAGAACTAATTTCTTTTTTTAAGTACTTCAACTTGAACTTAATGATTTGAGTTTAGTCCTGAAACATTCTAGTAAGTTCCTGTTTGTTTACAGAAGGTAACTCACTTAAATTTGGGTAATTGAGTTCACATTAGACCTATCACAGCCCTCTGTTCTGTTTCTGCACCCATCAATATCCAAGAGCTATTTGTCTGACTTAGAAGCCATGCATTGGTGTGCATTTGGCTAAAATACATGAGAGAATTTTTAAAATCTTCACTAAATTAAATTCTTCGGGAGGAAGGCTTTCATATTTCTTATTTGTCTCTTCAACCCCCATACCTAAAAGAGGTTCAGTTCAGTTCAGTTCAGTTGCTCAGTTGTGTCCGACTCTTTATGACCCCATTAACCACAGCACGCCAGACCTCCCTGTCCATCACCAACTCCGGTTCAGAGAAGACATTAAAAATAATGCTTGCTAAAATACTGACTGAATGAATTAATTAATNCGCTCAGTTGTGTCCGACTCTTTATGACCCCATTAACCACAGCACGCCAGACCTCCCTGTCCATCACCAACTCCGGTTCAGAGAAGACATTAAAAATAATGCTTGCTAAAATACTGACTGAATGAATTAATTAATCATTTCTGTCACCAAAAGGTGAGTCAAGTTCCCATTTCTTAGTTTATATGGAGAATTTATCTTGCTTCAAAGCCTCCAACTCAGACTGTGTTTAACAACTGAGTGACTAACACACACAAAAACAGGAGAAAGGAAGTCCTGTCATTGCTAGAGGAGTTTGCAAACTTACTCTTCCTGCAAAAGAGCAAAATGGCAAGTAATCAAAAATGGAAAAATGTGGAAAATATAGGAATTCTTTGTCTTATTTAGGTTACTACTCTCCACCATGAAAAAGCAGAATGCCCTGTAACCACAAAATTGTTCAGAACCAATATCTCAATGCAACTACTTCCCTATCAAGTAGCAGCAGGTGTTTTTTTTTTCTTTTTTCTGAGATATGTACATATCTGTCAGACCTCAAAATATGAAGCAACAGCAAGAGTGTTACATTCATCAAGAATTTTTTTAAAAGCAACTCTGAGTTTTCCACAACTAGTAAGCAGCAGAATCTAGATACATGTCCCGGCATTTTGGTCCTGTATCTGTGTTCTTTACCACTATAAAAATGAAAGTGTTAGTTGCTCAGTCATATCTGACTCTTTGTGACCCCATAGACTGTAGCCTTCCAGGCTCCTTTGTCCATGGGATTCTCCAGGCAAGAATATTTGAGTGGGTAGCCATTCCCTTATCCAGGGGATCTTTCTGACCCAAGGATCCAATCCAGGTCTCCTGCATTGAAGGCAGATTTTTTACCCTCTGAACCATCACTATACTAAAAAAGAAATATAGCATATGCTTACATTTTAGAAAACAAATTATACCTCTGAAGATTTTGAACTAAATTAATTGATATCTCTTGAGTTCCTGCCAAAAAATTTAACAAACATATATGCCAAGCAATGTATTCAGCACTATGTTAATCTCATGGCGATAGGTGAGGAATCATCACTGTGCCACAATGAGTGATGAGCTATATGGGGCAGGTGTATATAACCAACGGCAAGAGGAGTCAAATGAAATAAACACAATAATGGAGAAACATTTTTTGATGCAGGAAGGAGGCCAGTGTTAGAAACAATTGGCAATGGGTTCCAAGGCTTTTGATTTATCTCAGATATTTATTTATTTGGCAGTACAGCATGCAATATCTTAGTTCCCCAACAAGGGATCAAACCCGGGCCCCCTGAAGTGGACACACAGTCTTAACCACTGGACCATTAGGGAAATTTCTAAGAAACTTGTTTAAATTAAGAGTCCAGCATCTAAGGGCCTAAAACTATAAACAGAGGGTCATAATATTTGAGTAGTGGAGAGAGCAAAGATCAGAAATTAAAAGATCTTTGAGATTAATTCTTTCATTAATTAGTAATCTGAGTTTCAGTTACCTTATCTTTATATAGTTATATAAGTCCTCCTCCCATATTTATTTACCCTTTTTTTTGGTTCATTATTTTAGGCAATATTCAGGTAGACAACGTGTAAGGATAAACAGAGCAATCAGTAAAATACTGTGAGTGTTAGTATCATCACAATTCTTTGCTTTTTTTCCATTTGCTAGCATGCAACAAAACTCACTGTAGCACATGGGATGAACACTGTTCATAGCTTCAAGGTAGCATCCATATGGTTAACGGAGAGGAGGAATAGATCAACTCTCTTACTATATTGATTTTTTAAATTATTTAATCACTCAATTACTTACTTGAAATGATGTGGTAAAAGATGTGATACATATATACAATGGAATATTACTCAGGCATAAAAAGGAATGAATTTGAGTCAGTTGCAGTGAGGTGAATGAAACTAGAATCTGTTATACAGAGAGAGGTATGTCAGAAGGAGAAAAACAAATATAGTTTATTAACACATACAATGGAATATAGAAAAATAATAGAGACGAACGTATTTGCAAGGAAGAAATAGAAACACAGATGTAGAAAACAGACATGTGGACACGGGAAGGAGGGAGAGGAGGGTGAGATGAATTAGGAGAGTTGCACTTACATATATACACTAGTTCAGTTGCTCAGTCTTGTCTGCTCTTTGCAACACCAGGGCCAGGCTTCCCTGTCCTTCATCAATTCCCCGAGCTTGCTCAAACTCACGTCCATCGAGTCAGTGATGCCATCCAATCATCTCATCCTCTGTCGTCCCCTTCTCCTCCTGTCTGCAACCTTTCCCAGCAGCAGGGTCTTTTCCAATGAGTCAGTTATTCACATCAGATGGCCAAAGTATTGGAGCTTCGGCTTCAGCATCTGTCCTTCCAATGAATATTTAGGACTGATTTCCTTTAAGATTGACTGGTTTGAGTTCCTTGCAGCCCCAGGGACTCTCAAGAGTCTTTCCCAACACCACAGTTCAAGAGCATCAATTCTTTGGCTCTCAGCTTTCTTTATGGTCCGACTGTCACATACATACATGACCACTGGAAAAACCACAGTTTTGATGGATATAGATGGACCTTATATATACACCATCATGTGTAAAACAAATAGCTAGTGTCTATCTAAAACAGACCAAGATGTGGAGAAATGGAATCCTCATACATTGCTGGTGAGAAAGGAAATAGACAACTACTGTGAAAAGTGGTATGACAGCTTCTCAAAAAGATAAACATTGCATTTCTGTATCATTCAGAAAGTCTACTTCTGGGTATACACTCCAAAGCATTGAAATGGGTATTTCACAGGTATTTGTACACACATTCATAGTAACATTATTCACGATAGCTAAAACATGGAAGCAACACAATGAATAAGCAAAATATGATATATACATACAATGGAATATTATTCAGCCTTTAAAAAGAGGGAAATTCTGACATATGCTATGACATAGCTAAACCTTGAAAACAGTATGTTAAGCAAAACAACCAGTCACAAAAAGACAAATGCTGTATGATTCCACTTATATGAGGTAACTAGAGTAGTCAGTTTTCTAGAAACAGAGTACACTGGTGGTTGCCAAGGGCTGGGGGAGGATGGAATAGGAAGTTAGCATCTAATGGGTATGGAGTTTCAGCTGGGGAAGATGACAGAGTTCTGGAGATGGATGATAATGATGGTTGCATAGCAATGTAAATATATTTAATGTCACAGAACTGTACATTCAAAGTGGTTAATTTTATATTATATCTAGCATACCACAATTCAAAATACTAAAAAAATTTTAAAAGTCAAGATTAGAGGACTAAGGTAAATTGCATGGCATACACTCCCCCCGCCCAAAAAATAAATACAAAGCACAGAGATAAGCTAATACTGGTTGATGCATGTGTTGATAAGACAAAAAAATAATAATAAACTGCTAACCCTAACTGGAAACCTATGACTTCTACCCTAGTCTCTTAAGTATTTCTCTTGGCAAGGTCCTGTAGCACTTTATATTTGACAAGAGATCAGAATGTAGTAGTGATTCAATAATAGTTTAATAAGAAGACTTTTTCGGAACCTAAGTTTGAGCTTTGAGCTATAAAATCTATAAAATCAACTCTCTTAATATGTCCATCCTTTCAGAAAATAACTAAATAATATTACTGGCCTGTGTATGGTATTGTTGGACTTCCTCAGTGGCTTAGAGGTAAAGAATCCACTTGCAATGCAGGAGCCACAGGAGAAGTGGGTTCAATCCCTGGGTCAGGAAGATCCCCTGGAGGAAGGCAGGGCAACCCTCTCCACATTTTCGCGTGGAGAATCCCATGGACAGAGGAGCCTGGTGGACTACAGCCCATAGGGGCACAAACAGTAGGACATGACTGAAGCAACTTAGCACGCACGCAAGCACAAATGGTATAGTTAACTTGACTTGACAATTAAATCTTCTTGCCTGATATCTGTTTTCTTTTGATAGTAGATTCTTCAAAAAGCTGTGAAAATCCTTTTTTCTGAGGATGGACATCACATCTGACATAGCCACATAATGCTAAATCTTTACTCTAGATCAATTGCCATTAGCAACTTTATAATGAAATTTCCTAAAACAAAATCAGATTAAATTTAAAATTGATTTTGTGACTAGGGCTCTGAGTCATGCAATCCATTAAAACAAAAACTTTCTGATATTTATACCTGGGATCTAACTCTTACATACTGTCAAATGCTCTAGTCTATAAGTCTAAGTAGCCAGAAATATTTCTAACAAAATACTGCTAATTCATGCATGAATACACAGAAA
The DNA here is from genome assembly GCA_006410875.1 of Neotragus pygmaeus. Taxonomy (NCBI): domain Eukaryota; kingdom Metazoa; phylum Chordata; class Mammalia; order Artiodactyla; family Bovidae; genus Neotragus; species Neotragus pygmaeus. Next base: position 304,732 of record SJYV01006113.1, on the reverse strand, counting down.
AATACACATATACACTCCATTCATTATTGTCACTTTTCTCTTGGGTATCAAAAAGCAACAAAATCTTAGTTCAAATACTTTCCCATATGAAAAAAGATTACTTGAAATATTGCAAAAAGCTTATGAAAATGTTTTTTGTCAGTTGTCTCTAGCTGACTTATCAAGCACATACTCCCTGATTATTTTCCTAAAACACATCTTTGATCACATCACTACCCTGCACAGAAACCATCGAGAGTTCTTCATGGCCTGAGAAGTGAACCCAGAAACCTCACTCAAATAGTCCAGTGCCTGTAACAGTCTGCAACTTCCTTCTCCAAGTGCCCTGCATTGTTTTTCTTTATTCAACCTCCTCTCTAAACAAAATAGCCAACTTGCCATTCCTGAACAAACCTAAAATTTCCATTCCCTAGAACTATTGATTCTGCTTGGTTGCCATACAGTTTTATATATCTATATTCCACGTCTGCTGCTGCTGCTGCTGCTAAGTCGCTTCAGTCGTGTTCGACTCTGTGCGACTCCATAGACGGCAGCCCATCAGGCTCCACCATCCCTTGGATTCTCCAGGCAAGAACAATGGAGTGAGTTGCCATTTCCTTCTCCAATGCATGAAAGTGAAAAGTGAAAGTGAAGTCGCTGAGTCGTGTCCAACTCTCAGCAACCCCATGGACTGCAGCCTACCAGGCTCCTCTGTCCATGGCTAAGTGTGCTATAATCATCTTGCTTAGCATTGTACTAGCGTATAGAAAGGAGTACACATACAGATGAGATTTCCTCCACTGGTATATAAATTAATACTAACTACGTTGTGGTATTTGTTTAAAACTTACAAAGCTAGACAGATATTTTGACTTTCTAGGAATCTGGAAATCAAAGTTCTACATGATTTTATGTAAGTTTCTCTTTCTGGAAGTAAGTTTAATGGAAAAAAATGCAATCATTTTCAACTTGTTCCTCTGGAAAATTTGACCTTTGAGGAACAAAAAGAAACTGCGTACACAAACATTATTCGTATATTCCACAAACATTTATTGAATACCTTCCATGTACTTCAAATTATTGGAGAAGGAAATGGCAACCCATTCCAGTACTCTTGCCTGGAAAATCCCATGGACAGAGGAGCCTGGTAGGCTACAGTCCATGGGATCACAAAGAGTTGGACACGACTGAGTGACTTCACTTTCACTTCAAATTATAGATGGTAATTCAAAATGATGGAAAAAAAATATTAATACATTCTTTGGAGTAAAGAGACATAATTATAATACAGAGTAGACAGTACTCTTGCCTGGAAAATCCCATGGGCGGAAGAGCCTGGTAGGCTGCAGTCCATGGGGTCACTAGAGTCAGACATGACTGAGCGACTTCACGTTCACTTTTCACTTTCATGCACTGGAAAAGGAAATGGTGACCCACTCCATTGTTCTTGCCTGGAGAAACCCATGAATGGAGGAGCCTGGTGGGCTGCCGTCTACGGGTCGCACAGAGTTGGACATGACTGAAGTGACTTAGCCGCTTAGCAGCAGCAGACAATGACATATTGTAAAAAAAGAGAGACAGAAAGATTGTGCCTACTTGGGAGGATCCCAGAAAGCTTCACATTAAAGCAAGTTGTTTCCATTTCTCTTTAGCAAATGTCAACCATAATAGAAAAACCATTAAGACATCTAAGTATAAAACCCTTCATCATGAATCTGTTTCCACGGTGTCAATTCTATGTTTATACAGACTACTTTCTTGGTCTCATGAAAAAGAATTTAATAAATTTATGCACACAAAAACACTGAAAGTTGCATTTGCCACAATATAGTAGCATTCTTAAATATTAGTGATTTGGAATATTACTGTGTATATACCTATCCTGGAATAGTTCTCTCTTTGAGATTTGGGGAATTGTTTTCAGATTATCTTGTCCTCAGAAAGTATTGATGTTGTCTGACTTCATCAGCACAAAATAGGTCCATAAGTAGGAAGGTTAAACGCCTATTTCAGGGACTACCCTTGTCTTTCACACATGGAAAGGGCTAGAGGTGACTTTATGAGTCAATTGCAACTCATTTCATGGCTCCTCTTGCCTTTAGTATGTATCTTAAGAGATATACACCAGATGCACTTTCCTTCTTTAGAAAAATATATGAATTCCTGTGATGAAGGGAGAAGCAACCAAGAAAACCTGCTCAATTAATACATGCTGGAACATTGCCATTAATGAAGGATAAATGTAGTAGTTTTTTGAAATGTCAAGCAGAGCAATGGATTTTTAAAAATATAACAAATGCTTATTTAGTTCCTAAAAGTGCCACAGTGTCAGGCACAAGGGACACTGCAGTGAAATATGCAAATGGTCCATGCTGTCCGTACAAGACAGGTTGAAGGTTTGTGACCTATGGGTTACAAGAAGAGAGAAGGAGGAGGTTGGAGACGAGAGGAGATAAGATGCAACTGATTAATAAGCAAACACATTTCAAAACATAATTTAAAATAGTGACGAGTGCTATGAAGACACTAACTCAGGGCTATCTGATAAAGAGGAAATTGGCAGAGACCTTTAGTTAGGTGGGTATGGAAGGGAGTCATATATAAGAAGGTGATGTTGGAGCTGATGCCTGAGTAACCAATATACAAAACAACAGCCATATAACAACCCAAGCACAAATGCAGTTAAGCAAAGATCCTAAGGCGGAACATAGGTTGGAAGATTCCAGGGAAAAATTAAAAAGGCTAGTAGAACAGAAGCATGGTGACTGAGGTGGGGGGTGCTCCAAAGTGTAATTGTGGGGTTTAG
>SJYV01006113.1:266611-299594 GCA_006410875.1 Neotragus pygmaeus | reverse complement strand
GAGGAGCCTGGTAGGCTACAGTCCATGGGATCACAAAGAGTTGGACACGACTGAGTGACTTCACTTTCACTTCAAATTATAGATGGTAATTCAAAATGATGGAAAAAAATATTAATACATTCTTTGGAGTAAAGAGACATAATTATAATACAGAGTAGACAGTACTCTTGCCTGGAAAATCCCATGGGCGGAAGAGCCTGGTAGGCTGCAGTCCATGGGGTCACTAGAGTCAGACATGACTGAGCGACTTCACGTTCACTTTTCACTTTCATGCACTGGAAAAGGAAATGGTGACCCACTCCATTGTTCTTGCCTGGAGAAACCCATGAATGGAGGAGCCTGGTGGGCTGCCGTCTACGGGTCGCACAGAGTTGGACATGACTGAAGTGACTTAGCCGCTTAGCAGCAGCAGACAATGACATATTGTAAAAAAAGAGAGACAGAAAGATTGTGCCTACTTGGGAGGATCCCAGAAAGCTTCACATTAAAGCAAGTTGTTTCCATTTCTCTTTAGCAAATGTCAACCATAATAGAAAAACCATTAAGACATCTAAGTATAAAACCCTTCATCATGAATCTGTTTCCACGGTGTCAATTCTATGTTTATACAGACTACTTTCTTGGTCTCATGAAAAAGAATTTAATAAATTTATGCACACAAAAACACTGAAAGTTGCATTTGCCACAATATAGTAGCATTCTTAAATATTAGTGATTTGGAATATTACTGTGTATATACCTATCCTGGAATAGTTCTCTCTTTGAGATTTGGGGAATTGTTTTCAGATTATCTTGTCCTCAGAAAGTATTGATGTTGTCTGACTTCATCAGCACAAAATAGGTCCATAAGTAGGAAGGTTAAACGCCTATTTCAGGGACTACCCTTGTCTTTCACACATGGAAAGGGCTAGAGGTGACTTTATGAGTCAATTGCAACTCATTTCATGGCTCCTCTTGCCTTTAGTATGTATCTTAAGAGATATACACCAGATGCACTTTCCTTCTTTAGAAAAATATATGAATTCCTGTGATGAAGGGAGAAGCAACCAAGAAAACCTGCTCAATTAATACATGCTGGAACATTGCCATTAATGAAGGATAAATGTAGTAGTTTTTTGAAATGTCAAGCAGAGCAATGGATTTTTAAAAATATAACAAATGCTTATTTAGTTCCTAAAAGTGCCACAGTGTCAGGCACAAGGGACATTGCAGTGAAATATGCAAATGGTCCATGCTGTCCGTACAAGACAGGTTGAAGGTTTGTGACCTATGGGTTACAAGAAGAGAGAAGGAGGAGGTTGGAGACGAGAGGAGATAAGATGCAACTGATTAATAAGCAAACACATTTCAAAACATAATTTAAAATAGTGACGAGTGCTATGAAGACACTAACTCAGGGCTATCTGATAAAGAGGAAATTGGCAGAGACCTTTAGTTAGGTGGGTATGGAAGGGAGTCATATATAAGAAGGTGATGTTGGAGCTGATGCCTGAGTAACCAATATACAAAACAACAGCCATATAACAACCCAAGCACAAATGCAGTTAAGCAAAGATCCTAAGGCGGAACATAGGTTGGAAGATTCCAGGGAAAAATTAAAAAGGCTAGTAGAACAGAAGCATGGTGACTGAGGTGGGGGGTGCTCCAAAGTGTAATTGTGGGGTTTAGCAAGATCATTCAAGATTATGTAAGATCTTTTAAATTTGTGTAGTATATGTAAGTAGTTTGGATTTTATTTTGTAAAGCCCTGATCTGAAGTCATAGTAAGGATTTCTGAATACTTTTGCATACATTAGTGAAGTGAAAATTTGATGTTTATATTTATTAAAGCAGCAATGGATGAGGAACTCCTATGTGCTAGAGTCTGGAATTAAACCAGAAAGTAGACAGGAGGACAGACGTAGTACTTACTCTCTAATAATTTATAGAGTGATAGAAGAAAGGCACTAAAAGTTCCAAGCATATTATGTCACATTTATAAAATGTTTTGGATCATCTAAGGACTGATATGCCTTCCAGTCAGTAATATCTTTTCATATAATGTAATGTGGCATATAAGTTGAACCTTGAAATATAGATGAGTTGAGTATGGAAACAGAGGCACGGGGAGGTTCTGGAAAATGGATTATGACAGAAGGAAAAATACAAGACACTTTATGGAATGCAGTGAACCGCATTCAACTAAGTATTTTTGATACTGGCCTTATATATGAGACAATGAAGTAAAATTTGTTAATTCACTCATTTATTCAATGAATATTGAGCGAATACTGTGTAAGAGGTGCCATACTAGCTGCTAGTGAGCAGTAGTGAATGAGATAAAGTTCTTGTTCTTATGGAGCAGTTCAGTTGGTGGGAGGGGTCAAATAGACAATAAATTAATAAGTAAATACAGACTGCAAGGTGATAGTAAATGCTATGGAGGAAAATCAAGCAGAGAGCAAGAGAAGGTAGTTTGTAGGTAGTTAAACTTTCACAAAGGGTGATAAGAAAGACTTGTCTAACAAGTGACATTATAGCAAAGACCCAAAGAACGTGAGAGTGACTCAGGCAAACACCAGGGGAAGAGAATCAAAGCAGAAGCAGCAATCAGTAGAAATGCCTTGAAGTGAGAGCATACAAGGAATGTTCAAGTACAGAGACAGGTGTAACTACAATATTGGATGAGTTAAAAGTGATAAGAAATGAGGTTGCAGAAGTGCTTTGGGAAGGAGAAGATATACATGAGCATCTAGTAGGTGATAGCAAGTTGGGAAGCCAGTGGAGGGCAATGAACAAAATGGTAGAATGCTCTTATGTTCATTGCCGAGAGACACTATGACTCATGCGGTGAGAAGATGAGCATGAAACAGAAACAGTAGGCTATGGACATTACCCAGGTGAGAGATGGCGGTGACAGGGATCTGGATCTTGATGAAGGAAGTGATGAGAAAGGTCAAATTGTGGAAATACTTTGAACAATAAAGTTTAAAAATGAGTCAAATATTGATAAAAGTAAAGTCAGATTGACACCAAGTATTTAGCTAAAGTAACTGGAAGGATAGAGTTGACATTCACTCAGAAGAAGAAAACCCCAGAGGAACAGGGATTTGTTAGACAATCTAAATGACAGTTATAAACACAGTTTAAGATGCCAATTTGTAACTAAGTAGAGCTTTTGACGGGCAGTTGAAAGTATGGGTCTCAAGTTCAGGGCAAATGAATGGGCTGGAAATAAAAGTTGGGGAGTCATCAGAAGACACATGGCCTTTAACACCTTATAACTGTATTATCTGAACAGTGTGGGTAAATCTAGTGAGAAAAGATGAAGTTTGAGTCCTGAGGTACTACAGATTTAGAGGCCAGACAGAGGAGGAAAAATCAGCAAGGAGAGGAGTTCTAATGATGAAGGAAGTAAAAAGTGAATCAAAAGGAATTAGTGTGCCAATAGATTAATGAACATAGAGTAATCAACACCAACAAATGCAGTTAAGTAATTTGAGAATTGAAAGTCCCCATAGCATTTGGTATTGGAGAAGTAATTAGTGACTTGGCAAGAACAGTTAGAGTGGAGAGGTAATAATTAAAACCTGACCAAAGTAGGATTAAGACAGAAAAGATAGAGAAGAATTAGTGAAAGTTAACTCCTCTGAAGAATTGATGCTTTTGAACTGTGGTTTTGGAGAAGACTCTTGAGAGTCCCTTGGACTGCAAGGAGATCCAACCAGTCCATTCTGAAGGAGACCAGTCCTGGGTGTTCATTGCAAGGATGCTGAAGCTGAAACTCCAATACTTTGGCCACCTCATGCAAAGAGTTGACTCATTGGAAAAGACCCTGATGCTGGGAGGGATTGGGGGCAGGAGGAGAAGGGGACGACAGAGGATGAGATGGCCGGATGGTATCACCAACTCAATGCACATGAGTTTGGGTGAACTCCGGGAGTTGGTAATGGACAGGGAGGCCTGGTGTGCTGCGATTCATGGGGTCGCAAAGAGTCGGACACGACTGAGTGACTGAACTGAACTAAACTGAACTGAAATTCTCTGAGGGGGGCTTCCCTGGTGATTCAGTAGTAATGAATCCACCTGACCATGTAGGAAACGTGGGTTTGATCTCTGGGTAGGGAAGATACCCTGGAGAAGAAAATGGCAACCCACTCAAGTACTCTTGGCTGGGAAATCTCATGGACAGAGAAGCCTTGTGGGCTACAGTCCACAGAGTCACAAAAGAGTCGCACACAGCTTAGCGACTGAGCACACACACAGATCGGGTAGCAAATGTTTGCAGAAATTTTTTTTTTTCTAATTGCTTTTTGCTGCTCAATGAAGTAGAAGGAAATTTTATCAGCTGAAAGTGAGGCCAGAAAGGAGGTGGTTACAGAGAAGATTTAGAGGAGACCTCTAAAGAAGTAGTAAGAAAAAATGGACATTTCCCTAAACGGACTATAAGTCAGTGTAAAATGTCTAAGATTAGCAGGCATGAATTTAAAAGTGGTGTCACTAAGTAAAGAATATGTTTTACTCATTATGACTGTAGAAGCAGTAATGAATTTAATCAACTTTAATTTTGTGAAATTAGTATTAAGTGAGGGGCAGTACTCTTGCCTGGAAAATCCCATGGATGGAGGAGCCTGGTAGGCTGCAGTCCATGGGGTCGCTAAGAGTCAAACATGACTGAGCGACTTTACTTTCACTTTTCCCTTTCATACATTGGAGAAGGACATGGCAACCCACTCCAGTGTTCTCGCCTGGAGAATCCCAGGGACGGGGGAGCCTGGTGGGCTGCCGTCTGTGGGGTCGCACAGAGTCGGACACGACTGAAGCGATGCAGCAGCAGCAGCAGCAGCAGCAGTATGATGCATGGAAGAATTCTAAACTATTTGAAGACATAAGGGATATAAGTACAGTGAAAACATGATAAGATATAAAAAATATAGTTCCTGAACTACTGGAGTTTAGATACAAGGAAGACTGATTTGGAGCTGGTGAGTTTGAAGATATTATGGTTATTCACATTTGATAAAGTCTAGTTGTTTGCCTCAAAGTGACTAGTCAAAGTTGGACCAAAAAATGAAATCATTTACAAAGCGGTAAAGAAATCAGGATAAAATGATTAATTTCCAGTAAATGAAATAAGGGCCAGGGATTTCATCTTAGAGTATGTGACGTACACTGAAATTTTTAAGTGCCATGATAAGTATTTTGAAACAGGTAATCAGGGGAAGGGGATGTGGACAAAAACTGAAAGTAGGAGAGAAAAATGAGCAGTTTGATAATACCTTACAGAGCAAAAATGCAAAGGCAAAAACTGAGGAGAAGTTGGGTTGTGTAAAGAAACATACAGACTGGATGCATGGTCTCAAGAATTTGGCATTAAAATCAGGTAGATAGGCTTGTAAGTAAATAATTTTGACCAGATGTGATAAACACTGTGTCACAGGTGTGCACAAAATGTTATATAGACACGAGAGGGAATTAAACAATTCTGATGGTTCTGCAATGAGCAAAATTGAGGGATAAAGGAAAATTTTAACTGAAGACAAAATTTTTAGTTGAAAGCAGAGTGGTCATTTTCCAAGCAGAGGAAAGTAGAACTGGGTGTGCTCAGTAGAGAGAAGAGAAAGCTTAATATCTAAGCAGTGCAGTAATATGGCATGTCTAGTAGATAGTACTGTTTTGGATACATTTTAGCATGGATGCTAGAGGGGACATAGTGGGAAATAAGGCTAGACTTAGAAGTTGAAGCCAGTTGTGAGTAATTTTGAATGGCAACTGAAGGGATTTGGACCCTTTTCCTATGTGTAATGAGTATTCGCTAAAAGTTTTAATTGTGTACTTTCAGAGGTTTTGTCTGTATGTGTGTATGTTTGTTTGTGTACAGTAAGCATGTTTGCCTGTGTCTAAGACAGTGAATGATGTTCTCTCTCTCTCTTTTTTTTTGTTTTTAATAAGTCTGAACTTATTTGGTCACACTCATCTCCCATAAAATGAGTGACAAATTGATGTTGTGGTTAAAATACTTGCCCATTAAGAGGACATAATGAGCCTTCCTTTCTAGTAACCCAGTTGGAAATATTGGCTTCATCACTATTACATCCTCAAAACTGAAACTGATTAACAATTATGTGATAGGGACAAAACCAGAGCCTGGTCAATATCATCTGGTATTTAGATTCTCTTTGAATCCAGTTCCACATTTGTATAGTGGCAGGTTGGAGATGGACGTATTTGATGATTCTAAGATTTGTTCCACATCTAAAAGTGTGATGACTCCATGCAAAGAAGGAAAAAGGCAAACTATAACTAAAATTTCACTATGAATATCCACATATCAAAAAAATGAAAGCAGTTATCCTGTCTTTCCAAATCAGGAATAAAATGTAAAATACTGTTGCCAAAAATAGAAATCGGTTACTATTCTATTAGGCCAACGTTAAATAGGCACAAAATTATTAATATATTGAATACTAGTACCTATATATTGATTTTCAGGGATAGTTGTGGCACATTGGTGTCTGATCTGGTTAGCATAATTTTCTTGATGTTCAGTTCTTACTGGATTTATTTCATTTGAACTCAGAGGAATAAACCAAAACTTTAAAACAAAATTGGCCAGTTTTTCCTGTGTTTATACATTTTTGTAAATTTTGTGACAAAGTTTTGTAACAAAGCCATAGGTTTCAGTGGGTGCATGAGGTTTAAGTGGTTTCATCTCAAACTGGAACCAGATGTGAGGACTGGTGAAGTGACCAAATGTCATATTACAAAACCAAAACNAATACTAGTACCTATATATTGATTTTCAGGGATAGTTGTGGCACATTGGTGTCTGATCTGGTTAGCATAATTTTCTTGATGTTCAGTTCTTACTGGATTTATTTCATTTGAATTCAGAGGAATAAACCAAAACTTTAAAACAAAATTGGCCAGTTTTTCCTGTGTTTATACATTTTGTAAATTTTGTGACAAAGTTTTGTAACAAAGCCATAGGTTTCAGTGGGTGCATGAGGTTTAAGTGGTTTCATCTCAAACTGGAACCAGATGTGAGGACTGGTGAAGTGACCAAATGTCATATTACAAAACCAAAACAAAACCACTGTTCACTGTCTTCGTCTCTGCTGAGCACCAAAATGATGTGTTTCAAGGACCAGCAAAGGTCTGAATGAAATTTGTCTTCATTGGAAATTAGGATTTAATCCAAGACCAGCAAAGGGTAAAATCATCCAAGAGATTTGGGCGAAAATTTGCACCATAGATTTCAGAGGAAACTGCTAACTGTTTACCAAACACTTGGAGCCTGTTAATTAATGATATGAAGGTATTTTCACAATTCTACATAACTTATTCATATCCTTTTTCATATTCTGCTGCTTTTATACCCCTAAGTGAGAGAACTTTCACTTTTTCTCTCTTCCAGTTTCATCACTGCTCATCACTAGCACTTGCCATGAAGATTCCATTCTTTCATTAGAAATCATTGAATCCCTTTACTTTATAAGTGAGAAACTATGTCTCAGAGATATTTATTATATTATTATGCATAAATATTTGATTATATAAAGATAAATTACATATATAATTTTTTGGTGAAGTCACACAATTTATTGGAGGCTGAGAATTCCTCTAAATTTCTACAACTTTAAGTATCTATAACCAAATAACATTTACCATAACCAGAAAAGGGCACATCCCAGATTATAAACATTCAAGTTTGAACAGTATAATCCCACATTGAACATTGAGGGAGATACCTATTAGAAATTCTAGGATGTGCTAAATGTCCCCTGAATGCCACAATGTTACCTACACTGATGCTTTCTTCATAGTCCAGAAATATGGAGGGGAGCAGCACTCTTTTTCATGTCTCTAAATGGTTTCAAAATCTGAAACTAGCACTTTAGTTTCACAGGTTCTCTACTATTATAACAAAATATACTTTTATCCTCGTAGCATTCAAACAACCTAAATTTTCTAATTCCTTCTCATCAATTATTCAGCCATAGAAGAGTAGCAAGATAAAGTTTACTGTTCTTTTAACATGAGTAAAGTTTTCAAAATAGGTAATATGAAGTCCCCACTCCAGTTCTCTTGCCTGGAGAATCCCATAGAGGGAGGAGCCCGGTGGGCTATAGTCCATGGGGTCGCAAAGAGTCGGACACGACTGAGCGACAGACTAAACTACTACTAAATGTGAAGTCACTTGAAATCAAGTAGTGACCTAGGAGATGAAATAATACAGTAGTCTAAAATCTTACATATCATATAAACCAACAACATTAAAACTCAGAAGAGGAAAAAAATTGGATAAGATAATCCAGCACCTAGCTAAGGTTGGAAATCCACTTGTTTTTTGTTCAAACACTTGGCTTAAACAAATGTTGTCCACTTTCCATCTACAAGAATTAGTAGCTCTGCCAATAGCTGCAGTTTCCCTGGCCAAGATTCTCCCACATCTCATAAATCTTCTAAGTAGAGTGGTGAAAAATTCCTTTTAAGGTTGTAATTGGTTAAAAAAAAAAAAAAAAAAGGTCTGAAAAGAAAGACAAAATAATTGTTTCCTCTCCTGAAAAATGTAAAGGGCTTATAGGAAATGGCGTGAAATTAGGACACCTAAACAGCAATAAATATCTATAGATGAGTAAGCCTTTTTACGTCCTGGAAGCCATGGTATGATATATTCAGGATGTTGCTGAATTCTAAAATACTCTCTAACTCAAACTTATAAATAGCTCCCAAGTGATTGTTTGATTTCCTGACTTCCCCTAAGGGTAGCTGGCTTCAATACACAATCCTTCAATAAACTGGCAAAGTTTAGTAAACACCAAAGTTGGCAATAGACAAGGATATATGGATTTAAGGTAATAATGGCACCAGCATATGAGGCTTTCAGAAGCAAGGATTAATATTCTAGTAATTGGCTTTTCATCTCTTCTACAATGATATTTCCATTCTCTGAATTTATAATCTTAGTAGATACCATTATCATCTTTATATTGACTATTATTCAAAAAATATGAAATTGAACCTGCATTCTACACTTCATCAGTTTATAGCTCAAACAATAAACATATATTGATCACCTAATGTATTCCAGGTACCATGCTAGGCTCTGAGAATATAAAATGAAAAAAAAAAAGTGGTTTTCTTTGAGGAGTTTGCATGACAGCAATTCCAGAAAATGTAGAAGACTGAGGCAGAGAATTAGCAACTTGCATATATTAATTTATAAGTAAGAGGAGCAGCAACAAAAATGAGTAATACCTTACTTCCACAAGGCATACATTCGGTTGCAGAAATCAAATGCCCCCTGAATAAGGTCTTCATAAAATAGTTTGCTTATATCAAATTCCAAATCCCAAGCCTAGCAGGTGAAAATACATAGATTTTCATCCTCTCATATCTCTAAAGAAGAGAAGGCCACAATTTGTTCTATAATGTTGGTTCCTTATGAAATTACAAATGAGCAAATGGATTCAGGATTGGGAGCTCATGTACACCTGTGGTGGATTCATGTCGATGTATGGTAAAGCCAATAGAGTATTGTAAAGTAAAATAAAGTTAAAAAATAATAATAATAATAAAATAAAATCTAGCAAAATAGATGTTTAAAATATATAAATGTTTCTCATTTATAGCTATGTATCTATATATACTCAAATATATAGATATAAATGAGTAACATTTATACCAAAAACGGCTGAAAATTCAATACCATAGAATGAACAGGAAAGTATATTTAAAGATATATTCTGACCCAGAGAAACAAATAGGTCCTATGTTTACATATACTTTTCTAAATCATAAATTGTAGACAGAAAACTGCTCAATCATTTTAAGATACTAGGTATCAAAACCATGAACATGCACACACACACACCCTAAACAAAATCCCATTTGTATGCCTAGATTCAAAACCTCCTCAAATTAGTATATTTTTAAAAATCTGAAGAGTAGCAAACTCAAAGAGTAAAATATTCTGAAAAAATTTTAAAAATTCTAAAGAGAACAATAAAAATATCGTCTTTCCCTCATTTGATGTTTCTATATTTTGTTAGAATTTGTTAAATATAGATTAGAATTTGCCTGACATATGTTATATTTTGGAGAAGGAAATGGCAACTCACTCCAGTATTCTTGCCTGGAAAATCCCAAGGACAGAGGAGACTGGCATGCTGCAGTCCATGGGGTCTTAAAGAGTGGGACATGACTGAGAAGGTAACACACACACACACACACACACAGACACACACACACACAATGTTATATTTTAATTTCATTTTCAACTTTTAAAAGTTATAAGTATTCTTCAAAATAGTGTTTGTTTTTGTTGTTGTTAGTTTTTTCATTAACTTATTAAATTGATTTTACCCAATTCAAAAGTGTCTATTTTTGGAAGAGGAGAATTGATTATTTTATATTTATTGTAATCCTTATCGGTTAATCTTTTTTCTCTTATCTATTTATTCTGTAAGTATATGTAAATCTGGAAATGGTTGTGTTTTACTTTTTCCTTTCATATATTTTGCTGAAATTTATAGAATTTTTTTCTTCAACATGTGTGCTTCTGGTGATAGATTTATATCATTGTGATATAGCTGTATATCTAGCCTAGGGCCTCCTTACTTTAGTGTGAAAGCAAATAACCTTTATGAGGTGTTAGTGCTGAGTCCCTTCCTGATGGCAGAAAATAAGCTGAAAGATTTCTTTTCCCTGTGTCTCTTATGTGGAAGGACTTACACGAGAAAGGTGGATCCAGAATTTAGAGAAAGACGTGGATAAATAGTACCACATCTCAAATCTGATATCGTGTCCAATTCAAAAAGCAATGTAGATATCAGCCAGTGACCTGTAAGCACCAGGACAAAGTGCTTGAAGGAATAACAGGACAGTATACAGTTACTCAGATTAACGCAGGTTTGGGGCAAAAACTCAAGCCCAAGAATGTCTCACCAAATACAAGAAAAATTATAGTTGCAATTCTCATTATTCAACTTAGTGTTTGACCTTGAGCATATCTCTTTATCCTTTTAAACATCATCAATTAAAGTGATAACCTCAATGATAGCAACCCACTCCGGTATTCTTGCCTGAAGGAACCCAGGGACGGAGGAGCCTGGTGGGCTGCTATCTATGGGGGTCACACAGAGTTGGACATGACTGAAGTGACTTAGCAGCAACTTAGCAGGTACAAAACTCAAATTCTTGACAAACATTATCTCCCTAGACAAAGCTGTTTTTGTTTATCACTTAGGGCAACACGAACTGGAAATTCCCTTGGAGAAGAGGCCAGTTTTAGTCTATTCTAGGTTTGTTTTACCTGATTATCATTTTATCCCATATTTGAGAAGCCAGAAAAGAACCTGGTATAGTATTTACCCTTTCCTGTTCCCTACCAGTGACTCTAAAATGATTGCACCAGACACAGATCATGGATTTTGCTTAAGCTTTCAAACAATAAAGCTATAATTTTAGATACAGAAGAGAGGTTACCCTATTTTTGTTCTTTAATTAGCTAGAATGATTGGGGCTGGAAATTTTTTTGGAACAATCTCTCACACCTAGTTAGTCTTGCTTGTCATTTTATGTGATAACTCTCTGCATGCCACAAGACCATGCCAACCTTGAAACATAATTTTATGAGGAAGCTCATTAACATTTATGTCTTTACCAGGGCAGTCATTATTTCTACTAGTTAAAGATTTCTAAATTAGATTACAATGTCAAGCATCACATTTAGGATGTAAGTGTTTTGGTGGTCTGAATAGTGAATACAAGGAGTTAAAAGCATCGTGTGTATGCAGTTGTTCATTGAACTACTGGCTTGCAAGCATAGCATACTTTTGAATGTCAATTCAACTTGTAAAAATAACTTGGACTCTTAAACACTTAGGTCTGTATAATAATTTATAGACACAGATTAGAATCCCATTGAGTGCTTTGGAAATTTGTTTAGGTAGACTTTATTCCAGGAAAATCTCATCATGTAAGTTTGATAGTTAAAACAGTGTCCTAAATGTTCCAGGCAATTGCCTGCAAACTTGAAATCTTGTACACTCAATATAAAAATTATGGCCATTAAATTTTCAAGGAAAAAATGAAAAAGCTTTTTTAAATTTTCTTTTTTTAATTCCATAGTTTATTTACACCCTAAACTCATAGATTTAAGAACAAGAATCAGATGTTATCTGGCCCACTCTCTTCTGAAGGAGATCAACCCTGGGATTTCTTTGGAAGGAATGATGCTAAAGCTGAAACTCCAGTACTCTGGCCACCTCATGTGAAGAGTTGACTTATTGGAAAAGACTCTGATGCTGGGAGGGATTGGGGGCAGGAGGACAAGGGGACGACAGAGGATGAGATGGCTGGATGGCATCACTGACTCGATGGACTTGAGTCTGAGTGAACTCCAGGAGTTGGTGATGGACAAGGAGGCCTGGAGTGCTGCAATTGATGGGGTCACAGAGTCGGACACCACTGAGCAACTGAACTGAACTGAACTGAAACCAAGGCCTAGAATAGAGAAATGGATAATTTGATTATGCAGACATTCATTGCAGATCTAGGGAATAGGACTAAAAAATGATGCTGTGAAAGTGTTGCACTCAATATGTCAGCAAATTTGGAAAACTCAGCAGTGGCCACAGAATCGGAAAAGGTCAGTTTTCATTCCAATTCCAAAAAAGGGCAATGCCAAAGAATGCTCAACTACCACACAATTGCACTTATCTTACAAGCTAGTAAAGTGTTACTCAAAATCCTCCAAGCCAGGCTTCAACAGTACGTGAACTGTGAACTTCCAAATGTTCAAGCTGGATTTACAAAAGATAGAGGAACCAGATCAAATTGCCAACATTTGTCAGATCATCGAAAAAGTAAGATAGTTCCCCCAAAATATCAACTTCTGCTATATTGACTATGCCAAAGTCTTTGACTGTGTAGATCACAACAAACTGTGGAAAATTATTCAAGAGATGGGAATACCAGACCACCTCACCTGCCTCTTGAGAAATTTGTATGCAGGTCAGGAAGCAACAGTTAGAACTGGACATGGAACAACAGACTGGTTCCAAACAGGAAAAGGAGTATGTCAAGGTTGTATATTGTCACCCTGCTTATTTAACTTATATGCAGAGTACATCATGAGAAATGCTGGGCTGGAAGAAGCACAAGCTGGAATCAAGATTGCCAGGGAAAATATTAATAACCTCAGATATGCAGACGACACCACCCTATGGCAGAAAGCAATCAAGAACTAAGGAGCCTCTTGATGAAAGTGAAATAGGAGTGAAAAAGTTGGCTTAAAACTCAACATTCAGTAAACTAAAATCATGGCATCTGGTCTCATCACTCCATGGCAAATAGATGGAGAAACAGTGGAAACAGTGACAGACTTTATTTTTGAGGGCTCCAAAATCACTGCAGATCACGACTGTAGCCATGAAATTAAAAGACATTTACTCTTTGGAAGAACGGTTATGACCAAAAAGCAGAGACATTCCTTTGCCAACAAAGGTCTGTCTAGTCAAAGATATGGTTTTTCCAGTAGTCAGTTATGGATGTGAGAGTTGGACTATAAAGAAACCTGAGAGCCGAAGAATTGATGCTTTTGAACTGTGGTGTTGGAGAAGACTCTGGAGAGTCTCTTGGACTGCAAGGAGATCCAACCAGTCCATCCTAAAGGAAATCAGCCCTGAATATTCATTGGAAGGACTGATATTGAAGCTGAAACTCCAATACTTTGGCAGCTTGATGCAAAGAACTGACTCATTGAAAAAGACCATGATGTTATGAAAGGTTGAGAGCAGGAGGAGAAAGGGACGACAGAGGATGAGATGGTTGGGCGACATCATCGACTCAATGGACATGAGTTTGAGTCAACTCTGGGAGTTGGTGATGGACAGGGAGGCCTGGCTTGCTGTATAGTTCATGGGGTCACAAAGAGTCATACACAACTGAACTGACTGAACTGAATTGAACTGAGGGAATAGGACAGATTTCCTACACCTAGTGTTTTCAACTTGCCCCAGATTATACTAGGCGAATTGTATATAAAGGTTATGCCCAAGAATACAAAGTTTCAACTTCTAGTTCTGGTGTGAAAGTGAAGGTGAAGTCACTCAATTGTGTTCAACTCTTTGCGACCCCATGGACTGTAGCCTATCAGACTCCTCAGTCCATGGAATTTTCCAGGCAAGAGTATTGGAGTGGGTTACCATTTCCGTCTCCAAGTTCTGGTATACCAGATACTAAATGAGACAAATTCACTTTTTCACTAAAATATGGTAAATCAAACAACAAAGGTTTTGAAAGAAAATGAAATTTCCAACATATAATCTTCAATTGTCTCACTGATTAAGAGAAAAACAACCAATTTATCTTTGAATGCTAGTAAAGATCAGATTTTTAAAATAATGAATTTTAGGCATGAAAGGAAAATAATCTAAAAAGAGAACATACAGCTCACCTTCTGGGGACATTTATTCAAATGTAATCAAGTACCCTTTTATTTTCTTTTGATTTTTTAAATTATAAATGTATGATAATGCATTTACAGAAGACTTGGAAAATACAAAACAAATTTTCTCATAGTTCTATATATTACAATTATTTTTTAAGTAGATAAATTAAAATTTTTAGTTGAGTTTCAATATCAAATTCTCAAAAATTATGGAATTATGTTAGAAATCAATATCAGAAGATAGTTAAAAATAAGCCACATATTTTCAAGGGCACTGTGGCATTTACCAAAAGAGATCTTTCACTTAGCCATTGAAAGCCTCAAGTTAGAAGACTGAAAAAACATAAAAGGTGATTGTAGAGAAGAAAACATTGAAATGAGAAATTAATATCAAAGATACTTTAAAAACCCCACGTATTTGAAAATTAAATATCTACTTTTAAGTGTTGGGTGTATCTAAAAAAAACCACACAAAGGAAAATTAGAAAATATTTGTAACAATAAAAATAAAAGGGAATTATTAACTGAAAGTGCAGATTTTGTTAAATTTCACAAAATTTCATGAATGCCAGAATTTGAAGCAAATCATTGGAGTATATTAAAACAAATACTTGCTTTTGAAATTAAGGAGTTTACAGATTTTGCTAAAAGTTTGTGAGAAGCTTCTAAATAACATAATCAGGATTCTTTTGTTGGAATAATTAGTTTTAAAAATGAGAGCCATCAATGAGCCACAAGGGAAGAGAAGCAATTCCTGCTGGGTCACAAGTCACTATTTCCACTCAACAGAGTGTTATGGAAGATGAACCTGTAAGAGGGACAGCACAAAGATGTGATCTTCACGTTAAATCAGCTATGCTGCCCTAAACTGAAATGACTGGGCAGATACAAATAATCATTAAATAATGGAAAAGAATTCTACTCTATGAGGGTTTGCTGTGAGGCATAATGACCTTCATGGGTGTAATCTGACTCAAATTAAATGTATCCACAAATTATGTGAAACATGTTCTAAAAATGTACGCTAGCTGACACTGCCCACTTCTACCCCATTCATTCCCCCACTTAGCAAATAACAAGTCTGGATGGTGAACATTCAGATGATAATAAGAAAGAAATATATATACCATGTGAGTAATGCGTATTTTAGTTACCAGGCTCCTCTGTGAGTGGATTGCCATTTTCTTCTCCAGATGTGAGTTATACTTATGTTTAAACCAAAAGATAAGGAAAGCAATAAAACAAGTAAACAATATGTCATAAAGAACATATTGACCTTATTCATCTTATACCTGAAAGTTTGTACAGTTTTACCCACCCCTTCCCCAGGTCCCACCAAGAATTTTTTATACTCTATCCTTCTGAATTTAACTTTTTAAAAATTGTATATTCTACACAAAAGTGATACCATGCAGTTATTTTTCTTTCTGATTCTGGCTTATTTCACTTGGCATTTCCTCAAGGTAAACCTGTAAAATGATGGGTGTGGTTAAATAACTAGATGGGAGAAATCCTTTCACATCCTTTCACTAAATGGGAAGATTTGCAGGTACTGCAAATAACCACAGTGTATCTTTTAAATAGCTTACAATTTTATATGCCAACTATACCTTAATAAATCTGAAATTTAAAAAATACATATATTACTATTTTTTTTAAGTCTTCATTATAGGGTTTTTATAAAATTAGCTGAACTATGCGCTTAGAATGCTGTAGGCATAGGATAAGTGCTCAGTAAACCATATTTATTATAAATACATATCAGAAAGGAAAACGTGCATGCCTTAGTAGATAGTATTGTGCATACTGTTTCACTATCTAGTAAAAAAGACACTAAGAACTACAGGTGAATTTTTAATGAACAATAAAAGTATAAAGGTAATGAAGAGTTTCTTTTTTAATTTAAAAATATAAATCACAAGGCATATATCTGATAAACTTGACTAGCTTAAAATTCAGAAACTGTGTTCACGACAGATGTCACACCATGTGCCTTGTGATCAGTCATGCCTGATTCTTTGCGACCTAGTGGGCTGTAGTCTGCCAGGCTCCTGGGTCTACAAAATGTCCAAGGCAAGCATACAGGAGTTGGTTGCCATTTCCTCCTCCAGGGGATCTTCCTGACCCAGGGATCAAACCTTCATCTCCTGGGTTTCTTGCACCACACTCAGATTTTTAACCTGCTGAGCCATCAGGGAAGCCTGACAAATATCATAGGCAGAGTTAATAGAAAAGGAAAAGGCTAGGAGGATATATTTGCAACATGGGCATCCCTGATGGCTCCGCAGGTAAAGAATCTGCCTGCGGTGCAAGAGCCCCAGGAGATGTGGGTCCATCCCTGAGTCGGGAAGATGCTCTGGAGGAGGATATGGCAACCCATTCCTGTATTGTTGCCTGGTAAATTCTATGGACAAGGGAGCCTGGTGGATTACAGTCCATGAGGTCACAGAGTCGGGCACGACTGAGCACATGGCACAAAACAATCTCTAGGGTATAAAAAGAGCCCTTAAAACGTATTAATATCAAAACCCACCAAAATAAACAATGACCCCAAATAACTCTAAATGCGAGAAGTTATGCTACAAAAGAAAACTATATAAGCACAGAATTATTTTAAATATTAACAATATTAAGCAGCTTTGAAAATTATGGTTATTGAAGAGGATGTACCCTGTAAACATGCCACTTAAAAAAAACTTAGATGATGGAAGCAAGCAGAGGAGGTAGGAAGATATATGTACACAAATTACTCATTCATTTAAAGCAAGAAACAGTAGATAGTGTTCAAATTTTATAAACTAGGAAACTGTTTTAAATAAAGAAGTAATTACAATCAGAATACAGCTGCCCAAATTAAGCAGAAAAATATAAAAACAAAACCACATAAAGCAACACTAACATGGACTAAAAGTAAATGAGATAAAAAGAAACACTGAAAACAAAGTCAAATATAAAATTAGAAATCAGAACTACAGTACATGTGCTAAATTTCCAAAGCCTGTCATCTACAATATTCAATATTTTCCATGTTCCCTACCCTACTGTCAGCATCTGGAGAGCTGGTTTAATGGTTAATACATCTTTCTTCTGAGTTACGTGCTCCCAAGTAAACACTAAAAAATAAATTCTCAATTTATACAGTTCATCCTTGAATAATGCTGAGATTATAGGTGCTGACCTTTCACACAATCAAAATCTGCCTTTAATTTATAGTCACTCTTCCTTAGCAATTCCTTATACACAGTTTTACATCTTCAATTCAACCAATCACAGATGCAGATAAACAATGTAGTACTGTAGCAATTACTAGTGAAAAAAATCCAGTAAAAGTGGAACCAAATAGTTCAAAAGTGGACACTTTTCCCCAAGGGTCAGCTCTATTTTGAAACCTAGTTATAGGACTGCAAAATACTTTAAACATAGCATTTAAGATTGATTAAATATCACTGCTGATGCCAATATTTTAAAGAGGTTTAAAGAACAATTAATAATGTATTAACCTTTATCTGAGTAGTTCAATCCAAAGTCTTAGCAGAAAAAAAAATATATATATATATATTGGCACTTTCAAATTGAGTAAATGGAGGAGAGTTTCAAAACGGATTTTTGACAACGCCATGGATCTGATGTAGGGAAACTGTGAGGGGCAGCAGTTTCCTAAGGCTAACAGCAGAGAGGTTCTGCCACCATCCTGAGTGGGAAACAGGTGAAGGGAGTGTCGAGAGAGCAGGAAGGCTAATTTTCAGGAGGTGTGACCAGCTGGATAGACAGCTAGCTCATAAAAACCCCTGAGGAAAACTGACTAGGGCAATAAAAACCTGAAGATACTTTTTTCCCATTCTCCAAATCTCCTGGAGGACAAGCTACCCCTCAAAATCAGCTGAATGCTAGCGAACAGAGAATCAACTGATATAACTTAGAGGTCAGCCTCTCTCCAAAGTGCAAACGGAGAAAGATGAACAGAGGTTCTGGAGGGGCAAACAAACTACCCAGCATGGACTCTACTTTGCAAGACTGGAAGAATATGATCTATGTCCACTGTTCCATGGTAGGCAGATAAATACATTTTTATTAGTAAATACCATGTGTTGGTTCTGAGCTTCTATTTGACCCAAAATTACAATCTCGATCTTCTGTGTATCTAGTTTATTCTCAAATAAAATGGAAAAAATACATTCTGTTCACTCAGATAGAGTTCTCATTCACAGGTCTTTTTTTAATTTCCCTGGGTTAGAAATTGAGTCTATGATCTAGTTCCTGGTCAATGAAAAATAAGTTATGAATGACTGAGATAGTTTTCTATGCAGCAAAAATTTTCAGACCATGCAATTCTCAGTGCAGCAAAGGTATATAATATATACATATATATATAATAATTTATATAATATTTTTTTTTCTCAGCAAAGCAGATCCAAAGAAACACCTAAAGAGTATCTTCGCTTTTGGCTTTTAGCCAAATCTTTTGGCACCAAATCTTACATGACCCATTTTACCACATTATTAATAAAGACAGATGTTTTGAACTGAGAATAAAACACAAGACAAAATGTGCTCTTGACCTTAAAATACAGGATCAAACTTCCACTGTATTGTAATGTTTTTTCATCCAGAGACATTTATTTTGGGATGCATTCTTGTTGTTAGAAGATATCTATCAAATGAATTGAAGTACTTTCTTTGACCCTGTTTGCTGGTTAAATCTGAGCACTGCAGATTTAACATTTAACTGGGCTTAACATTTCAACTCTGCATTCAAATGCTTATATCTTTCCTTTTCTCCTTTGCTTTTCACTTCTATTCTTTTCACAGCTACTTGCAAAGCCTCCGCAGATAGCCATTTTGCTTTTTTGCATTTCTTTTCCGTGGTCTTGATCCCTGTCTCCTGTACAGTGTCACAAACCTCCACCAAGGGAACATTTCATGCAAAGATGGGCTTGATAAAGGACAGACATGATATGGACCTAACAGAAGCAGAAGATATTAAGAAGAGGTGGCAAGAATACACAGAAGAACTNAGGGCCACATTTGTGTTGCTTCATTAATCTGCAGAGCCCATGTTGAACGTCTGCTGTGAGCCGGGCCTGGGGCCTGTGGGGGTGGGGTGGGAGGTGGGGGCTGCCTGGCCGGGCTCCACTCACCAGGAGCAGGTGCATCACGTGGTCCTGTGTCATGTTGCCGTACTTGGTGGCGTTCCTCATGGGCTGTGGAAGGAAGGAAGGGAGGAGGAATCCCCAGCGCTGGCCCCTGGGGGTGGGGCACAGAGCAGAGCCAGCAGCTGGGGTCAGGGTGAGAGTCTGGATTCCCAGAGGTTCAACAAGTCCATCTCTACCACCTCCCACTGTGAGAGCTTGAGCAGGTGGTTATTTTCCTGCCTCAATATCCTGTTCCTCTACTCTGCTTACGCTTTCCTGCCCAAGGCTTTGTGGACAGGAGATGATTTTGTGAACAGAAATATCATTTATATATCAAGGGCTCTGAAAATAGGAGGGACTGTGAGACGCTCTGGGAAATGAGAAGCATTTTATAATTTGTGGAGGGCTAGGCCTTCCTCCAGAGCGGGCCTCAAGAGGCTCTTTCCTCCTCCACCCCTAGAATTCCTGTTCCTCCCCCAAACAGCCAGGACCCCTNAACAGAAATATCATTTATATATCAAGGGCTCTGAAAATAGGAGGGACTGTGAGACGCTCTGGGAAATGAGAAGCATTTTATAATTTGTGGAGGGCTAGGCCTTCCTCCAGAGCGGGCCTCAAGAGGCTCTTTCCTCCTCCACCCCTAGAATTCCTGTTCCTCCCCCAAACAGCCAGGACCCCTTCTCCAGCTGTTTTTCCTGAGCCAGGATGTCATCCCCTGTACCTTGGCACTTGCCCTCTATCCAGGCGGGGTAAGCTTCCCTCTCCTCCTGCCCTGGGGTTGGCCTTACCTCCGGGCCTGCCATGGGCAGCGCCCGCATCAGCATGGGAGTGGCCATCCGCATCTGACTCAAAGGCTTGGCAGCTGTGGGGGCAGAAGGCACAGCATGAGTGTGGCCCCAGTGCCCAGGGAAGAGGGTGCTCAGACCCAGGGACCGAGAGCTCAGACCCAGATGAGGGGCTGGAATTCCAGACCAGAGGGCAAGGACAGTGGGCCCAGCTGGGGCAGGAGTGAGGGTTCTCTGAGGTGAGGGGCAGGGGGTTGTCGGGACAGAGGCAGGGCACGCACGCTTGGGAAGCTTCATGCGCAGGTTCTCCAGCTGCAGGTTCTGGGAGGTGACCGTCAGCTTGTCCAGCCGGCCCTGCTGCTGGTACAGGAAGTAGGCAGTGGTGGCCTGGCCGGCCAGGAGCAGAGCCACCAAGACAGAAAAGCCCGTGTACAGGGCTCCACGACTGCACTTGCTGTGGGCAGGGAGGGGGACATAGGTTAGCGGAGAGTCCACAGAAGTGGCTGCCCCGGGGACTGGCTGGGAACGGGGGAATGTGCCCCCACAGTTCCAGCCCTTGCCCCCAGCCGCCCCTAACAAACACACGCTTTAAGCACAAATAAGTGCCTATGAACTTACAGCTTGACGATATTCCCCTGACCCCCTACCTCCAGCCACTGCTGCCCCTACAGCCCTCCCAGGCAGAAATCGTGGAGCTGCCCCTGTGTGGGGAAGAGCCAAGCACAAGGGCCTTGTCCTCCCGAGGGAGCCAGCAAGGACAGCTGAGGAAAGCCCAGGAAGACCCTGCGGCCTAGTAATTCATGACATCACAAACATGGCCCCATCTCATTGCCTCTCTGCTCGCCAATGACTCTGAAAGGAGAATGTAAGAATCCTGTGTGGAGAAAAGGAGAAAACCAGAAAGGAGGCGAAAACAAATCCTACTTTTTGGCCTTCCCAAGGAAGAGGGGTGGCCTGGCCTCTGATGTGGTGCAAAGCCCACCCACGCTTGGGTCTTCCTGAGTTCAAGCTCTATAACCTCACCTTTTCAGCAACCCCATACCCCAGTTGAGTCCCAGCTGTGCCTCCCACCTTCTTTTCTCTGAACCTCAGTTTCTCATAAAGTCTAAGAATCTAGAGAGTCATAATAAAGATGAGACCCTGTAACCTGGATTGTAATCCTGGTTCTGTCATTCCCTTAGCTCGGAACAGGGGCAAGTCACTCAACCTCTCTTAGTAACTTGAGGTAAGAATATCTACTCAAAGGGTTGTTATATAAAATGAGATCAGGATAAAGTTCTTGACTCCATACCTGGCACATAGTTAGCAGTCTGTAACACTGAGCACTAATCTCAAGGGAGTTAATAATTAACTTTAGCATCTGGTTTCCTTCCTCTTCATGCATCTTGATGGCCTGTCTTCTGGTTCTGGATGAGTGCCAACTCTTGTCACTTCCTCCTTTCTACTGCCTCTTTCTTGAATAAATAACTGGCCAAAGTCAGGAGCCAACCAGAACTAGGGGGAATCATGGTACAAATGTTGCCAGGCAGAAGTGTTCACAAAAGGGTCCAAAACAGGCCAGGACAGTTTTTAGAAGCAGTGATTGAACTGAGGGAAAACCAGACAAGGATTTGACAAGGGGGTACCCTTTCTGCTCACTGAGCCCACACTGGCTCTGCAACTCACTGGGTGGCCTGTGCTCAGAGGCAACCCATTTCCCCTCCCTGCAGATTGTGCCTCTAGAAGGGAGTCGGATGGTAGACAAACTCAAATTTTAATATCAGACTAGTCCTGGGTTCAAATTCTGGCTCCAGGATTCACTAGCTGCAATAACTTTGGTGACTCACTTGTTAATACGAGTCTCAATTTTCTCTTATGTAAAAATGGAAATAATAAAAGTACCCAACTTAAAGAGTTAGTAAAAGAATTATGTTTGAGTTTAGCATTTAGTTATATGCCCACCACAAAACTAATCATACTAATATCTAACAGGGGCTGAGGATTGGTAACACGTATACAGTGAATAGGAACTATTATCATAACCCCTGTCATTATTATTGCTGCTGCTACTACTGAGACCCAGAGAGAAACTGTGATTTATACAAGTCATACACGACAGTTGCAGAACCTCGACCAGAATCCAGCCTTCACAAGAGTTGGCCCTCCTAGCCACGGGATTCCCCAAGGTTTTCACAGGCCAGGTACTAATGGTCTATCTCTAGTTACATGTCCCACAGTATGAAGTTCCTCATGACATCTCTGAGAGTCTCTCCCAAACCCCTTTCTGCCTGGCAACTGCTGACATCACAACAAGTCCCTGTAATATGCAAATTACTGGGAGGCGGGGGCAGGGACATTGGGGTAGCTGTATTCTGACCATTCCCCATTTTTTTTCAGGGAAACAGATGGATAAGGACCTGGGAAAGGGTCTTCTGGATGGCTGTGCTGGCCCCTTACGGCAAGGGAGAGGGGCATGGGCAGGGCACCACCACATCAACCCACAGCCCCTTTTGGAAATTTAGCCAGAGCCCCACACCTCACCCTTTTTTGACCCTCCTCCAACATCTCTCATTCCCTCCTGTGATAGCAAACATCTTCATCTACTCTACAGACACCTGCAGCTATAATTCCCTCAATATAAACACATATACCAACTTATGATAACTAGGAGGAAACTCCTCAATGATGAGCTGCTTCTGCCATTCTCTCTTAGAAAATCTGCTTCTCCATCTAGGATCCATAATATTTTCAAAATTCTAATCTAGGGCTTGGCCCAGCTCCAAGGGACACTGGGAAGCTCCTGATAGTGTGGGAAACTGTAGGGAATGAGTGCAGAGCTCTCTGATTTTCAGAAGAGAAGTATGTAATGCAAAGAAAGTTGAAACCCATGCCCTAGAGGAACTCGCTCATTTTGCAGGTGGGAGAACTGAAGCCAGTCGGCCAGAGACTTGCCCCAGACCACCCAGTCAGTGCTGGAATCAGAGCCTAAGTTCACGCCTCGTCTGACTCCCAGCCTAGTGCTCCTTCTGTAGCCCTGTGCACGTACGTCTGTGCAGTCCAAGATTTGGCTGCTCTCTCCTACTGCTCACACATACCTCTCCTGGGCTCCAGGGCGCTGGGCCAGCATGGGCAGCTGCTCATGGTTGGAGATGAGGTCACGCTGGTCTTCCATGCTTCTGACCTCTGGTCTTTCCCACTCCTGCTGCTGCTGCTGCCTGCGTATCTGGGATGCTGAGCCCTGTGCTCACTTCTTGAAGTTGGGGCTGAGGAGGAATCTGATTCGTCCACAGGAGGCCACTCCGCCCACCTGGTACAAGTGGAAGTGAAAGCCACAAAGCTGGAAATACCCTCACTTCAGCAAGTTGCCTTTAATGGGACAGGATGAGTAGGGGGAGCCCCCACCGAGGCAGGTGAAAAGGCCAGCATGTTTCCATTGGCTGCCCAGGGTCCTCGTCACTTGTTTCTGGGCAAACCTGTGGATTCATAAGGCTCTTTGGAGGTTTCAAGAAACAGGCAAATGTTCACTCCCTAGATAGGAAATCACTTTGAAGCAAAAAAAAAAAAAGGCCGAAAATTCTTTTTGTCTCCCCTCTCACCTGTAGATGAGTGGGTACATAAAGGGGCTGCCCCCCTTTTATGAACTTAGACAAATCCTTTCCTTCTCTCAGGGCCTCAGTTATGTCATCTCAAAGCCAGGGGAGGAAAGCTGGATTCAGTGTTCTCTCTGCTCTCTGCTAATACAAGCATTTTATGAATCTTGAGTCCCTGGTTCTAAGGCTCTGGTACTAATATTTGCCAGCACTTACCCAGCCCTCCTTTGAGCTGGCACTGTGCTAATCATTTTGCATGCTTTGTTTCATTTAATCTTTACAGTGACCTTTTGAGGGCTGTTTTATTTTATTATCTCCATTTATAGATAGAGACACTGAGGTTTTGAGAGGCTACATGTTTGCCCAGAATCATGCATCCATCTCTTTATTTTAACCATTCCATCCTTCTGCTTCCTAATGCTCAAATTATGTCATTCAAATTCATGACAGTGGAGGCCTCTACAGGGAGGGAA
Organism: Neotragus pygmaeus; assembly: GCA_006410875.1. Lineage (NCBI taxonomy): Eukaryota > Metazoa > Chordata > Mammalia > Artiodactyla > Bovidae > Neotragus > Neotragus pygmaeus. The sequence continues at coordinate 275,198 of SJYV01006113.1, read as the reverse complement.
GGAAGAGGGTCTGGGAAAGGGTACCCAGGGGAGGTTTAACTGTTGGCATGGTTTTATTTCTCACTATCTGTGTCTTATAGACCATATTTATTTTATTAATCTTTATGTCTTTGTGTGTATGTTTAAATTTTCAGCAAATTTAAGGTCAATAAGCACATGAAAAGATGTTCCACATCATTAGTCATTAGAGAAATGCAGATTGAGGCCACAATGAGGTACCACTTCACATCCACTACGATGGCTGTAATCAAGAAGACAAATAATTACAAGTGTTGACAAGGATGTGAAGGAATTGGAACTCAGATATTGCTGGCAGGAATGTACTATGGTGCAGCTACTTTGGAAAACTATTTGGCAATTTCTCAAGAAGTTAAATATGGAGTTACATATGATCCAGTAATTCCACTCCTAGATATCTACACAAAAGAGATTAAAGCATGTATCTATAGAAAAACTTATACACAAATGGTCATAGCACCATTATTCATAATAGCCCCAAAGCAAAAACAACCCAAATATTCATCAACTGATGAGTAAACAAAATGTGGTATATCCATACAATGGAACATTATTTAGCCATAAAGAAGAATTAATATCTCAATACAACTTTTTTATTAAAGGAATGAAGTATACTGATTCAAGCCACAAAATTTATTCTGAAAGCATCATGCTAAGTGGACTTGACCAAACATCTGAAGAGACAAAGTTTGACAAAAGTTATTTTAGAAAATTCCGTTCTAAATCATCAAAGAGTGAGAAGTAATGATATGTAAATAAAATTTGCTTATCTATTTCAAGTGAAACTGAGATTAGAGGCTAAGAGTTTAAATTTGGATTGTATACACTTTAATAATGCCATTAAATTATCATGATATATATTTTAAAAAATCATGATAAGTGAAATAAGCCAGACACAAAAGGCCACATTTGTACTATTCCATTTATATGAAGTGTCAAGACTAGGCAAGCCAGAGAAACAGAAGGTAGATCAACAGTTGCCAGGGGAAAGGGAATGGGGAACGATTGCTGATGGGTATGGGATATCCTTTCAGGGTGATGAAAATATTCTGGAATTAGACAGTGGTGATGGTTGCACAACTTTGTGGATACATAGGAAAACCATTGATCTGTGCCATTTTAAAAGCCTGAATATTATGGCATGTGAAATTGATAGTTCAATTTAAAAAAAGATTTCTTGGTAATGATGGTTAGAACACATTATATGTTTGCTTCCTCTTTCACTTGGCTTCTGTCACTAAAATGACAAAAAGGCTTTTTTTTTTTTTTAGTGTAGATCTGTAAGGATAGAGAGAAAAGGAGAAAGGAGCAGAATTTTAGAAGCTGGAAAACAAACAGATTAGGAGTAGTCATTAACAGACTCAAGAAAGGTTAATTCTAAACCTGCAGCTAGAAAAGCTGAGAAGCCACCAGTTTATGTGGTAGAACAGGTTCAGGAATTGAGAACTAGACACACTGGGCAGGAGTACAGTTGGATATCCATGTCCTGTCCCTCCCCAACTACTCCTCCCTCCCTGAAAGAGGGCTAGAAGTTTATCCCCAGGCACAGTGCAGGGCATGGGCCCAGCTCTGAAGAGAGTCCCAGCCTTCTCTCCGACCCAGTTTCCAAAATGCCAGAAGCCAGACCTTCTTTTTCTGGGCAATAAATGAGAGAATCCTTCTCTGGAGAGCATGACCACAAGGAATGACCTAAAGATTCTGATACTGGGGTTCAACGATGAAACAACCCAGCCAAATAACCTTACAGGGAAGACCTCAGCCAATAAGCCATTCACATTAGTCATAGCTTCTGCTTGATTTTTTTAGGCAATCAAGGCTCTTGGAACATCTGAAGAAAACCTCTAGCACAGAAGAGAGTGAAAAAACAAATAACCAAATCTCAAAAAGGAACCATGGAGGAAACAAATAGATATTAACAGCTTTAGGGAGATAAAGGAGATACTGCACCCATGAAACAAGAATAGGGTGCTATAAAGATAAATGTATTGTCAGAACAATGGTGACAACAACAAAAATACCTTAAAGGTTAAAAGTGCAAGGGTAGATATTAAATAACCAGTCGGTAAAAGATAGTTTTTTAATCTCCCAGAAAGTAGACCACCAAGATAAAAAGAAATTGGGAGAAAAAATAAGAGAATTAAAGACCAATCCAGGATGCCCAGTAGCCAAATATCAGTGTTCCAGAAATAGGGAACAGAGAAAACAAAGGTGAAAAAAAAATTCAGTGAAAAAATTCAGTACAATGTCCAGAACTCAAAGACATAAATTCCCACATTGAAAGGACCTAGTGAATACCAGAGACAAAGTATGAAGATAATTTCACACCAAGGCACATCAAGTGAGGTTATAGAAAAATAAAGACAAAGAGAAATTTCACAGAAAGAAACAAGAAAGATACCAAGGACCAGGAATCAGAATGACTTTGGACTTCTTAAGAGCAACCCTGGAAACCAGAAGATAATGGAGCAACACCTTCAAAATTCTATGAGAAAATTATTTCCATCCTAGAACATTTACTGAGCCAAATTATTAAGTAGGTATGAAGNCCCACCCCCACAGGCCCCAGGCCCGGCTCACAGCAGACGTTCAACATGGGCTCTGCAGATTAATGAAGCAACACAAATGTGGCCCTTAATGTTCTATGAAGTTCAGCTCCACTGCTCCCCACTTTTTTGTGTTTGAGGTGGAGAAACTAGGGCCCAGAGTCTGGAAGTGACTTGCTGAAGATGTTTTATTCCTTCCCAAATTTTTACTGCATGTCTACTCAGCACCAGGCACTGTGCAAGGCTCTGGAGCCACAGTGGGGAGCAGTCAGATCAGTTATTAGTCCATGGAGATCTCAGGCTAGCATGGGAGACAATTGACCAGGTGATGAGGGATGCGCAGGGGGCTTTGAGAGAAAAAGAGGCCAAGGATCTGACTTAGCTGGGGCGGGAGTGCTGGGATGAAGTCGAGGGTTCCCTCTGAAGGAGGTGAGACCTGGAAGATGAGTAAGAGTCTGCAAGGATCAGAAGACTGAGGACTGTTGGTAGAACTGGGCCTGGAACTGGGTCTCCAAACTCCCAGCCCCAGGGTGTTGTAGCTGGTCCCCTAGATTACTTTAACATATCCCCTTCCCCATTAGCTCCAGTGTGCTGAGGTCTGGGCTCCACACGTCAGAACCAAAGATCAGGGCAACATGAGCTGTACATTAAACCTTGCCTGCCTGGAAGCTTTTTAACCTTCCTTCCTGCTTTGCTACCCTGCAGAAGGCGGACCCCCTGAAGGTGTACCCACAGCTGAAGGGGACCCTGCCAGAAAACCTGAAACACCTTAAGGACTCCATGGACGGCTTGGACTGGAAGGTCAGCAGCTTTCCCTGCACTGGTACCGTCTTCCTGTTTAAAGCAGCCCTGAGACGAGGGGCGTGAGCAGGGAAGCCATTCTCAGGAAGCTGGAGGCGGCTTCCCAGCACTTAAGAAGCTCCCACCATGCGAGAATGCTTGAACTCGAGGAACCACCTTGACCAAACCCTGTGGGGTGTCTAAGGGGGAACCAGGTCCCCACAGGCCCTCCATGTCTCTGTTCCCAGGGGCATAGTCAGTAGGGTTGGAGTGGGCTACTAAGCCTGACCCTTTGCCTTTATCTCCATTAGCTTTTTGAGAGCTGGCTGCATCAGTGGCTCTTGTTTGAAATGAGCAAGAACTCGCTGGAGGAGAAGCCCTTTGAGGTTCCACCAAAAGGTAAAGGGACTGTGAATCTTGGGGAGGTGGGGTTTCTGGGAGCTCCCTCAGGGATAGGGCCTTGGGTGCTCCCTGATCCAGCCTCTCAGCTCTCTCTCCTCTCTCTCCTGCCTGTTCTTCCGGGCTCGTCTGCTCCCAGCCCCCATCCTGTCCCTTCAGGAGGATGGAACTGCACAAGGAGGCCTGGAGCAAAAACCACCCAAAACATCCCAGGAGTCATAGCAATGGTCTTCCTCACCCAGCACTGCATCCTGCAGGCTCCCAGGAGAGGGTTGGGCTCATGATTCCCACCCTTCCAAGGGACCTCTCCCAGGTCACACAGCCATGGCAGCTAGACAAGAAGGCCTTGGGGTTTTTCCATCTCATGGTCAATGTGTAACAGGGTTTTCAGCCCGAAAGCCTTTATGGGTGCCCTGTTTTCATCCTGGTGTTAATTGGCTATGTGACTTTGGGCAAGTCTCTTCCCTCTAGTGGAAGATCAAGGGCCCACCCTTCCTGAACCCCAGGATTCTCCATCATGGATTCAGAGAGGGCACCTTGCATGTTACCTTGACCAACTTCCAGCTAATGTTCNCCTGGTGTTAATTGGCTATGTGACTTTGGGCAAGTCTCTTCCCTCTAGTGGAAGATCAAGGGCCCACCCTTCCTGAACCCCAGGATTCTCCATCATGGATTCAGAGAGGGCACCTTGCATGTTACCTTGACCAACTTCCAGCTAATGTTCAAATCCCCTCTATAACAGCCTCATCACATGGTAACCCCCATTTCTACTTGGATACCGCCAGTAATGGGAACTCAGACTTGGCAAGGAGTCTACTGCTTTTCTCTAGAAATCAGAACCATAGGTGCAATTCTAAACTCTAGTGTCAGAAGAAATCATCCTGTTCTGGGATGAATTAGCAACACAGCCATTCACTTCCTCTCTGATCCTGGACCTGGTTGGTCCAGGCCTCAGTTTCTCCATCTGTGCAATTGGTAGACAAGTGCAGCCACTTGGACAGAAGGCATTAGGCACACAACAGTAGCATGTGGACCTCTGGTTCTGCTGAGACCCCAGCCCAGAGCCCGCTCACTCACTGTGTTCACCATGCCTGTCGCTTCAGTACTGACCCAGTGCCAGGAAGAGGGCAGCCGCATCCCTGCCATCCACCCGGGCGTGTTCAAGCCCAACTGCGACGAGAACGGCAACTATATGCCGCTCCAGTGCTATGGGAGCATCGGCTACTGCTGGTGCGTCTTCCCCAACGGCACCGAGGTCCCCCACACCAGGAGCCGCGGGCGCCATAACTGCAGTGGTAAGCAGTGGCCACTATGCCAGGAGCAGGAAGGATCGGAAAGGCTGAGGGGCAGGTTGTCCCCCCAGCACACCATGGGCTAGGACACGCAAGGTGCCCTCTCCGGGGAGCAGCCACTCAGCCATGCATCCACCCACTGTGCATTCCTTATTTGTGTACTGTTATTTCTCTCCTATGTCCACACTCATCTACTTAATTAATTTGTCCTCCAACCCTTCCATTCTACCTTCCACATGTGCATCCAGGGCCCTCCAGATCCACCCGTCTGATTTCATCACCCCCTTCTGGGCCTCGCTCACCCAGTTCCCCAGCCACATCTCATTGCTGCTTGCAGCCATCCAACAAGCATCCTTCCATTCACATCTGTTCTACCAAGCACCAGGCTTGTGGCAAGGTTGGGAAGAACTAGCCCACCCAGGCTCCTTGCCAGTGGGCACAGTAGGCCAGAACTAACGAGTGGACGCTCTGCTCCTTTGCAGACCCAATGGAGATGGAGTATCCGTCATCTGGGCTGGAGGTGTAAGCAGGATTTCAGTCAGGTAAGCACCCTTGCAGGGCATCTGGTCCCCAGCAGCTTATCCCCAGATGGGCCAACTCGCTCGTGGATGATGACCCCCAGCCATTCTCCAACTTCCTTCTCACAGATGAGGACCAGGGCTGGGGGTTCTGGGGCCATGGCAGTCAATTCTTGTATCCAAGCAGGAGACAGTGGAGGGTGAAGGCCCTCGACTGCTCTGAGGCCACAGGATGCTGGGAGGGGGCAAGGACAAGTGACTCTAGCCCTAACCTGCTACTTCCCTCCCTGCAGTCGCCCTGTGAGCTCAGCAGACGCCAGCACCCAGACAGCCCTGCAAGGCCACAGCTTCCCTTCCTGCCCCAGCCCCTCTCCTTCCCTTACACATCCCTCCCCTTGCTGTCTCCCACCCTGCACCTCATTCTATGAGACTCTGCCTCTCCTTCATCCTTGGACACAACAATATCAGAACAGCATAGATTAGCAGTACACTTGCTGCCCAAACTCCCATCCACTAGCAGGAATGCAAGACCCAGGGACATGGACCATGAGTGCGGCTGACCCCCACTGCTGATACCACAGCAGGCTGACACCACAGCAGGCTGACATGGAACTCCAAGATCGAGGTCCATGGAAGTGGTAGGCAGGTGCAGGGAGAAGGGACGGCACTGTCCCAGCTCCCAAGACGGACACCTCTGCTGTCCCCTCCCATCCAGGCCTCGGCTTTCCAGCCCTTTAACTGGGGGCATGAGCCACCCCTTCCCTCTCCCCAGCATCGTACACCCAGGAAGACCCAGCCTCCCCAAACTGCAGCCCCTCCCCTCACTTCCTGCCACCCCCCAGTTCCCTCTGCATAGCCAAGCTTGTCATCAGCCCTCCGGCCACGGCTCCTGTGAGAATAAAAGGTAGTGAGTAGAACACTCCCGGCTCTCAGCTGTTCTGTTGGGCATGGTCTGTCTACCCTACGGGGGTGAACGGAAGACTGTGAATCCTGTGGTCGAGGAGGGAGGTCACAGCCTGGGGAGCCCACACATAGATGCCCGGCTCGGGGGCTGCAGTGTTTGGACACAGACCACTTCTCCATGTTTCACACACAGGAATACTTTACTTCCAAGAAGAAACAGACTCTTGCCCATAATTCTTTAAGCACTAGCTCTTCTGGGTCCAGCTTCTCCTGTCCCCGTTTTCATTTCTATACTAAGAACAGTGCAAGTGTAATGACAGATGGCAACAATGCAGGCGCTTGTGTCGGGACCACCAGGGAGTGGGGGCTGTGGAACTGGGGGCCAATGTCCTACTTAAGGGGTGGCCACTGGGCGGCCCCAGCCGCTTGCTGGCAGGAGGAGCACAGGCCCCTGTGGTCACATTCTGGACTGTCCAAGAGGAACCCTAAATGAAAAGTTCATTTCTAAGTCTGCAGACTTGCTAGGGGTCAAAGGGGCCCAACAGGAAAATGCTTTGCAGTCCCTGTTCTAGCTAGCACACTTAGAGGAAGGGAGGCGGCCTGGGAGGGGGTCCTTGCCCAGGGGCCCCCAGCTAAGAGTACTGTCACCCTGACTCTCCGAGAATCTCGAGGCTTAGTGCTGTTTCTGCACGGACTTGCGCTGTCTCCAGCAGAAGGCTAAAAGCCTTGGACCTTCACAACCAGAGGTGTTTCACACTGCTCTGGGACCAGGGAAGTGGGCTCCCCCTGATCACCGCCATCACAAACTCCTGTGGATGTCACCTTGACACATCTTTTGAGTGCCTCCACTTCTTGCCTTCATCATAGCAGAACCTTTGTAACCTAGCCTGACCGTGCCCAAGCTCCCCCTTAGCTTAGATGCCACCTCCTCCAGGAAGCCTTCCCCACCCCATCAGGGCCCTTCACTGAGTCTCCTCCTCTGGCAGACAGGGAGTCACTCACCACAGTATCCCAGAGTCTTGATACACCGTCAAGAATAAATCCTGAGCAGATGAGGTCTGTTCATCTCCCAGTATCAGTCAGACTCTCCCTTCCAAGAATCAATCAATTGCAGAGTGTTTGCCCAGAGCCACTGGGAACTTGCACCTTTCCTTCAAGTCTTTTATTTTCCGAGTTCTTACCAAAAAACCCCCCCATACAAACAAAACAGGAAAAAACTGACAAAAGGAGGACAAAGCCTCAGCATCAGTTGGAGACCGGGGCACGAAGGAGCTACAGACTGAGCCTCACTGGGTCTACAGAGCAGAGGCAGAAAAGTCTTGAGGCCTCTAGGCATGTTGGAGCTGAGAAGGGAGGGGCAGGTCACTTAAAAAATATATATATATACTGTACATGTCCATCCATCCGAGGCATCCTGCGTTGAAGAGAATTCAGTGAGCAGACATCATGGAGCCAGGCAGGCTTCCTCCTCCTCAGACCAGCCTCTCTTTAGGGCTCGCTGGTTTGGCCGGCATGGATATCGAAGCTGGCCATCATCTTCTGGGGAGGGAGGGGAAGTTAAAAATTCAACTCCCACCCTCGCTGGGCAGAGGGAAGAAGCATGGGGCTGGCCACCACTTGGCTAAGAAATCCCTGGGAGAAGGAGATATATGACTTCAACTTTTTCTCCACCAAGGAGAACAAAATCAAATCAAAAGCTCTCCCCATGCGGGAGAGGAGCATTAACTAACCACAGTGGATACCTGGTGGTGCTGACTGTGTCCCAGGAACTGGGACGAGGGCTTCAGAGCTTAGCTTCATTGAAGCCTCACCACCTGCCCAGGCCTGTATCACCCTGTTTACAGCAGGCTGGGGCTCGCGCAGCTAGGCGGAGCATTCCACCCCTTCACCACCACCTGGGAAGCACAGAGCCGTCAGAATGGCTTGCTTTGAGTAAAACATGTTCCTTCCCATGAGGAAAGGACCTCGAATTACAAAATTAGAAAGAAAAGGAGTGACAGTGGCAAAGGAGAGACTGAGCTGTTCCCAACCTCAAGCCTTACCCTCAGGTACAAGGAGGAAGCATGCCAGTGTGCCCCCCCGCCACCACATCCCAGCAACCCCCACCTCCCCCGACCCGAGCAACTCAGTGGTG
>SJYV01006113.1:184797-266547 GCA_006410875.1 Neotragus pygmaeus | reverse complement strand
ACCTTATGGACATGAGTTTGAGTGAACTCTGGGAATTGGTGATGGACAGCGAGGCCTGGCGTGCTGCGATTCATGGAGTGGCAAAGAGTCGGACACGATTGAGTGACTGAACTGAACATTTCAGCTGGGCTCAAGACAGGCAGAGAGTGCCAAGGTAGAATGTATTTTTACCAAAATATTGAAATTTAAATCTCATGTTAAAAAAACTAGCCTGACATGACATCTTAACTCCTCTCATTTTTATAAGAATTCAAATTTTTTAAAAAATGTGCCAAATTACAGTTCTTCACAGTGGAATTCAGAGCTTATGCTCTGTTTTCATATTCTACTCAATTTGTTTCCCCATCCACTTAATTGTTGTTTCAAACAGTAATCAGTTCTCTAATTTCCTTACCTACCTCCTTTACTGTCAACCTCCATATTTTCTCTCCTAGAATGCAGACCTGAAGAGCTAAGAGACGCCTGAATATCTCCTTAGATGTCACATGGGCACTTAAACCAACTTCATTTTAAAGTACACCTTCTTTTTTCAGGGATTCTCTATCTCATTAAAGAACCTATCTATTATCCAGTTTTCAAGACAGAAATCTTGAAAGTTTCTAAGACAAAAGTCTATTAAATCATCACTCTTCATTACACTCTTCAGCCTCATAAACGATTGTCACAGCTTGGGTTCTCTGGGAAGCAAACTCTAAAACAGAAACTAACCTTCAGGAAATGTGAACGGATCGGAAGGAAGGGAGGGCATGGGAGGGAAAAGAAGGAAACAGGACTGTAGAGGGCTAGCTGGGTTGGGATGCTGTCCCCGTCTCAATCCTATGGTTAATCATGGATGAATATATATATCCCCTCACTGATAATTCACTGGATGTGGCCATTCTGGGAAGGGATACAATCTTGAGCAAGGGAGATCTTCCCAGCTGAAGCTAGAGCTTTTAGTAGCAGCATAGTCTAAAAAGTGGATTTGAATGGCACAATATCCACCCTACCAACAAACCACCTCATTCTGTTCTTTTGTTTCTTAAATAGCTCTCAAGTGATTCCAGTTCTTCACGTCCCTACTTCTACTACTCTCATTTGTTACTAACGTTCCTCCCTTATGTACAAGGTTTATAAGTGTTTTTACTGTATCTAGTGTATTTCTCTTCTACTTTTATCTCCTTCCAGCTGTGCAATCTTTGCAAATCATTTACTGGACCACTTTTATCGTGTGCTTAAAATTTTTTAATAGTCTTCTATTGCCTTTGTTATAAAACAATTTCTTACCAAGATCAGTGAGGCTGTAGTGATCTGTATGTCTTTTCTTTAACTTCCTGAAGGCACTTAACTCCTTTATGATAACCTCTGCCAATGACTGAAGATATCAAGACTTTCAAATGGACCTCATGCTCACTTCTCAGATCATTGCTTCTGCCCTTGGGAATACATATCACCCATGTCCGTTCTTATAACTGGTTAGCTTACTCTTCCTTAGAGAAGTTTTTCTTGAATCCTCAGACTAGCTTAGATTTTTGTGCCTCTGCTCCCTTGTTGTTGGTGTTCAGTCACTAAATCATGTCCCACTCTTTGCAACCCCATGAACTATATACCATACCAGACTTCCCTGTCCTCCATTGTCTCCCGTGTTTGCTCAAAGTCTTGTCCATTCACTCAGTGATGCTATCTAACCATCTCATCCTCTGTTGCCCTCTTCTCCTGTCTTCAATGTTTCCCAGCATGAGGGTCTTTTCCAATGAGTCAACTCTTCACATCAGTTGGCCAAAGTATTGGCATCAGTCCTTTCAATGAATATTCAAGTTGATTACCTTTAGAATTGACCAGTTTGATCACCTTGCAGTCCAAGGAACTCTCAAGAGTCTTCTCTAACACCACTTTGAAAGTATCAATCCTTTGGCACTCAGCTTTACTTATGGTCCAACTCTTACATCTCTATATAACTACTGAAAAAACCATAGCTTTGAGTATACAGATCTTTGTCAGCAAAGTGATGCATCTGCTTTTTAATATGCCATCTAGGTTTGTCATAACTTTTTTTCCAAGGAGCAAGCGTTTTAATTTTGCAACTGCACTCACTGTCCACAGTGATTTTGGAGCACAAGAAAATAAAATACATCACTGCAACCACTTTTTCCCCTGCTCTTTGCTGTGATGTGATGGGACTGGACACCATGATCTTAGTGTTTTGAATGTTGAGTTTCAAACAACTTTTTCACTCTCCTCTTTCATTTTAATCAGGAGGTTCTTTCGTTCCTCTTTGCTTTCTGTATTTTTCCTATCATAACACTTTCTTATAATGGAAATGGTTCATAATTTTCTATCCTTACTAACTTAATTTGTGCCAATTGCCTACTAATACTCTCAAGAAAGCAGAGCTTGCATTTGCCATAAGAAGCTGTATGGCCCAATATGGAGTCTTTATCTGCAGTCTTACTCTTATATAGCACCTGACACCTATATATATATTCCTAATAAATAAGAAAAAAAGGAAAAGTTAAAACCAAACACACAAAAAGAAAAACATAACTCAAAATCTTTTGAATAAGTAGGTTTGAAGAGATAATCAGTGACCTTGAAGGTGAATCAGAAGAAATAAAGCCTAATCAATCATTGAGCAAAGTGAGTGAAAAAGGCATAATTGTTGGGTAAGACATAAGGAAAATCTAGTGAGACAGTCTCAGACAAGTATAACTGAAATCTCAGAAAGAGAGAAGAGAGAAAAAAAGCAGCAGCAATATATGAAGAGATAGTAGAGGAGAATTCTCCAATGATAAATGACACAAAAATTAAGAAGGTATGTTTGATCCAAGTGATCCAAGTAATTGATCCATGTGATCCAAGTAATTCTAACCTAACTACATTTTACTGATATTCCTAAAAACCTGAAACAATAACAAAGCATAAAAGAAGCTAAAACACACACACACACAAAATATTTTCAAAGGAGCAATAATTGGACTGAGAGCTGAATCCTCAACTGAAGTAATAAAATAAAATAAAAACAATAACATATACTCCTATAATACTAAAATAAAATAAATAAAACTTTAGATTGCTGTACCCCAGAAAAAGAAAATGATAAAAACAAGCATCTTCAAAAACTAATGTGAAGTAAAATTATCTTCATATAACTAAAACTTATGAGAGTATTTTCCAACAGATAAAATTATTACAAAGAGTATTTTTTAAGTGGAAGGGAAATAATTTCAGATGGAAAATCAGAGATATAAGAAAGAATGAAGAACAATAAAAGTAGTCAATATCAAGGTGAGTCTAAATAAAGATTGACTATAACAAACAATAATGTCTTAGGCTAGACATATAGAGAGAAAGAAAATTAAAATACGTATCAACTGCATATAGGTGAAATGTAGCAGTAAAAGGAGTTTAAAAGTTTTAAGTTCCTTAGTTTTTTAAGGTATAAGTGCCAATTAGTTTAGACTAAGTTAAGGATATCGTATTCCTAAAGTATTTACAAAAAGAATAATTTTCACCTAACAGAGAAAAAAAATAGAACCAGATAAATATGTATTCTACCCCAAAGAAGCGGAAGGTGAAAACAAGAGAGAGGAGAAATAAATAGAAAGCAAATAGGAAAATGACAGATTTTAATACAACTATATTAATAGAATTAGTGCTTATAAGTGGACTAAGTGTTCTAATTTAAGGTGGCTCACATGGTAAAGCGTCTCCCTGCAATTCGGGAAACCTGAGTTCAATCCTTGGTTTGGGAAGATCCCATGGAGAAGGAAATGGAACCCACTCCAGTACTCATGCCTGGAAAATCCCATGGATGGAGGAGCCAGGTAGGCTACAGTCCATGGGGTTGAAAAAAGTCTGATACGACTAAGAGACTTCTTTTTTTTTTTTAAACAAGATTCAAAAAATAATAACATACAAAAAGCATTTTTTACTGTTTTGTTTTTTTTTTTTTTTTAACAACAGAGCTCCAAAGAGCTAGTCTTTTCCAATTAATCAATTTATTTGTTTGTTTGTTTTTGGCTGCACCATGCAGCATGGCAGGATCTTAGTTCCCCCACCAGGGATCAAACCCACACCTCTGCAGTGAAAGTACAGAGCCTCCAGCCACTGGACGACCAGAGAAGTCCCACAAAGCATTTTACGAATATATAGGTCCTACAAGGTTGAAGTTTAAAATTTGGAAAAAGATATAGAATACAAACACTAACTGAAAGAAAGCTTCTAAGTTCTATCGGTATCAGACAAAGCAAACTTTAGTACAAAACAATCATTATTAGAAATAAAGTCAGACACATCAAATGGTAAAAAGTTACCCACTAGGATTATAAATAGGTAAGATATACATTTGTACACAATGTTATTGTCTCAAAATTTGTGAGACAAAAAAATAACAAATGTATGGAAGAGAAATAGACAAATACATGATAAGGGGATATTTTAATACAAATTATTCACTAGCTGATAGAATAAGTATAAAAAACAAAACAAGTAAATATAGAAAGAATTTGAACAATGTGGTTAGCAAACTTGATCCAACTGAAATATTTGCAACACTGCACCCAACACCTGTAGAAAATACCTTCTTTCAAAAACTCTTGGAATATCCATGCTTAGGCACTCAGTCATGTCTGATACTCTTTGTGACCCCATGGACTGTAGCCCAAAAGTTTCCTCTGTCCATGGGGATCCTCCAGGCAAGAATACTAGAGTGCGATGCCATGCCCTCTTCCACGGAATCTTCCCAACCCAGGGATGGAACCCAGGTCTCCCACATCACAGGCAGATTCTTCACCATCTGAGCCACCAGGGAAGCGCTGGAATATCCATGCTGCTGCTAAGTCGCTTCAGTCGTGTCCGACTCTGCGAGACCATAGACGGCAGCTCATCAGGCTCCGCCATCCCTGGGATTCTCCAGGCAAGAACACTGGACTGGGTTGCCATTTCCTTCTCCAATGCATGAAAGTGAAAAGTAAAAGTGAAGTCACTGAGTTGTGTCCAACTCTCAGCGACCCCACGGACTGCAGCCTACCAGGCTCCTCCATCCATGGGATTTTCCAGGCAAGAGTACTGGAGTGGGGAATGACTAAACAAAGTAATTTAGAGCACACACTCGGTATTTCCTACTAAAGTTGAAGTAACGTCCTACTTTATGACAAAGGAATTCCACTCGGTGTTACATTGTTTTAGAAATCATACAGAGAAGCATCAAAAAGACACATACAAAATTACTCATAGCAGCAGTATTCTTAATGATCAAGAACTGGGGAGAATCCAACAGCAAAAGGATAGCTATTAACTGAGAACACACTTATATATTAGAATAGTATATGGTAATGAAAATAAACAAACTACAGCCAAAAGCAACAATATATTTGAATATTGCCAACCTAATATTTTGGAAAAGGCAATGGCACCCCATTCCAGTACTCTTGCCTGGAAAATCCCATGGATGGAGGAGCCTGGTAGGCTGCAATCCATGGGATTGCTAAGAGTCGGACACGACTGAGTGAGTTCGCTTTCACTTTTCACTTTCCTGCATCGGAGAGGGAAATGGCAACCCACTCCAGTGTTCTTGCCTGGAGAATCCCAGGGACGGGGGAGCCTGGTGGGCTGCCGTCTATGGGGTCGCACAGAGTCGGCAGCAGCAGCAACCTAATATTTATCAAAAGAACTCAGTCAGGGATAATGTATATTAATACTATATGCTTCCATTTGTACAAAACTCAAAAACTAAAGAATAGTATTAGAAATTGGTATCATCATCATTTTTTTTCCAGAGGCAGGCATGAAATAGTGAATGAAAGTAGAATGGGTGCTGGTAATATTCCATTTCCTGAACTGGATGATAATTACACAGATGATCTCTTTGTGATACTTAATTCAATTCCACAAATAAATTTTTTCTACATTCTTTTCACATATGTGTTATATATTAAATTTATATATAGGAATGCATAATTATATATAAAGGAAATATATATGCATAATCAGAATATGGAGTATGATATGACACAACTTTACTTTCACTAATTGAAATAAGCATACTAAAGCTCTATGGCAACTGACAAATTATTTGTCAGCACTTGACCTTGACAAATAAAGGTGTCTCAATCTCTTCCTTTTCAAAATAGTCTATTTTGGGTAGTTAGATTGGAAATGGTACCAGCTGTTGTCTCTTCTTTGGCCCAGATCCCTCCCCTGACACAAGAGTCAAGCATCTCCTCTAAATTAATATTGAACAAATATTTAAAGGCTATGATATTTAACCAGTGCTAAAACAGTAGACTTCATAATATACCTATATGACTTATTGAGACTATATATATAAATGATCACATGTACCTATTCTATTCCCCAAATCAATATTATTTCCCCTAAAGTGCAAGTTTCACATCTAACTTTCCTTTTATTTTTATTTCCTTGCCTAAAATAATTTATAGACTAGGTATTCATTAGGTTTTTGTGAATATTTACCATTATCATACCCTTATAAGGTAAACTATCGATATCTACAGGCTTTCCTGGTGGCTCAGATGGTAAAGAATCTGCTTGCAATGTGGGACACCTGGGTTCGATCCCTGGGTCAGGAAGATCCCCTGGAGAAGGAATTGGCTACCCACTCCAGTATTCTTGCCTGGAGAATTCCATGACAGCTACAGTCCATGGGGTCACAAGAGTCAGACTTGACTGAGTGAAATCCATGTTTATCTCCATATTAAATAAGAGGAAAATAAAATTTTGAGAGATAAACTAAACTACCCGTGAGCACACAGATAGAAAATGGTAGAGTTCATATTCAAAGTCTGACTCTATAGCCAAAGTTCTACCTAGCAAGTTCTGCACTGTCCCTAAGCAGAAAGTTAGGGACTCAGATCTTATTTTTTCTTTATTCCTCTCGTTAAGACTCAAGAGCATGTTAACAAGAGAAAGCCAAAGAAAAATTCCCTCTCCAAAAGCGATTTGAACGAATTTTTTACACATCTCAACCCACTCTGCTACTCAGAGTTCTTTCCTGTAAAACTGATTGGTTTGTCATGTGAAGAATTTCCAGATGAGTCCCTACTATTGATCTCCAGACATATCTAAATCCTCAGTGACAGTTTATGCTAAAATATGTAAGTCTCTCATACATAAAAAAGAAATTTGTTTTTCTACCCCCAGAATAGAAATTTAACATTGCCTCATGTGAATTATTCTTATATTCTTATTAAAAAATCATGTTTTTATGTGTGTCTCTCTTTACCTCTAACTGGTGAATTTCTCAAGAGCAGAATGTTTATTCTAACTTCCTAACCTTCCTATTCAAAGCGCTTAATACAGTGCCTAGTACAAATAAGCATTCAGTTAATGTTTTTGTTCAATCTTTCATAGAAATGAAGAGAATTAAGTCCACTCAAAAGAGCAACAGGAAAATCTAGTGTTGTGCCTTTATTATTAAGATTAATTTATTTGGCTTAGTTTAGGCTAAATAATCCAAGTCATTTTTCAGTTTTCACCTGATTTTCATGTTTCAACATATTAAAAAAAGAATGCTGAAGGTTGCCCCTAGTAATGTGTGTGGAAATATCTCCTTAAGCAATTATACTTGCAAAGGTTTTCCACTTTTACCCTAAGATTTGGTAGTAGATTGGAAAAAAGAGAGCCAATAATAAAAGTTGCTAGTGGTAACATATCATGAGAACAAACAAGAAGGAGATCCTGGGAAGTAGCAGGGAGAAAACCAAAGAGTTAAGAAAGGATATCAAACTAAAAATAGAATAATTTAGAAATCACCATCTTTCACTCAATGGATATCCTGGTAGTCAAAGTCCATAAACAGAAGCTGCTTGAGCCAAGACTTCCTTTGAAACCACATCTATTTCATGGAAACTAATTTTTTAAATGCTCAGTGGTTTAGGAACATGAAGAGTCAGTTTACAAATCATTATCCACTTCATGAAAAGAAAAAGAAATCATCAAGAACCCAGGTTTTTAAAACCATATGATGGAGTTAGACATTAAGTCATGTGACAAATTAGAGGGGCACCAGAGTAATTTCAACACAGTGAAACCATCAGCCTTCAGTCCTCATAGTGATTATGCTCTCAACTTACATACATCTCCACATTCCTGTGGTGTCTTAATAATATCTGTTAAAAATCCTGACATGTTAGTAATGTGAGGAGAGAACATCCTTCAGTGTACCTGTGCCAATAAGCAAATGTCTGTTCTAGTTACTGAGGTTTGTAGTCTTTCCAACTATATATAGCTCATATTTCTCTGTTCTCCTGACTTCAGAATGGAGTATATTAGGTAGCTCAATGAAAATAAGCAAGTTGTGATTATTAATCAGTTTGTAGGTTGGTTTGAAAACCCAGGTCTATGATAAAATGTTCTAATATTAGAACACGAGGCAAGCGTGCATTAAATATGAACATGGTAGGAGAGGTGTGTTAAATTTATCTTAAATATTACATGACCATCTTGTTATTTGTTAAGATTTTTTAATTTTCCAATTCTGATATTAAGAAATTATGCAATTATTGTATATTCCATCCAAAATATAATACCTCTTTCCCCTAGAATGCGCGCTTTCATCCACAGATACCTCTCTGTGGTTCTCATCACTGAGTACTGTACATATCCTTCATATCTTAACTCATGTACCTCCTACCTTATGAAACCCTCCTCCACCCTCCAGACAAAGGCAATTAAGTGACTTCCTTCATGTTCCCCCTGAATTTACAGCAGCCATAGCGCTTGTTATAAGAGTGTGCTTATTTTTCTCTTCTCTTGGATTGAGATTCTCAAGTGTAGAACTGGCTTGTTTAGCGTAGCTCTGGAACATAGTTGAGAAATTTTTTCTAGAATTTGTTAAATGAGCCAGTCTGCCTTCTGGATCTTATCTCATAATACCTCAACCCCGTACCACATGCGCATTTCATTATGCTTCAGGCACAGAGGAATAGTTAACATTTCATATTTTTTTGTTACAGTAGTTCAGTTCAAAGAGTTGTTTCAGTCTGTGTGGCCCATCTCTTGGCTATGACAGAAGACATTCATTGATAGACAGTATAGGAGAACTGTTCTCTGTTGTCTTTAATGAACTCTAGGGAGTTGCCTCAGCTCCCAGAGTCTCTTCTATCAGAGTGTCTTTATTTGCATCACTGCCTAGTCCTACATTAACTTGCAGTTACTTAGAAAAAGATCAACCATTCTCCGCATGTTAGAATTAAATCAAACCATTTAATTTCTCTGCTGATACTTTCCAATATGCACATTATCTGAGATGGAACAATTTGCTCAAAAGCTCAAAACAACCTCTACACTTTATTGGGTATGTGTTTTGGAGCTAATCATTTATCTTCACTTTGTCTCAAGTCCTCAATTGAAAAAATCATGAGGTAATTTGATTAATGAGAGTAACCACCTCAAAATACTACCTATTTTATAAAATTCAACTGAAGGTGAAACTATTCTGATAGTCACCATTTACTGAATGCATATTAAGTATTTACATTTGCTTTACATACATTATTAAATTTAATCATTCCTACAGTATTACAGAATAAGTATTGGTATCCACTTTCTACAGAAATATGTGTCTGTGTGTGTAGGAGACTATCTTCTTGAGGATCTAGTCTTTTCAAAAATATTGAAGTGCTATATTCTATTTAATGTTATCCAAAAGACACATCCCCTCAAGATAGAATTCAAGGCAAATGTAGGTATTATTCTCATGTGACCAAATATATTAATCATCAGAATNGGAGACTATCTTCTTGAGGATCTAGTCTTTTCAAAAATATTGAAGTGCTATATTCTATTTAATGTTATCCAAAAGACACATCCCCTCAAGATAGAATTCAAGGCAAATGTAGGTATTATTCTCATGTGACCAAATATATTAATCATCAGAATTTAAACCACAGAACAAAATCCTGTTTCATAATTAATCTAGAAAGTACATCCCCAGATAGAAGTGAAACCTGTAAAGATACAAATTTAGCTCATAATTTGCATTTCTTCCTTAAATTCAGCCAAGTGTGGAGTGTAAAACAACAATACCTGGTTTCCCTATTAATAAGATCTATGCAGTAAGAAGACTGTTTTTTTGAAGGCAAATTAGTTATAGAATTAAATGAAATTCCATCAGTTCAGTTCAGTTCAGTTGCTCAGTCGTGTCCAGTTCTTTGTGACCCCATGGACTGCAGCACTCCAGGCTTCCCTGTCCGTCACCACTTCTAGGAATTGCTCAAACTCAGGTCCATCCAGTCAGTTCCGTAATTCTAATTAAATTCCATAATTACAACTTAATATTCAGTGAAAAACTTAAGCTTTTCACATTAGTTCTTTCCAAACCCTACCCCTGTACTTTCTTCACATGTCTTACTCCATACTGGTGAAGAAAACAATAAATTCTATCCCTTTGTCAGATGGAGTATGAGTGAAAGATGATTCCACATTCCCTGTAACTGAAATCAGTTCAGTTCAGTTCAGTCACTCAGTCGTGTCTGACTCTTTGCGACCCCATGAACTGCAGCACGCCNGGACTGGGGGTGGTGGGAGGAGAGATGACCACAGGCAGGATGGGCAGACACGAGGGGTCGGCCCTCTGGTTGGCTCTGAAACCAAAAGAGAATGAAAGAAGATGGAAGATAGAGGAGACAGGGTGTGATGAAGCCAGAGAAACTTCGAGAAAGAGCTTGTTCCTGTCACCGAGAGACCAGGGGCTCTGCCAGCAGCCTGTCGCTCAGCGGCTTTGGCCATTTTCATGAGAATCAAAGGACAAACTCGTGTCTTGAAAGTGGACTCTGGTCAGTGTGTCTGGCATCCGTCCTTCACTTCCCTTTCCCATGGCAGAGAAAACCATCCATTCCTGTGACCCCCGCCCTTTTTAGAATATTTTTCTTGGTCAAACGACCATTGGCAAAATAACGAGTTCTCATTCAGTGCTTAAATGAAACCTCAGTGAAAGCGACTGTGGAGAGAAATCCCTTGAAAATTTGATGATGTGGGTTCTACGTACTTCTTTCCTTGGTCAGTATTCTGGATCATTCCNTGTGAAGCTATCTGGTCCTGGGCTTTTGTTTGCTGGAAGATTTCTGATTACAGTTTCAATTTCCATGCTTGTTAAGATTTTCTATTTCTTCCTGGTTCAGTTTTGGAAAGTTGTACTTTTCTAAGAATTTGCCCATTTCTTCCAAGTTGTCCATTTTATTGGCATATAGCTGATGATAGTAGTCTCATGATCTTTTGTATTTCTGTGTTGTCTGTTGTGATCTATCCACTTTCATTTCTAATTTAATTGATTTGAATTTTCTCCCTTTATTTCTTGATAAGTCTGGCTAACAGTTTGTCAGTTTTATTTATCTTCTCAAAGAACAAGCTTTTGGCTTTGTTGATTTTTGCTATGGTCTCTTTTGTTTCTTTTGAATTTATTTCTTCCCTAATTTTCTTGATGATGTAAGGACTCACCAGATTCTTCTGATTTATACCACAGTTAAATGCCGAGACATTAGATTCTCAGAAAATCCACCATAACACATCAGGCTATCTGAACTAACCAATAACCCAGAGCGCTAGTCTCTGTCTTGTCTGATCATAATGCAGCCATATAAATAAAAACATATTTGAAGAAACAGGGTAAATTTGAATAATTTAGACAAAATCATTATGAGAAGTAATCACAAAGGAAGATGGCTCACTTAGGAAAGGGTCAATTTGAACATTATCTTTAGTACTTATAAGTGGCTAAATGTTTTTCAACTGCTTTTTAAATCCAATCAAATATGCAATGAAATCACTCCCCATGTAATATGGAGATTCAAACCATCTTTTAACTTAACACTTTTGTAATAATGTAGATGGGATGGACCAAAAAGAAAGCAGATTAGAAATAAATGAAATAATATATGACCAAATGATAATTTTATAGTTACTTTCTTTTGCAGAATATCTTATAGATATTACAAATTCCTGATACACATACACACACACACACATATATGTACACATGTGCACATATATATAAGTATATATGATTAAAGGAGATTCATAAGTTTTTATATTTGTTATTTGCCATATGACCATTTTTTTTCTTATTCTTATTTTCTGGTTAGATTGTTTTTTTCTCTTGACATAGAGGTTTCTGCACAAAAAACACTGTCTTAATTTCAGTTTCCCAAATACTACATGAGTCTACTGCATAAGAAATTTGTTCAGAAATAAGTTTGTCTCAGAAAATCCACAAATATCATCTTACATGAGTATAGACATTAGATTTCCTGCATTAATTATGCCTCAACTGTTAGGCTCATTCTGCTTTATTCCTGCCAGTGTCACACAAGCACACAAATGCTATTAGGTGAAGTTTTGGAAAGCTTGGCAATCTGAGGACTTCTTCAGCATTGGAAAATAATTCACTGCTCTAAATTAATTATATTTAATACCACTTATTAAACTTAATCCTTGAATTTTGTTTTGAAATAAATAACTAGAAAGTTAATATAGGGGTTAAACTCCCATAGTTTTCTGTAACTCCCACAGTGTTTCTGGAGTATAGAAACAGTTGTGCATATTACTTTAGGTATGTGTAAAGCTATCACCAGTGTAACTGCTGCTGCTGCTGCTAAGTCACTTCAGTCATGTCCGACTCTGTGTGACCCCATAGACGGCAGCCCACCAGGCTCCCCCATTCCTCGGATTCTCCAGGCAAGAATACTGGAGTGGGTTGCCATTTCCTTCACCAATGCATGAAAGTGAAAAATTAAGGTAAAGTCTCTCAGTCGTGTCCGACTCTACGCGACCCCATGGACTTCAGCTAGCAGTCTCCTCCGTTCATGGGATTTCCAGGCAAGAGTATTGGAGTGGGGTGCCATTGCCCTCTCTGACCAGTGTAACTAATCCTGTATAAATTAATATATATGACCAGAGTATTATGCAAAACTAAATTCTTCATTTTATAAATTGACTTATCATAGGTGGAATTTTCTCTTAGCTAATAATGATACTTCTATATCTGGAATGCTCTCAAAGTATTGACTGTGTGGTAACAATTGTGCACTGCTAGGAAAAACAATTTCAGCCAGGATCAGTCAATCAGTTCAGTCGCTCAGTCATGTCCGACTCTTTGTGACTCCATGGATTGCAGCACGACAGTATTCCCTGTCCATCACCAACTCGCAGAGCCATGTCCAATGCATCGGTAATGCCATCTAACCATCTCATTCTCTATTGCCCTTTGTCCTCCCACCTTCACTTTTTTTCCAGCATCAAGGTCTTTGCAAATGAGTCAGTTCTTCGCATCAATTGGCCAAAGTATTGGCGTTTCAGCTTCAGCATCAGTCCTTACAATGAATATTCAGGACCAATTTCCTTTAAGATGTACTGGATGGAGCTGCTTGCGGTCCAAGGGAATTTCAAGAGTCTTCCACAACACCACAGTTCAAAAGCATCAATTCTTCAGCATTCAGCTTTCCATACAGTCCAACTCTCATATCCATGCATGACTACTGGAAAAACCATAACTTTAACTAGACTGACCTTTGTTGGTAATGCCTCTGCTTTTTAATATGCTGTCTAGGTTAGTCATAGCTTTTCTTCCAAGGAGCAAGCATCTTTTAATTTCATGGCTGCAGTCACCATCTGCAGTGATTTTGGAGCCCCCCAAAATAAAGTATCTCACTGTATTCATTGTTTTCCTGTCTATTTGCCATAAAGTGATGGGACCAGATGCAATGATCTAAGTTTTCTGAATATTGAGTATTAAGTGAACTTTTTCACTTTCCTGATTCAAATCATCAAGAGGTTGTTTCTGCCATAACAGTGGTGTAATATGCGTATCTGGGATTACTGATATTTCTCCCAGCAATCTTGATTCTAGCTTGTGCTTCATCAGCTCCACATTTCATGTGATGTACTCTGCATAAGTTAAATAACCAGAGTGACAATATACAGCCTTGATGTATTCCTTCCTGATTTGGAACCAGTCTATTCTTCCAGGTCATTCTAACTGTTGCTTCTTGAACCACATGCAGATTACTCAGGAGGCAAGTAAGGTGGTCTGGTATTCCCATCTTTTGAAGAACTTTCCATACATTTTTGTAATCCACACAGTCAAAAGGCTTTGGCATAGTCAATGAATCAGAAATAGATGCTTTTCTGGAATTCTCTTGCTTTTTCAATGATCCAATGGATGTTGACCATTTGATCTCTGGTTCCTCTACCTCTTCTAAAACCAGCTTGAACACCTGGTAGTTCATGGTTCATATACTGTTGAAGCCTGGCTTGGAGAGTTTTGAGCATTACTTTAATAGCATGTTAGATGAGTGCAATTGTGCAGTAGTTTGAGCATTCTTTGGCATTGCCTTTCTTTGGAATTGNTGCCTTTTTGAAAACCAGCTTGAACATCTGGATGTTCACCGTTCATGTATTGCTGAAGCCTGGCTTCGAGAATTTTGAACATTACTTTACTAGCCTGTGAGATGAGTGCAATTGTGCAGTAGTTTGAGCATTCTTTGGCATTGCCTTTCTTTGGAATTGGAATGAAAACTGACCTTTTCCAGTCCTGTGGCCACTGCTGAGTTTTCCAAATTTGCTGCCATATTGAGTGCAGCACTTTCACAGCATCATCTTTCAGGATTTGAAATAGCTCAACTGGAATTCCATTATCTCCACTAGCTTTATTTGTAGCGATGCTTTCTAAGGCCCACTTGACTTCACATTCCAGGATGTCTGGCTCTAGGTGAGTGATCATACCATCGGGATTATCTTGGTTGTGAAGATCTTTTTTGTACAGTTCTTCTGTGTATTCTTGCCACCTCTTCTTAATATCTTCTGCTTCTGTTAGGTCCATACCATTTCTGTCCTTTATCGAGCCCATCTTTGCATGAAATGTTCCCTTGGTATCTCTAAGTTTCTTGAAGAGATCTCTAGTCTTTCCCATTCTGTTCTTTTCCTCTATTTCTTTGCTTTGATCACTGAGGAAGGCTTTCTTATCTCTCCTTGCTATTCTTTGGAACTCTGCATTCAGATGTTTATATCTTTCCTTCTGTCCTTTGCTTTTCACTTCTCTTCTTTTCATAGCTATCTGTAAGGCCTCCCCAGACAGCCATTTTGCTTTTTTGCATTTCTTTCCATGGCAATTGTCTTGATCCCTGTCTCCTATACAATGTCACGTGTATTTGTTTATGTAATAAGATATAAATTGATTTTAGGGCAAAGATGGGCAGTATCAAATGAAAATTTATTTTAACTTATTTTTAAATTTTATGTTTTATATTTTAAAACTTCCACATGGTAATAAATTTGATCAATATATGATAGATGATATAAACAAGTCACTCTGTATATTTGAATATAAATTTGTACCAATATATACTTTTCAATTTTTGTTAAGAGAATCACAGGTTAGAACCTTACTAGTCCTCTAATCTAAGAGATTAGAAGTGCAATCCTTTCTTCAACACATTCAACAAATTCACTTTTGATGTAGGGACTAACTGTTCTTTGAGGAAAATAATTCTTTTGTCAAAAGATCTAAATAAAATATACAGACAGTGTTTTGTTCCTATTGAATTAAAATCTCTCTTCCTGTGTTTTATGACCCATAATCAGTATTAGGACCTTCCATAGTTTGTTTGCTTGTTTTTATTTTTTGCCCCTCAAATTAAACATATGCATTCTTCTATACAGTTTTAAAGCAACTGTCTTCCAGATACCACCCTGAGCTGGGTCCTCATTTTGGGACACTCTAATTTGTCTGCAACTCTTTCAAAGTACAATACAATCTGACAAGCACAGAGTAGAGTAGAATGATTACCTTCATCCTTTGGATACTGTCTATGTTAGAGTTTTCTAAGCATTCATATTATAGCTAATTTACACTGGGCATCCTACTTGAAGTCTTGCTTTATTGGTACTTTTGAATTGTGGTGCTGGAGAAGACTCTTGAGAGTCCCCTGGACTGCAAGGAGATCAAATCAGTCCATCCTAAAGGAAATCAACCCTGAATGTTCATTGGAAGGACAGATGTTGAAGTTGAAGTTCCAATACTTTGCCCACCTGATGTAAAGAGCTGACTCATTGGAAAAGATCCTGATGCTGGGAAAGATTGAGGACAAAAGGTGCCAGGGTTGGGTTGGGGGGAGGGGAGAGGTGCAGAGGATGAGATGGCTGAATAGCATCACCAACTCAATGGACAAGAATTTGAGCAAACTCCAAGAGACAGTGAAGGACAGGGGAGCCTAGTATGCTGCAGTTCATGGAGGTGCAGAGTCAGATACAACTTAGTGACTGAACAACAATCAACAAAGAGAATTTAATAATCTTGTTATTGGCTGTATAGTCAGGCCACCCAAGGTGGCTGTTCTCTTGCTCTCCCTTCATCCCTTGCTTAACCAATGCATGCCTCACCTATACCCTGCTCACATGACTGACCTTTCTACACACTTGCCCCAGGCCCCCACTAGTGATAATTCTTACCAAAAGGAAAGGGTAAGCGGCGTGCCTCTCTGCTGGTTTTCCAGTAACCAGTGAGCCCATTGTTGTTGCTGTTGTTGTTCAGTTGGTAATTCATGTCCTACTCTTATGTGACCCCATGGACACATTTTTGTGATCTCATAGACCCTGCCAGGTTCCTCTGTCCATGGGACTTCCCAGGCAAGGATACTGGACAGGGTTGCTATTTCCTTCTCTAGGGGATCTTTCCAACTCAGGGGTTGAACCCATGACTTCTGCATTGGTAGGTGGATTTTCAACCACTAACCCACCACGAAAGCCCAACCTGAAAACCTATTTGATGTCAATTCCTTCAGAACTGGTAACTTCTCCCCACCCTCGAGAGAGAGAGAAGTCTCCCGCCATGCCCTGCCCCATCTGCCACACACAGTGGGATGTCACTCTAGGATCTTGTTTCAGACATGTAAGCTCCTCCATCCATTAAGCCACTGACATCTCATTCTCAGACCCCAGGCTCTTTTGTTGGTCCTGAAGCTGGGCAAGTACAGGACTTGTAAGTCTGACGTTTGCAGTCCAGCAGTGATATTTCCTACTTACTTTAGAGGTTCTAATTTACTTGTCTTACTTACTATTGCATATTGAGCAAAGTTTATTTATTTTGTGATATTTATTTATTTTGTGAGTCTCCTTCCCAGTGTGAATTTGTAGAGATGAATTTAAAGGGTATGTAATTCATAGAGACATGAATTCTCCACAATGATGAAAGTTGATGGCCTAAATAGATCATTCCAGGACTATCAGGGATACCCAGGACTGTCAAGCTGATTTCTCAGCATCATTGGTATAGCACAGTGGAAAGTAGTATTGAAGAAGTTTTAAAGAAAAGTTTTGGAGGAGTCACTCACCAACACAAATCCTAGCTCTCACTTTTATACCTGCGTGACTTTGAACATATTCCAAATCTTATTTCCCCATGATTTAATTATGGATAATTCCTACCTTTTAAGATGTGTCAAGGATTAGATGGAGAGACAATATAGTGTGGTTGTTAAAATCATAAACTTTAAGGTCAGAACATTTTTCTTTAAATTTTGGCTTTAGCACTAACTAGTTTATTGACTTTAACTAAGTTTTTATTTCTTCTCTGGTAAAAGGAAGATAATAATAATTTCTCCAGTGCATGGAAGTAAAAAGATAAATTTTGAAATGCTATGTGTTAATGTGCTTAGTCACTCAATCATGTCTGACTCTTTGCAACCCCATGGACTGTGGCCGGCCAAGGCTCCTCTGTCCGGGCAAGAACACTGGAGTGGGTTGCCATGCCTTTCTCCAGGGAATCTTCTGAACCCAGGGATTGAACTCGGTCTCCCATATTGCAGGTGGATTCTTTACCATCTGAGCCACCAGAGAAGCCCAAGAATACTGAGTAGGTAGCCTATCTCTTCTCCAAGGGATCTTTCTGACCCAAGATCTAAACCAGGGTATCCTGTACTGCAGGCAAATTCTTTACCAGCTGAGTTACCACAGAAGTTAATAGGTTATTATTATTATTATTATTATATTAGTATATCCTTATAGGCAAGTGATTTTTCTCCTGTAGCCCTGTGTGTATGTGTGTGTGTCTGTGCGATAAACCTGAGGAAATATATGGCAGTTTGATCTTCTAGTGTGGCTTCTGGTATTCCCTAAAATTGATCAAGCCAGTGCTTTGAACTGTTGTAATTTAGCAGATAGACTCCTGTAGTTAACTAACGGTAGGGGAGATCTTAATAAAGGAAGGACGTAAGGGACAGGAATATCAAAAGGCAAGAGCATTCAGTCAGGGTCAGCAAATGTCATGGCTACAAAAAAATTCTTGAAATAAGGCCAACAAGCCAGGTTGAGGCTCAAGCCCCATAAAATAAAGGTGAAAGGTAATGCACTTTGGCTCAAAAGTGATCTGTAAACTTCCAGTCTATTTTTAAAGCCACCACCACTGCAACTATATAAATACAGTGTGCCCTAGACATGGGATACAACAAAAATCAGTGCAAAACTCTACTTCTAGAGTCTGGAAGTAGAAATGAGGCTTCTGACGTGGAAGATTAGAGTATGGAAATTTAGCCTTCTCAAGTTCAGTTCAGTTCAGTCACTCAGTCATGTCCGACTCTGCGACCCCATGAATCGCAGCCACCAGGCCTCCCTCTCTGTCACCAATTCCCAGAATTCACTCAGACTCACATCCATCGAGTCTGTGATGCCATCCAGCCATCTCATCCTCTGTCGTCCCCTTCTTCTGCCCCCAATATCTCCCAGCATCAGAGTCTTTTCCAATGAGTCAACTCTTCGCATGAGATGGCCAGAGTACTGGAGTTTCAGCCTCAGCATCATTCCTTCCAAAGAAATCCCAGGGCTGATCTCCTTCAGAATGGACTGGTTGGATCTCCTTGCAGTCATCTCCAACACCACAGTTCAAAAGCATCAATTCTTCGGCGCTCGGCCTTCTTCTCAAGTTCACTTCGAGCTAAATACAAAGGAAATATGAGGAGGCTTGTGAATGCAATTATTACACATCTGAATTTCATCATTAAAGGGATGATTTATACAGATGAAAAATGCAGTGGAAAAAGACATAGCTAAGAGACAAGTTGTGCATCTTATTTCTACTGTATGAGTGCTTTAAAATCTGTTTTAACATCTACAAAACTGGAATGATAATAAATACAATATTGTCAAAAATGGAAAGGAATTACTGAAATATTGTTACACAGCCAAACAAGCATAAAATATTAGGAAGAAAATTTATACTTTCATTTGGTATATGAAAGCCATAAGACAATGTCACTTTCACAAAATCATGCAAAATTTTAACTTTGTTTGAGACCATCAGGGATCTGAGGTCAATAATAATCAGGGTTGGTAAATTTCAAATTCTTGCAGTTCTTCTGAGGGGAGAGAGGATGTACAGATTGTCTCACCTTGGGTACAACATTTGAAAAATAGGAAGCCAACATAAAAGTCATTAAGAACAAAAGAACAGTCGAAATTTTAACAAATTTTTAAAGTAAATGTTCATTGGCATGAGAGTTTAGAGTTCCCACAAGCCAATATATAAGTGAAATCCTCATTCATTTGCTAGGTCTATAATATGCTAAAATTAAATACACACAGGCACATGGGCACACACATGTACACACACAGAGTAAATGAATTTAAAGCTAGATCGATAGAAACTATTTCAACTGAATAATATGGAAGAAAGATTTTTTTTTAATTAGACCTTCCAAGAGGTGTAGGACAATATCAAGTGATATAACACACATGTACTTAAAGTCACAGAAGAAAAAAATAGAGAATGAGACAAAAAATATTTGAGGAGGTAATGGTCATTTTCCCTAAAAATTAATGAAAGAAAACAATCAAGAAACTCAGAAACCTTCAGGATTATAAATGGAAAGAAAAATACTACTAAGCACATCATAAAGTATATCACAGATGAACAGATTTCCATACACTATGCAAATATCACCTCAGAATTCTATCATGAGCAATAATAAAAAATAAAAATCAAGATAAGTTAAACACTCTCTTGAACAAAAATACTATGAGAAATGTTAAAGAATGTTTTTTAAGCAAAAGAAAAATAGTATTACTTAGAAGTGTAAATCTAAACACACACAAACACAAAAAACAGTATCAACAACAGTAAATATAGGTAAATATAAATTTAAAATTTTTTAATCACTAAAAATTACTGACTTTGTAAAATAAATATAGAAAAAATAATTGGGTTTATAAAAGGGAAAATTAAAAAGTGTGACTATACTACTACAAAGGATCAATAGAATAATATGAAATTATACTATTAAAAGATTGTTACCCTATATACAAAGTGGAAAAATATGACTTGAAAGAAAGCTATAACAATATAATGATTGGCATGTTGTAAGTATATAGCAACAACTTAAAACATAGGTATGAACAATAATCCAAATTAAAGTAGAATAGTAGAAAATAGATGAAACAAAAAACACCAGTTTTAAGACTGTAGCTTTAAAAATAAGTATATCAATAATTACTGGGGTTTCCCAGGTGGTTCAGAGGGTAAAGAATCTGTCTGCAAACAAAAGATGCTGGTTTGATCCCTGGGTCGAGAAGATCCCTTGGGCAAGGGCATGGCAACCCACTCCAGTATTCTTGCCTGGAGAATCCCGTGAACAGAGGAGCTTGGTGGACTATAGTCCATAGGGTCTCAAAAAGTCGGATTGAGCGACTAACACTTTCACTTTTCATTTTAACCCCTAATGTGATATTATTAGGAGATGGGGATAGGGGGGTCTTTGAGAAGTGATTAGGTCATAAAGGTGGAAGCTTTGTGTATAGAATTAGTGTTCTTACAAAAAAGACCCAATGGGTTTCCCAGATGGCTCAGTGATAAAGAATCCACTTGCCAATGCAGGAGACACAGGTTCGATCCCTGGGTCAGAAAGATCCTCTGGAAGAGGAAATCACAACCCACTCCAGTATATTCTTGCCTGGAAAATCCCATGGACACAGGAGCCTGGTTGGCTACAGTCCATAGGGTCTCAAAGAGTCGGACACGACTGAGAGACTGAGCATGCATGCCAAAGAGACCCCACGGATCCCTCTCACACTTCCTGTCATGTGGGAAAACATTGAGAAGTTCATTACCTATGAACCAGGAAGTAGGCTCCCATTAGACTCCAAATTTGCAGGCACTTTAATCTTGGACTGCCCAGCTTCCAGAAAATTAGAAATAAATGCTTGTTAAGCCTTCCAGTCTATAGTATTTTCATTATAACATCCTGAATGAACTAAAACAAAAGCATAATTCTTCCCAATTATTTTGTGAGACCATCATAATTCTGATAACAAAAGCCAAAAAATACATTTTAAGGAAGTAAAAAGCCTATCTCCCTCATAAATAAATACCCTTAAATGTTTTCACTGTGATCAAGTAGAATTTATCTCAGAAAAGCAAGGTTATAAATCACTTTCAGGAAACTAATAACAGAAAGGAACTTCTGCAACCTGATAAAGGGCAGTTATAAAAACCCTACATTATCATATCTAATGGTGAAAAATTAATCCCATCTTAACCACAAGATCAGGAACAAGGTGGGGATATTCACCNATGGAAATGCAGACAGAGATTCAGTAACAGCCATTTGGTAGGAGATTGTATCAACATCTTAGAGTTAGGGGTAGATCTGAGCGAACTTTTTGGCCAACCCAACCTTAAACAATATTTTTAGATAATATTAGGCTTCCCTGCTGGCTCTGGTGGTAAAGAATCTGCCTGCAATGCAGGAGACCCAGATTCTATCCCTGGGTCAGGAAGATCCCCTAGAGAAGGGACTGGCTACTCACTCCAGTATTTTTGCCTGGAGAATTCCATGGACAGAGGAGACTTGCGAGCTACAGTCCACAGGGTTGCGCAGAGTTGGACACAACTGAGTTACTAGCACTGTCACTTTCACTTTAGATAATATGTTCTCATTTGGGGAGAGAGAAGGAGAGTTGGAAGGGGAGATTAGCCTTAACCCGGGAGATGTTATTGGCAGGGATCATTTAGGATTCAATATTCTCTCAAGGATCCCTGGAACCAGCCCTAATAGTTTATTAGGAGGGCTCCTTGAAGCTTGTATGTAATGATGATCAACAGGAAATGAAGACACCACATCTTCCTTGGCTTGGTAGGGAAGAAAGGACTAGAAGGCTCATGATTGCGGGAATGTGTGGATGAATGTATGGTCTAAGTACTGACATGGTACAGCCTTGCTGTGTTTCCTGAGAAGGTCTGAAGGAGCATGGTCCCATGGACTGAGCAATCAATCGCATACAGCAATAGCCACCTCAGTAACATAGTATTGTTTTTCCTTCCTCTGTTCTTCCCTCTATTTATGCTCACTCCTGCTGTCTGGGATTGCACTAGATTTCAAAATAAGACCACAGAGACTCTTCTTTCTGGGAAACTCAAACAATAACAGTTTCAGAGACTACAAGAATAGTCTCTGAAAAGTGTCTTCTCCTGTGATGTGTTGTAACAATAATATAAATATAATCCGTAAGTGATGTTTTATCCAGTATCCTTATCTAATTTCTTCTATAATGTCATCCATAACAACTAGTTATACTATTGTTTATTATTTCACTATGATCTCACTACCACTCAGATTTTCAGGGAAAGTATTAGGATTTCCGTTAGCATTATCTGGCAAATCCAAATTGAGTCTTAATTTTATTTCCTGGCTTTATTGCTAACCACCCTAGAATTCTCTGTAGTATATCTCTTTCTTAACTCGTGTTTTCAGCACCTTCCAATTTTGTATTGTCTGAGAACTAAATAAATGTGAGCACAGTGGAACTCAAACAGCTGTATGTATTTAACCACAAGGTTCAATGCCCAATTCGTGCTCTGCTTGTGGAGACATCAGGAGAGGTCTGAAAGGAAAATCTGCAAAGCTTCCAGCATATTTTATTAATGACCAGCCAGACACCATAACCTACACCAGGGAGATGAGGACCTAATTAATTAGGCATAATACTACTTAGCACTTACCATTTTCAATAAATATTACTACATGAATGAAAGAATCCTCGAAAGGCTCCCATGAAGCCAGAACTATTAATCCTGTTTTACAGCTGGGGAAACAGAAGCAGAAAGGTTCTTGGATTCACCCAAAGCCACAGAGAGAGGTGGTATCAATCCCCAATTCGGTTTTCTCAGAGCTGGCCCTCTAGACTCTTTGTAGAGCATGATTTTCTCAAAGGTCGAAAGGTACTCACACATAAAACTTTAAGAAATGTGTGGGAATGCCGATAGCCTAGGTGCATGGAAGTGGGAAAACGGTGTCAGGGGCTTTATAAGGAAATTGATCATTTGCTTCTCCTTCTCTTTATGGGGAGGGGTTTATATGTTATATACAGGGGTTAGCAAGTAGCGCAGTCTCTGGCACACAATAGGTGCGCAGTAAACTTGTCTGTTCATTCTTTAAACAAAATGCGTATTAAATTCCTGTAGTATTCCAGGTATTCTCCTTGACTTCCTTCGCATCTAGGGACAAAGAATAAACAATAAACCTATAAATAAGTAAAATACATGTTATCATAGATAGTGACAAATGCTATGGAAAGGATGACCTAAAAAGGAATAAAAGATATATGGGAAAAGGGTACTCGAGGTGACAGGAATAGCAAGTTCAGACTCCTAGTACAGAAGCATCCTTGACATGCTCAAGGAATAGCGAGGAGGGCAGAGTGGTGGAGTAGAGTCGGTGAGGGCAGAGGAAAAGAAAATAAAGTCAGAGGAGTGACACATGCAATCTTGTGGGCCATTTTGATAACTGTGGTCATTTACTCTGCAAGATTGTTGTTGCCGTTTAGTCGTTAAGTCAAGTCTGGCTCTTCTGTGACCTCATGGACGTAGCCCACCAGACTCCTCTGTCCTTGAAATTCTCCAGGCAAGAATAGTGGAGTGGGTTGCCATTTCCTTTTCTAGGGGTCCCTTCTAATCCAGGGGTAGAACCCAAGTCTCCCGCATTTGCAGGCCCATTCTTTACCACTGAGCCACCAGGGAGGCGCACATTGCAAAGGCAGGAAGATGCTGAAGAGTTTTGAGTGTACTTGTGCTATGGAATGAAGTAGCTTACATTTTAATGGGCTTATTCTTGCCTAAGGGCAAAGTGTGGAAATAGAGCAACAAATTAGGAGTTTATTGCAATAATCTAGTTGAGAAATAATGGTGACTTATACCAGGATCATGGTGATTGAAGTGGTGAAAGGTGGTCAGATCCTAGATATATTTTGAGGATAGAGCC
Source organism: Neotragus pygmaeus (assembly GCA_006410875.1). Classification (NCBI taxonomy): domain Eukaryota; kingdom Metazoa; phylum Chordata; class Mammalia; order Artiodactyla; family Bovidae; genus Neotragus; species Neotragus pygmaeus. Next base: position 242,308 of record SJYV01006113.1, on the reverse strand, counting down.
ATAAAAATTAAATTTGATGGACAGAATTTGGGGTCTGGAATAAAGAACAGAGTCAAGACTTGTTCCAAGGTTTTGATCTGAGAAACTGGAAGGGTGGAGTTAGTATTTATTGAGATTTAGAAGACTCTGTAAAGAGAAAATTTCAGAAGGGAAATCAAGAGTCCATATTTGGACATGTTAAATATGAGCAACCCTGGACTCTCCATGTGGTGATGATGAGTAGAAAAGNTCCAACCAGTCCCTCCTAAAGGAGATCAGTCCTGAGTGTTCATTGGAAGGACTGATGTTGAAGCTGAAACCCCAATAATTTGGCCATGTGATGTGAAGAACTGACTCATTTGAAAAGACCCTGATGCTGGGAAAGATTGAAGGGGAGAGGATAAGGGTTTGACAGAGGCTGAGATGGTTGGATGGCATCACCGACTCAATGGACATGAGCTTGAGTAGGCTCCGGGCGTTGGTGATGGACAGGGAGGCCTGGCCTGCTGCGGTCCATGGGGTCGCAAAGAGTCTGACACGACTGAGCGACTGAACTGAACTGAACTGAACTGGGGACGTTGACTGAATGAGTTTTAATAAGTACCCCGCTCTGCCTTTAGTGGCCAGCAGGTGGCGCATGAACCCATCCTTTCTTCTGTGTGCAGGCGCTCAGGCGCAACCTGCCGACATACTTGGTAGCCATTCTACTCTGAGGCCAAGAGATATTTTTTCCCCCTCAGGACTGGCTGAGGGGACAAGTGACTTTGGGACAAGTGCCAGCGTATGATAACATCTGCAGGAAAAGAGTGCTCCCCATCTGTGCCCTGACATCTGGGGAGGGGCCCTGCCAACTTCTATCCAGGCTGTTTTTTTTTTTTTTCCCCTTAAATAACACAAAATTATCCTTTTCTGGAAGTTCCTACATGGGTCACTTTATTTTCTTGGGTAATATTTTAATGGAGCTTATTTTTCAGCTGACCTGGGTCTTTAAAGGGCTTAGTGGGAGATAATGCACGTTGTAGGATTTGTCACAGACTCAGAGTTGTTTTGTGGGAGAAAACTTTGCACAGATTTAGAGAGACAGAAACACGTGTATAAGGAAAATACAAGTTATAGGGACCTTCTAGTCCAGTGAATTGAATGATCTGGGGACACAGGGACGTGTCTGGCAAGATCTACAGTATTCCTGGGTGAAAGGAAAGAAGTTTACAATTATGAACATGCTTTCCTCATATAACTTCTGGAAGATTATANTTTCTTCATAACACAGTGGCAATCTTAAATATTTGTAAATATTAGCCCATCGAAACATCTTCTGTATGATTTCAGGCTAGTACTGTTAAAAATAATAATATTCAGGTCACTACTAACTTTTTTATGAGAATGTTATAAATATATTGTGAATCACCTTTAGAAGATTGAAACAAAATTGTTATTTTTAAAATACTAGCCATTGCATACTACTTAAGATCATTTAAGCTGAATGTATTAAAATCTAAAACTACATATTTAAGAACCAAAACAATTGCTGCTTTTTGTAAATTAGGTACATTCATTGCAAATAAACTTTCTCCTAACAAATTCAAAATAGGAAGGCATTTATCTTAATTTTGTATAAAAGTGTGTTAATCCCTCTGTCATGTCCGACTTTTTGTGACCACATGGACTATAGCCCAGCAGGCTCCTCTGTCCATGGAATTTTCCAGGCAAGAATACTGGAGTGCGTAGCCATTCCCTTCTTTAGGGGATCATCCTGACCAAGGGACTGAACCCAGGTCTCCTGCATTGCTGGCAGATTCTTTGTATGTCTTAATTCAAAAGGTAAAACAGATGCCTATGATTTCCTTTTTTAAAAATCAAAGTCCTTTCCCCATACAAATTGATATTTTTCTGTTGATTTTTAATTGCCCATTTCTTTACTTTTCCTTTTTGCTCATTTTTTTATTAATATACCAGAAAGTATATTTCTGTATCTTGTTAAAGACTTTTGTTCCTATAATGTATTTCAAAGGTACTTTTTCCCATTGTAAGCCAGAGGAGAGAGCTTCTAATAAGCATGCATTTCATATATAGCTGGGGCTTCCCCCAGTGGCCGACTGATGCGACTTAGCAGCAGCAGCAGCAATGGCTCAAATGATAAAGAATCTGCCTGCAATGCAGGAGACACAGGAGACGTGGGTTTGAAACCAGTCCCGATGTCATAAAGTCACACAGTGTAGGCTTTACCTGAGCTCATGGCTCTTGTGAGGGGAGGAATTCCCTCACTGAGCCAGGAAGATCTGGGCAGATAACAGAAACCACTCAAGACTTGTGAAGAAAGAGAGTTTATTGAAAAGAAACAAAGAAGACTTCTGACATAGACATCAGAAGGGGATGAAAGAGAATACTCCACTCATTGGTTACTAGCAATAGGTCAAAAAAATATCTCACGGTTGTAAAAGTGTTACCAGATCCCTTTCCCATGGCATATGTCCTGAGTATGCATCAGTGCAAGATTGGCCAAAAGGAACAGATCTCTGGTAAAAAGGAAAAACATGCCCTCAAGCAATATTGTTGTCATACAATCATTAGCACAGGATTTAAGGAAAAACATGTTCTCAGGCAAGATATGTTGTTCCTATATAATCATTAACACAGAGCCTAAGGAAAACATATCCTTGAGTAAGATGTATTGATTGGTGCTTACGGGGCCTATGCCCCTCTTCCTTAAGGGGGCCTTGGACTACTTATCAACCTGCCTAAAGTTAATTATATCAGGTTTAATCTCTGGGTCACAAAGATTTAGCCTGGAGGAGAAAATGGCAACCCACTCCAGTATTCTTGCCTGGAAAATCCCATGAACAGAGGAGCCTGGTGGTCTATAGTCCATAGGGTTGCAAAGCTTGGAATGTGCATGCACTCCTTGTATAAAGTCAGCAGTTTTTCATGGAGAGTTTTCTTAACAATTTCCACTTGGTTCGCAATACCATCCCATCATGAAGCCTGCATAAATATTTGTAATCTATTTATAACATGATGCTTTTGATTTTACCATGGTACAATACTAACATGATTTTATTTTAAATATTAATATAATAATATATTATTTGATTTTATGTATTATATACTTACATGTTTTTAATATATGGATATACATATTAATATTTGCTAAATGTCATTAATTTGCATGGGACAGTAGCTGATTGCATTTCATCTTGATGATCATTGGGTATTCTTATAAGTGTTTTAAATACTTTTTAGAATGGACATGAAAATATTTAATTTACTTGTTGAATTCACAAAACATGTCTATAAATTGTACAGTATTTTAAATGTTATTGTATATTAACTTATTGGGGCAGAAATTTTGTCTCTTTGGAATCGGCCTGAACAAGTCACACATTTGTCATTTTCATATATAGTTGAGGAACAACGGCTTCTACTTCTTTGTACAACTGCCACCGTTACTTCTGTACAGTAGTTATGATAATTATTTTTATGTCAACATTGTCTTTTTTCAATTTACAACATTTTGTTTTTTTTTCTTTCATTTTAATACAATCAATAAATCTATCTTCTGTGTTAACTGAGGTGTTCATAAAATTAATATATCTTGCGAGGTGACATATTTGTTTAACATGGGCTATTTCTCTTGTACAATCAAAGCAAGAAAAAATATTTGCTTTTTATACTTTCAACAGTATTTGAGATCTAACTTGATTTCTTAGGAGCACTATATATTTTTTTGAATTATATTAATCATATAGGAAGATCTCACTTTTTTCTTAACTTACATTGCTAACTATATGGACATTGCCATAACATGCAATTTTGACTAAGTAAAGAAACATACCAGGGTTTGAAAGTTGAGTATTTCCATATGATCATCTATGAGGCAACTTATTTCTGACAAAAATATAGCAGCATCTGAAATCACTTGCAGGATGAAATCTGAATCCTAACCTATATCTGTGGTAACAAATTTTTCAGAGAGAGAATCTTAGACACAGCTATAACTGTAAAACAACAACAACCAGGAAAACTCCTAAATAACACAATTTATGACAAATAATTATACACTGTGCATTAAAAATTAAAAATGAAATATGTAATACAGATGCTGCTGGAAATTATGTATTAGCCTGCATTATTTACTTCACTGTATTATAAATACAATTTTTAAAAAATAAAGCACTAGGCCTAGGTGAAAGGGGATATTATAGTGATAATAATAAATAGTAAGGGAAAGAAATAGTACTTGTTAGGGGGCAGAGCCAAGAGGGAGGAGCAGGAGGACATAGGATCTGCATATTCCCAGGACTAGGGCGCCTACCAGACGCTGGTGGGGGACCTCGACATGCACGGGGATGGGCGGAACCCCTGAGCAAACTTGTAGGACATGCAGGGGAGCAAAGAAAGGGGAGAAGTGGATGCAGGATGAGACAGGCACCTCTGAGGGATGGCTGGGGGATGTGAGGGATTCCTACACCTGGAGAGGCCCATGCACCTCAAGAGGATCAACAGGAATGGGGAGAGACACTCTGGGATTTGGGGAATTGGGGGGGGACATGGCTAGCTTTTCCCTCTGCCCACTCAGGCACCGTGGAGCCTGCTAGGGTCCTGAGGCTGGTCTTCTGCCCTCCGAGGCCCTTTCTGGCTCCCTGGATCCTTGGGGCATGAGGAGGGGCAGGAGGGAGAGCAGAGGCAGGTGGAGGGGGACCTTAAGGGGTCAGAGGATCATGAAAAATGCAGCAAGCACACCCCCTGCCTCCGCCCATGTGGGCCCTGGTGAGCCTCCTGAGGTCCTGGGCCTGATTCTCCGCGTTCTGTGGCCAAGGGCCCCCTCCGGCTGTGTTGAGCCCAGGGCTGCCCCCCAGGCCCCTCAGGGCCTTTTCCGGCCATGTGCTCAGTCATGCTCATTCACTCAGTTACGGCTGCCTTTTCGTGAGCCCGTAGGCTGTAGCTCCCCAGGCTCCTCTGTCCATGGAAGTTTCCAGGTAAGAACACTGGATTGAACCCACTCCAGGGGTTCTTCCCTACCCAGGGATCAAACCTGCATCTCTTGCATGTCCTGCATTGATAGGCAGTTTCTTTACCACTGTGCTACCTAGGAAGCCCCTTTTGGGTCAGAACAAAGGCCCACCCTACTCAAACCCTGCCCTGCCTGAATCCCACACCCTGGCCTGAGATCACTCCCACCCCGCAAAGAGGGACTTTGCAGGCTGTGTGTTTGTTCGTTTGCTACTGTGGTTCTGTCCTACCTCCCAGTGGTTGTTTCATTTGTATTTTCAATTTTCTAATGCCTAGGTTAGTTTTCCAAATTTATGTTTTGTAATTCTTTGCTATTGTTCTACTCTCTTTTTTTTTTTAACAGCACCGCATGATTTGTGGGATCTTGGTTCATGGCCTGGATGTTAGGCATGAACTTCCATGGTGGGAATGCTCAGTCCAAACCACTGCACAGAGAACCTCAGACCACAGGCAATATTAATCAGAGTGAGGTCTCTCACAGGCCCTCATTTCAGCACCAAGACTTGGCTCCACCCAACAGCCTGTAAACTCCAGTGCTGGAAGCCCAGGAAAACAGTCAGTAAGACAGGAACACAGTTCCACTTTTTAAAAAAAAAAAAGAGAGAGAGAGAGAGACAAGGAAAAATTATGCTACAGACAAAAGAAAAAGGTAAAAATCCACAAGACCAAATAAATGAAGAGGAAATAGGCAACTTGTTTCCTAAAAAAGAATTTAGAGTAATAATAGTAAAGATGATTCAAAATCTCAGGATTGGGAGGGGAGCAGCAATAGTTGAAGACACCTAAAAGGTACAACTAGGATAAAATAAATAAGTTACTAAGATATAATGTACAGAACAGGAAATATAGTCAATATTTTGTAATAACTGTATGAAGAATATTATTGATTCACTATGTTTATATGTGAAACTTGTACAATATTATAAGCCAATTACATTTTAATTTAAAGAAAAAAGAAAAGAAAGAAAGAGCAGGGAATAGAACCTAAATCTTATGATTCTGCTTAAACAGAAACATTTTCTGAGAGACAAAGACAGTATCAATCCAAGTTTACTAGAAGGCTTTCTTAAGAGGCCTATGATGTTAAATCATACATAAGTTGCCCTTTTAAACTCTAAGAAGAAAAGCAAAATTATTAAGTATTTCAAGTTCTTCTAACTCATAAATTGATTTTAGATGAAATTCATCCCACCTGTAGCTATTTCCTTATGCAGTGGAAACTCAGTACACAGTACACAGTACACACATTCTCACGGCTGCATGAGAATTTGAATGGGGATGTTGGCTCATTTAACCATCTGTAATAATTAAAGAAGTGTTTGGTTGTTTTGGATACTTTGTATGTTTTGTCAACTATTGGTCATATTACAGTTTCATTTGATTTTTGGTCTTGAACTTCTTAATTACAATATTATCACAAAAAATGATGATTTACAGCTTTGCATAAGACCTTGATTCTGTTATGTTTAAGTAAATATTTTCAGAATACTTCTCTATCATGCATTAGAAAAGTAGGTCTGTTCCTTTTAAGATAAAGAGTGTTGTGGCAGACTGATAGGGAAGGAAACAAGAAACAGCTGGAAACCATTTAAATTGCTAGAAAAGAGGTTAATTTTATGTAAATGTAAGTAATTAATCAGCAATCACCTCAAAAATAAATATCCTGATGTGAAGAGCTTTCTTCTGAGAGGGGAAAATTGCTCTCCTCTATTTAAAGTAGACCGTTGGACAGCATTTCAGTGGAACGTCTTCCCCCTCCTACCCTGTTCTGGTACAAAAAGAGAAGAGAAGCTGTAGGACTGGAGTTGAAGTTTGGCTAAAGCCATGGCTAAAGAGAAAGTAAAGAGCTGTTCAGGGAGCTTAGAGCTGTGGACTAACATCAGGGAAACATGTCACAGCAAGTTACAGAACATCCAAAACTATTAAAAGAAGGATTTAGTATATCTATCTTTCCCTTTGCCTGACTCAGTATTCATTTCATTTCCTTTTCAGCCAAGACAGACTCTCCAACCTGTTGAGCATGAACTCTGGTGATGGTGGAGGGCGGCTGCTCCATATTTATTCTGTTAATGGGATGTGAATATGTCCTGGGAGTGGAATCTGCATATATCTCATCTTCCCATCCTCAGGAATTGAGTCACAAATGGGTTGATTTGAGCCTTCCCTGGTGGCTTTACTCTGAGAGATAAGCCTTTATTTACTGGGATTGCTGGCTGGTAGGCCACCTACACTTTGAGCTGCCACAGGTGTATTTCCTAGCATGGGAAGAGGTCCTTACAAAGAACAAAGCCAATGTATAAGAAAGAAGATTTAAAAGATGAAAGAAAATGATAGGATCCTGATAACAATTTTTGTGACCCTAACACATCGGCAGATGNGTATCAACAACAGTAAATATAGGTAAATATAAATTTAAAATTTTTTAATCACTAAAAATTACTGACTTTGTAAAATAAATATAGAAAAAATAATTGGGTTTATAAAAGGGAAAATTAAAAAGTGTGACTATACTACTACAAAGGATCAATAGAATAATATGAAATTATACTATTAAAAGATTGTTACCCTATATACAAAGTGGAAAAATATGACTTGAAAGAAAGCTATAACAATATAATGATTGGCATGTTGTAAGTATATAGCAACAACTTAAAACATAGGTATGAACAATAATCCAAATTAAAGTAGAATAGTAGAAAATAGATGAAACAAAAAACACCAGTTTTAAGACTGTAGCTTTAAAAATAAGTATATCAATAATTACTGGGGTTTCCCAGGTGGTTCAGAGGGTAAAGAATCTGTCTGCAAACAAAAGATGCTGGTTTGATCCCTGGGTCGAGAAGATCCCTTGGGCAAGGGCATGGCAACCCACTCCAGTATTCTTGCCTGGAGAATCCCGTGAACAGAGGAGCTTGGTGGACTATAGTCCATAGGGTCTCAAAAAGTCGGATTGAGCGACTAACACTTTCACTTTTCATTTTAACCCCTAATGTGATATTATTAGGAGATGGGTATAGGGGGGTCTTTGAGAAGTGATTAGGTCATAAAGGTGGAAGCTTTGTGTATAGAATTAGTGTTCTTACAAAAAAGACCCAATGGGTTTCCCAGATGGCTCAGTGATAAAGAATCCACTTGCCAATGCAGGAGACACAGGTTCGATCCCTGGGTCAGAAAGATCCTCTGGAAGAGGAAATCACAACCCACTCCAGTATATTCTTGCCTGGAAAATCCCATGGACACAGGAGCCTGGTTGGCTACAGTCCATAGGGTCTCAAAGAGTCGGACACGACTGAGAGACTGAGCATGCATGCCAAAGAGACCCCACGGATCCCTCTCACACTTCCTGTCATGTGGGAAAACATTGAGAAGTTCATTACCTATGAACCAGGAAGTAGGCTCCCATTAGACTCCAAATTTGCAGGCACTTTAATCTTGGACTGCCCAGCTTCCAGAAAATTAGAAATAAATGCTTGTTAAGCCTTCCAGTCTATAGTATTTTCATTATAACATCCTGAATGAACTAAAACAAAAGCATAATTCTTCCCAATTATTTTGTGAGACCATCATAATTCTGATAACAAAAGCCAAAAAATACATTTTAAGGAAGTAAAAAGCCTATCTCCCTCATAAATAAATACCCTTAAATGTTTTCACTGTGATCAAGTAGAATTTATCTCAGAAAAGCAAGGTTATAAATCACTTTCAGGAAACTAATAACAGAAAGGAACTTCTGCAACCTGATAAAGGGCAGTTATAAAAACCCTACATTATCATATCTAATGGTGAAAAATTAATCCCATCTTAACCACAAGATCAGGAACAAGGTGGGGATATTCACCCTCCCCTTCTATAGAATATTTCACTGGAGGGGCTGGATGAGGCAATAAACAATTACAAAACTATGAGAGACATACAAGTTGAAGATACAAAACAGGTTTCCTTCCTGAACCAGAGGATTTTATATACCTACATAAAATCCTGTTTAATCTATAAAAACCTACTAGAACTGATCAATAAGTTTAAGAAGGTCACAGAATAAAAGATCAATAGATAATAATCAATTGTATTTTTGTAAACTAGAGATGTCCACTAGATATTGAAATTTTAGAAGCTACATTTGTAATAGCATCAAAAATATCAAACAATTAGTGAAATATTTAACAAAATAAATACAAGATTAGTACACTTTTGAAATTTAAAAACATTGTAAAGAGAAATCAAAGAGCTAAATAAAATAGAAGCATACTAAGTTCACACATCAGAATACTTGAAAAATGTGAGTTTTCCTCCAATTGATCTATAGATTCAAAGAAATCCCAATAAAATCCCAGCTAGTTCTTTTGTACACATTCATTAGCTGATCTTAAAACCTAAATGGAAATGGACATGACTTAAATTAGCCAAATAATTTTAGAAACTTTGAGAAGAAAACACAAGAAAAAATTACTGCAAACCTGAGTGCGGAAATGATTTCTTAAGGTATATGAAATATGTTCTGATTTTTAAAAATGGTAAATTGTACCTCATCAAAATTATAAATGCCTGCTCTATGAAACAAAGCTGCTATGAGAGTGAAAAGACAAGCTAGAGAATGGAAAAAAAATTGCAAAACACAAATCTCATTTAAAAAATCTTGTATCTAGACTATATAGAAAAGTCTCACAACTGAATATTAAGCAAAAGATTTGAACCGACACATTACCAGAGAAGATATACAAGGGGAAGTAAGTACATGAAAAGATTATCAACATCCCTTAGTTTTTATGGAAATACAAATTAACAACAGTAAGATAGTATATAGTATAGTGCTTGTGCGCAGTCATGTCCGAGTTTTTGCTACTCCATGGACTATAGACCTCCATCGGATTTTCCTGGCAAGAATCCTGGAGTGGGTTGCCATGCCCTTCTCCAGAGGATCTTCCCCAACCAGGGATTAGACCCATGTCTCCTATGTCTCCTACATTCCAGACGGATTCTTAGCGCTGAGCCTCTGAGGAAGTCCCAAGTACATCTAGATACCAGTATACATTTATTAGAAAGGCTAAATTTTTGGAAATGACAATGACTGTCCAACACTAGCAAGGATGCTGAGTAACTAGAACTCTCATACATTTCTGGTGGAGATGCAAAATGGTAGAGCGACTTTGGAAATCATTTTGGCTGAAACTCCAGTACTTTGGCCACCTCATGCAAAGAGTTGACTCATTGGAAAAGACCCTGATGCTGGGAGGGATTGGGGGCAGGAGGAGAAGGGGACAACAGGGGATGAGATGGCTGGATGGCATCACCAACACGATGGACATGAGTTTGAGTGAACTCCAAGACTTGGTGATGGACAGTGAAGCCTGGCTTGCTGCGATTCATGGGGTCGAAAAGAGTTGGACACGACCAAGTGACTGAACTGAACTGAACCCTTGCCATATGATCTAGAAATCCCATTTCTTTATATTTTCCCAGATGAAATTGTATATCCACTGAAAGACTTCTGTGTTAATGACTATGGCAGCTTTAGTCATAATCACCAAAAACTGGAAGCAATTCAAATTTTCACCAACTGGTAAATGATTAAGCAGATGTGGCACATCCACTCAATTGAACGTTCCCATTTTAAGAAAGAAACCAAGCGCTGGTACATTTAGTAATATAGATGTATCTCAGAAGCTTTATTCTGAGTAAAAGAAGCCAGACACTGAAGACTACATACTGTATAATTTCCTAAGCCTTCTGGAAAAAGCAAAATTATAGAGACAGAAATCAGATGGGTGGTTACCAGGACCTAGGAGTTGGGTAGAGAATTAACGGTAAAGGGCAGTGGGGTGGGGGTGGGGAGGTGGCTATAGAGATGGTCTTTATCTTGATTGTAGTGGAGGCTACATACTGTCTCCATTTGTCAAAACTCATCAAACTGTGCACTTTAAAGGGGTGAATTTTGTTTATGTAACTTATCCTTCGATAAACCTGACTTTAAAAAAAGCATCAGGAAGTATGGCATAACAGTGTAGGTAACAGTTGTGAGTGTTGAGTGGGCATTCACACTCAAGCTGATCTTTACAAGGAATGCCATTTGTATGTCTCTTAGTCCAATTTTGAGGTTAAACAGCATACTGAGTCCTTTATCTCTCAGGTTTGACCGGAGGTAAATACAACAGGAGATTGTGTCCAGGAAGCGGAATGAAATCTCAGTGTTTGCTTCCTAGATTCCCTCCCTTGTAGATCACGGTTAACTACCTGTGTTCCTTGATGAAAAGTTACACTTCTGCCAAGCAACTTTCTCTACCAGGATCCCTCTGTTCTGGGTCCCTGTAATCTCATTTTTAATCCTTCAGGTTTAGAAATACCTGGCTATTATTGGGGGTTCAGTATACTGCACAATCCTTTCTCATTCCTCCACACCCTGCCCACAATAAATTATTCTCAAATTATTCCATTTGAATGTACCATTTCTTTATTGCCAGAATCCTGAACGATACAGAAAGCTGTCTTCTGGCCTCATCACTTTTTAAAAAATTTTTATTGGAGTAAGTTGCTTTACAATGTTGTACTAGTTTCTGCTGTATAGCAAAATGAATCAGATATATGTATACATACATCCCATTTTCTTTTTCAATTTTCTTACCTTTTAGATCACTTCAATGCATTGAGATGAGTTCCCTGTGCTATAGACTAGCTTCTCAGTAGCTATCGATTTTATACACAGCAATGTGTATCATTTTAAGTGTGAGCACTTTGGCTACCTTTTCACATATTTGATATTTAGTTTCTCCATTTGTTATATAATAATAGTAATAATAATGCCTCATTAATAAGATTATTATGAGAATTAAGTTTTTAGTAATACTTTTTTCCTTTTTCATCTTAATCTATTACTGGGTGTTTATTCTCCTTCAGTGTCTTCATATGCTTCTATTTCTACTCTCTCTTTTAAGTAACAATTTCTTTATTATATATAAATGTATAAGTAATTTACATAGGGCTTTATAATGTAGAGAAGCCTGTATAAATGGCTTAAATGTACCATGGTTATGTTCCTGGAATAAACTGTTGCTATTTCTACTACTACAGAACAGTTAAGTCAAATTTTTGAATTAGGTCAACAAAATCCACAAATAGGGTGGAATCTTTGGACTGTCTAAGCAGGGATAGATCTGGAATAAATCAGCCACAGATATCACTCGTCAGCACTCTAAGGGAGGCCTTTCAAATAAGCGTAGAAGGCACATCAAGAATATCAGCTTCTAGCAGCATTATGATGAATCCATTAAATCTATATTGAGAGTTTTCCATCATGTGAATTCAAGTTAACATAAATTGTTTTATTGCAGTAATGTCTAAACAAGGATCCACAATTAGGCTGTATTTTTATCTTGACTTGTGAACTATTGCTGCCAACTACTCAAATTTCAAGCTTGTTGAGACATATGTTATCCCTGGAAACCCTTCATAAAAATGAAGCATTTTACTGTCCCACCAATTCAGTATAGTCTGGTCAGTTCTCCATCTAGATCTAAGTAAACCATGTAATAGTTCCTACACTAGCAAGTAGTATTTTAAATGGCTTTTAAAGTAAAACCAAAAAGAACAAATTTATTTCTATTTGTGCCAATTAATCTGGTTTGGATTCTCTTTTCCAGCTTCTTAAATAATAGGACAGAATGAAGTTGTGGGAAAAGAACTGGATATGAAATTAAGAAGTTCTGTATTTGAAATCTAGCTCTAATGCTGCTTCCTAGCTGTTTGATTTCATTAAATCATTTGCTGAGCCTCAGTCTCTATTTGTCAAATGGGGATCTACTGGTGACAAGTGAGCTAATAATGATCTGACAACATATTCCTTTAAGGACTTAATAACTTATTTTTTATAATTCACGTATGTAAAATTTCAAATGTGATTAGTAAGAAACGGGAATGAAGGAAACTTTCAGACAGAGGCAGGAATGTTTTGGTTAAAAGGAAACTAAAATACAAGAGAACAAAAGCAAGATAAAAATGAGTACAATGCATATGCATTTATAGCCCACATGTCACAGTTCAGTATTTATAGGTTTGTAAGTGACAGCCTTCCCAGTATAACAATGTTAATCATGAAGTAGCTGTCAGTTTCAAGCTGTGCACCTGACTGAGGCTGAAACTATTCACCATTTCCACACTGGATCATTTAATTTCAGAGTCAAAAACATACACCAATAAATCAGTTTGTGTTTCTGATTTTGTTTCCTTAAATCTTCTTTTGGAATGCCCTAGTGACTTTCTATTTAATGAATATTAATGCACTTTATTTCACAAATGTGATTTGTAATTATCAGCACTGGACCGAAACCTCAGGAAGAGGTGATGAGTCTAAGACTGAACACAATACTGAATGTATACTTAAATTTTCCAAAGCTGATTCTCCCGTTGCTACTTAAATTCCATGGTCAAAGCAATAGATGGAATAAATATGAAAAAGAAGAATAGGAGAGGGAAACAGAGAAAAAGAGACAGAGGTGAGGAAAGAGAGAGAGAGAAAAGAATGAGAGAAAGAGATTGAGAAGAAGCCTGGGAAAATGTTCAGTGGAAAATCTGTAGAAATGATGTAAGAGAAAGCAAAGGCAGGGATTGGAGTGAGGGGTGTATAACTGAGACTATAAAAACTCAGAGAGAAAACTCACCATCAGAGCTGAGTTTGGGAAAAACTGCACAGACAGGACTCTCAAGTTAGACTCTCCTGATTTTTCACAAGGTAAGTTAAATATAAAAGCTGATAAAGAGTTAGTCTTTTTCCTTTTAACTGTTTTTTTTTTTAAGTTTTTGAATACTTTTCAAATGCTTTGATTATATCTTGATTTTGTTAAAATTAGAAATGTTTTGGGGAATATTATCCTCTCTAAAAATGAATAAAATATCTAAGTAATGCAAACAGGGTAGAGATAATTGTTTGCTCAGGCATTTTATATTTATTATATTGTTTCTGCTTTTATATTCTATTTCAAAATAAAGAAAAAAGGAACTCAAAATAATGATCCTATAAGAGTGTTAGATATATTAATTTTGCTTTTATCAAATATGTCCAGTGTTAAGAATATTTAAAGTTACAAAGTGGCCTGATTCTAAAAACCTAGGTAGAAAAGAAGTTTCTCTCTTATCTTTATTTCTATTAAAATTAGAACTTAAGAAACATCCCTAAAGTAACCAAATTATATGCTCTATGTTCTTCAAACCTATACTATCTAGTGCTTTTATTCTTATGAAACCCAAATAGGCAAATATGATACTAATAACCTAGTTTAAAATAGACTTAGGTCATGTTTATTCTTCAGTATTTGAAGTGCTCTTGCTATTAATGATTGAATTAAGTGTTAATCTGAAACATATGCTTGAGTTCTGTTTAAGAAACTGTTGTTTCAAGTTTTGATCTGTGGAAACAGTGTACAGTCTACAAATTCAGTTCTAGCGAAACAAAATATAACTCCTTTGAATTCCAATTATAGGTTCTATAGGTTTAGGAAAGTCACTATTATATATTTCTGAGTTCTCTCTCTAGAAATTAGATAAGCAATGATTTATGATAATTTCAGTGCCCAGGTAAGCTATAGAATTGATAGCACTATATTTAATGGTCTCCCACAAACATCAGGCACATTTTGTGTCTTCTCTTTAATTTGGTATTACTCTTCAGCACTCTTATAGAACTTTTCTAAGGAGAGCTTCCTGTAGATATGCATTCAAGTTTCCTCTTTATAAGTTACTTGAATGTGGCTTCATTCAGTAAGTTACTTAAGGTATTTAAGGTTGGTTGCTTTCTCCCTTTATTTCTCAGGGTTTTTAACTGATTCTGATACAATGAATCATGGGCAATAAATAAAGAAGCAGTTATGCTTAGAGACTAGGTTTGGGGACCTTAGGGGTGCAATATTAATTTATTCAAATATTTTTATGATTTGAACATTAGTTAATAAAATTAGATTGGTACAGAACTCAAATTGAGCAGTCTCAAAATATTATCCCAACTCTGTCATTATGCAGTTGTGCAACTTCAGGCAAGCTTAAGCACAGGGTGGGGCTCCATAACATTTTGTTATCATTTTTTTGAAAAAGACAAAAGAACTAAAAGTGCCAGTGATATTGAATGTGAGAATGACCTGGGAAGCTCCCACATCTCTCAGTTTTCCCTATATTAGAGAATGAAGAATCAGTATCACAGAATCTTGGGGCTAAGCCTTAGACATCATCTAATTTAACCTTCTTACCAACAATTCATCCACTGTGATCTCTACCTGCCAGACAATCCTTGCTTAGATTCAAAGTTTTCAGAGGAATACAAGCTTTGGAGTCAGGAAAACAGCCTTCTAATCTCAGTCCTGACTTCATCAGCTTTTACACAGCTTCCCAGGGGTTTCCTTCTTTCCTAGTAAAACTAGAGTTTGTGTGTATACACATGAGGAGTCACAAGTTCCCTCCTAGCCCTGGGCACCTCTCTACATGGACCAACTTCTATGTCCCTGAAGATCTCTCTGATTAGAGATGTTTCTAGCTGAATTCTCCTCCTTTCTCCAAATAATTCTCAGGGCACCTCACAGGAACAGTGGTTAGCATCACTGGCCAGTAATTACTGGTGCTTTGGTTGGCATGAACTGGCTGTTGCTCAGTTTTGCCTTTTCTCCCTTATCGATGCCTCATCAGCTCTGGTCTCAGCACAAAGCACACACTCCCTCCAGAACCAACTCTTCTGCCATGCTTCCTTCTGCCTACCCCCTCTTCATCCATTTTAAATCTCCCTTTCATCTCCTCTTCTTTAGACAAACTAATTACCTTTGAGTCTGGCTCTTTCCATTTACTGAGACTGAAAGTGAAAAGTGAAAGTGAAAGTCGCTCAGTCGTATTCAATTCTTTGCGACCCCAAGGACTATACATTCCATGGAATTCTCCAGGTCAGAATACTAGAATTGGTAGCCTTTCCTTTCTCCGGAGGATCTTCCCAACGCAATGATCCAACCCAGGTCTCCCACATTGAAGACGGATTTTTTTCCAGCTGAGCCATAAGGGAAGCCCAATAATACTGGAATGGGTAGCCTATTCCTTCTCCCAGGGATCTTCCTGACTCAAAAATCAAACCAGGGTCTCCTGCACTGCAGGTGGATTCTTTACCAACTGAGCTATCAGAGAAGCCCTTATTGAAAGTAGTAAATTCCAATTTCTGATGATAGCCTCCTTCTTTTCTAAAACTATATTCCTATGACACAAGGCTCTAACCATTGTGAAAAATGCACCTTTAAAATATCAGCCTGGCCACCACTGATAACTTGGCTGTCAGCCCACCAAGTAAGAGCAGTGGCTTTCCATGGTCCTCTCCAAGAGCCTTTCCATGGATTTCTCCATGATTTCCCTGTGTTCCCACATTGGTGGTTGCATTTCCTTGCATACTCTGACTTGTCCATCCATGCCAGGGCACTAAGATGTTTAAAAAGTGGCATCTCTTCCTCTTCCATAGCCCACCCCTTACTGGCTGCTCCCATGTTTGTGTACAGTCTAGTTCCTGTAGTAAAGTCCTTAAACAGCCACATTGGCTCCACTTCCCTTACACAGCCTGACTATGCTATACTGTCAACATTACAAAAACTGTGGCAAGCCATGACTCAACATAATTAGTGATTTAAAAAAATAAAATTAATAGGATATTTTATGAACCATAAAACAAAATATAAATCATTTAAAATTCAATTAAAAATTTACTTTGGTTAATATAATAAGAGTTTGAAGAATAATTATATTTTAAGTATAACAGATTTCTTCCCTTTGCTTTCTTTTCATTATGATATTGTTCATGCATGTGTGCTTGCTAAGTTGCTTTAGTCATGCCCGACTCTTTGTGACCCCACAGACTGTAGCTCACTGGGCTCCTCTGTCCACAGGATCCTTCAGGTAAGAATACTGGACTGAATTGCAAGGGATCTGCCTGGCCCAGGGATCAAACTCACATCTCTTATGTCTCTTGCATTGGCAGTCAAGCTCTTTACCACTAGTATCACCTGGGAACCCAGATATTGTTCATAGTTTTATACAAATATTTTAATAGAAATATTATGGCTGAAATTAATGATATTGCATAGTATGCTGCTGCTGCTGCTGCTGCTGCTGCTGCTGCTGCTAAGTCACTTCAGTCGTGTCCGACTCTGTGCGACCCCATAGACGACAACCCACCAGGGTCCCCCGCCCCTGGGATTTTCCAGGCAAGAACACTGGAGTGGGTTGCCATTTCCTTCTCCAATGCATGAAAGTGAAAAGTGAAAGTGAAGTCACTCAGTCATGTCCAACTCTTAGAGACCCCATGGACTGCAGCCTACCAGGCTCCTCCATCCATGGGATTTTCCAGGCGAGAGTACTGGAGTGGGTTGCCGTTGCCTTCTCCATTGCATAGTATACTATAACATTAAATGTTAAAAGTAATTGCCATTTATAACTCTTTAGTAAAATTTCCTTCCTTCAGTCAATATTATTTTATTATATTTCATTTTCTATCACTATGCTATAATTCTAGATTCCAAGGTCCAATTTTATTCCTTAAAATGAAAAAGGATAAAAATTTTTCATAAAAATAAAAGAATAAAAAGAAATATTTTGACAAATTGCTGTTTTTAGAAGGCAATATCAGGATGTGGGTTGTCATTTCCTTCTCCAGGGGATCTTCCCAACCCAGGAATAGAACCCAGGTCTCCTGCACAGCAGGCAGAGATTTTACTGACTGAGTTAGGAAGGATGCCCCTAATATCAGGATAATAATAGCTATTATTTAATAAGTTATCACGTTATGTCTGTCCCTTTACCTGTATAATTTCTAGTTCTTACAATAAGCCTAAAAAGTAAGTTTTTGCCCCATTTTCCTGGTGAAGATATTAAAAACAATGAAGCTAAGTAACATTTCCAGTCAAGAGTCATATTCAAGTCTGTGTAACTTAAGAACAACTAATCTGTTTCTACTAACTCACTTTTCTTGGATTACAAAGTTAACTACAATACCAGGAGTCAGGAGATGAGGAAGTAAACTGAATTGGGTCAGTTCATCTATTAAAAAATAGAATTATAATATTTTCCATATAAATCATAGCTTGACTATTAGGGGGATGAAAGGAGATGGCCGGATTTCAAAATAATAAAGTACCTTGCAGACATTAAAATAAAAAAGATTATTTACAACAACTGTACTTGAAGGAAATGAAAGAATTACAGTAAGAATCTGCTCTTGCAGGAGGAAATCATTGGCTGAGTAGGGCCAGTGGCTAAGGAGTTTTCATCTCCGCCAGGCTGTGATCAACTGGATGACAGAAAGAGTGTCTCACCCATGTTTATATCCCTGGTGCCTAATAAACAGCGTATACCTAATAAATGCATCTTGTTGTTGAGTATTACAAAATATGTTTTGGGCTTTTATTTATATTTTAGAGTATTTTTTCATTGATTATATTGTCTAATTTAATGTAATTGAAATGTAATTTACTATTTTATTAAATAGTATTCATACATGCTAAGTCACTTTGCTGCTGCTAAGTCGGTTCAGTCGTGTCCGACTCTGTACGACCACATAGACAACAATCCACTAGGCTCCTTTGTTCCTGGGATACTCCAGGCAAGAACACTGGAGTGGGTTGCCATTTCCTTCTCCAATGCATGAAAGGGAAAAGTGAAAGTGAAGTCATTCAGTCGTATCGACTCTTAGCAACCCCATGGACTGCAGCCTACCAGGCTCCTCTGCCCATGGGATTTTCCAAGCAAGAGTACTGGAGTGGGGTGCCATTGCCTTCTCTGGCTAAGTCACTTTAGTCGTGTCCAAATCTGTGTGACCCCATGGACTGGAGTCAAGAATTCCAGGCAAGAGTCCTGGAGCAGGTTGCCATTCCCTTTCTTCAGGGAATTTTCCTGACTCAGGGATCAAACCCGCACCTCTCATGTCTCCTGCATTGGCAGGTGGGTTTTTTACCACTAGCACCACCTGGGAAGCCCATTAAATAGTATATGCAAGTACAGAGTGGGGTAGAAAGTGAAGGAGGTGGTAACAGTCCACATTATCCTGATACATATACATGCCATATTTAACTGCATTTATCCAACGTTACTCTCTGAATGCCTTTTCATACCACATAAAAATGGCTTGTATCAAATGACCAAATATCATGTGTATGTGCAATTCTATCTACATTTCCCCATCTGTAGTTTTGAAGATTCTTTTTTCTCCCATTATTAACTATTAGAATTAAACAACAAGTTCCCTTACCAGTATTTTACACAATCATACACAAAGTTCTCTTCTATTTCTAGAAGACATAGTTTACTATGAAGAAGTTTACAATAGTTCGGGGATCAGAATGCAAATTAGTGTTTGATAAGGAGAAATCTTATCTAAGGAGAAACTTTACTGGAATAATGATTAGGGAATAAGGAGACAAGTCCCTCTCATGAGAATGAGAATCTGTGATGTGAAACATGAACAGACATACCAGGAGTTTGGCATAACGTCATCACATATTATTGTAGGTAAAAAAGTTAGGCAAATCTCTTCCCATGACTAAGCCTTAATTTTGATTTCACTTAGTATCTGTCCCACATTTCTGTTTTCCTACCACAAAGGGCTGCTTCATTCATTCTTTCTTTCAATACACAATATTATTTTGACAAATTGCTGTTTTTAGAAGGCAATATCAGGATGTGGGTTGTCATTTCCTTCTCCAGGGGATCTTCCCAACCCAGGAATAGAACCCAGGTCTCCTGCACAGCAGGCAGAGATTTTACTGACTGAGTTAGGAAGGATGCCCCTAATATCAGGATAATAATAGCTATTATTTAATAAGTTATCACGTTATGTCTGTCCCTTTACCTGTATAATTTCTAGTTCTTACAATAAGCCTAAAAAGTAAGTTTTTGCCCCATTTTCCTGGTGAAGATATTAAAAACAATGAAGCTAAGTAACATTTCCAGTCAAGAGTCATATTCAAGTCTGTGTAACTTAAGAACAACTAATCTGTTTCTACTAACTCACTTTTCTTGGATTACAAAGTTAACTACAATACCAGGAGTCAGGAGATGAGGAAGTAAACTGAATTGGGTCAGTTCATCTATTAAAAAATAGAATTATAATATTTTCCATATAAATCATAGCTTGACTATTAGGGGGATGAAAGGAGATGGCCGGATTTCAAAATAATAAAGTACCTTGCAGACATTAAAATAAAAAAGATTATTTACAACAACTGTACTTGAAGGAAATGAAAGAATTACAGTAAGAGTCTGCTCTTGCAGGAGGAAATCATTGGCTGAGTAGGGCCAGTGGCTAAGGAGTTTTCATCTCCGCCAGGCTGTGATCAACTGGATGACAGAAAGAGTGTCTCACCCATGTTTATATCCCTGGTGCCTAATAAACAGCGTATACCTAATAAATGCATCTTGTTGTTGAGTATTACAAAATATGTTTTGGGCTTTTATTTATATTTTAGAGTATTTTTTCATTGATTATATTGTCTAATTTAATGTAATTGAAATGTAATTTACTATTTTATTAAATAGTATTCATACATGCTAAGTCACTTTGCTGCTGCTAAGTCGGTTCAGTCGTGTCCGACTCTGTACGACCACATAGACAACAATCCACTAGGCTCCTTTGTTCCTGGGATACTCCAGGCAAGAACACTGGAGTGGGTTGCCATTTCCTTCTCCAATGCATGAAAGGGAAAAGTGAAAGTGAAGTCATTCAGTCGTATCGACTCTTAGCAACCCCATGGACTGCAGCCTACCAGGCTCCTCTGCCCATGGGATTTTCCAAGCAAGAGTACTGGAGTGGGGTGCCATTGCCTTCTCTGGCTAAGTCACTTTAGTCGTGTCCAAATCTGTGTGACCCCATGGACTGGAGTCAAGAATTCCAGGCAAGAGTCCTGGAGCAGGTTGCCATTCCCTTTCTTCAGGGAATTTTCCTGACTCAGGGATCAAACCCGCACCTCTCATGTCTCCTGCATTGGCAGGTGGGTTTTTTACCACTAGCACCACCTGGGAAGCCCATTAAATAGTATATGCAAGTACAGAGTGGGGTAGAAAGTGAAGGAGGTGGTAACAGTCCACATTATCCTGATACATATACATGCCATATTTAACTGCATTTATCCAACGTTACTCTCTGAATGCCTTTTCATACCACATAAAAATGGCTTGTATCAAATGACCAAATATCATGTGTATGTGCAATTCTATCTACATTTCCCCATCTGTAGTTTTGAAGATTCTTTTTTCTCCCATTATTAACTATTAGAATTAAACAACAAGTTCCCTTACCAGTATTTTACACAATCATACACAAAGTTCTCTTCTATTTCTAGAAGACATAGTTTACTATGAAGAAGTTTACAATAGTTCGGGGATCAGAATGCAAATTAGTGTTTGATAAGGAGAAATCTTATCTAAGGAGAAACTTTACTGGAATAATGATTAGGGAATAAGGACACAAGTCCCTCTCATGAGAATGAGAATCTGTGATGTGAAACATGAACAGACATACCAGGAGTTTGGCATAACGTCATCACATATTATTGTAGGTAAAAAAGTTAGGCAAATCTCTTCCCATGACTAAGCCTTAATTTTGATTTCACTTAGTATCTGTCCCACATTTCTGTTTTCCTACCACAAAGGGCTGCTTCATTCATTCTTTCTTTCAATACACAATATTGACTCCCTGCCAGGCATTATGTTGGGTGCTGAGATAAAATAGTGAACATGACATAGTTCCTGCCCTCAAGGAATTTACATCAAACTATTTACATAGTTTACTTATCTGGGCTTTTTAATAACGTGATCTTACTAATATCATGGTAGGTTTCTACCTTCTTAAATTTTTGCAAGAAAGATACTAGCAGTATGGTTGAAAATTCAAAATAGAAAAAAAAATTGAGGTATTTAACAACAAAGTTTTATGACTTTGGAAGGCAATAGTGTCTGAAAAAGAACAAAAATGGTGCCAGACAGAGTAAAGTCAGTTAACATATATATACTAGTAAATTATCACTCTTTCTGAGTTGTAGTACTCAGGGAAAGTCATTTTAAAATGCAGGTGTCTGCCACATTAAGAACACCTCATCCATACACATTTGACTTTATAAGCAATTTGTTGTGGAGATGGGAAAACAATACTTTATACTTTACTTTATACTTCCACAAATAAGTTAAACTTGAAGGAGCATGAAACTGAGAGGCTGAAAGAACTACGTTGTTGTTCTGGTTCTTCTAACTTTGGAAAATTGACTACCGCTGATGGAAGAAAAATGAAAAATGAGAAAGAATGCATTGCTGACACTTTCATTTTTAAAAAAATGAAATGTTAAGTTTCTCAGTCTCAATTTGCGCCTTCTTTTCAAAATCATACTCAATATATCAAGCAAATGCCCATCACACAATCTACTGAAAAGAGTAAATTTCACAAAAAGAATTTTAAATAAAACAAACACCGAGTATTTCTCTGATGTATTTCAGTGAGAATGATATCTAGACGGTGTATATGCTAGTGATAGATGCAACCAGTTGTAGTTCAGTTGCTCTTGGATGAAAATCCTCAATGACTTTAAATTAAGTATTTGAGTTTAAGGGAATCTGAAATTAATCCCCACTTCTGAAGTGCTAAGTGCCTTAGCCATGTTTAGTTGTCTTGTTTGTGGAGCCAACTGCACCAAAGATTGTGGCATGGCAGCACCTATAAAGAAGATATTCCAGCGTCCAAGTCTCTGCTTTCCAGCAGGAGAGTGTCTCAGCACCTGGTTTCTTCTCTCATCAATGAAAACTGGAAACAACATTAATGCCTGTTCAAATGTCACTCATTGAAACATTAAGATTATTCCTATAAGGTCAAACTGTTCTGTTTCCTCTTTATTTTTAACATAGACTTTGCTGATTGACTATAAAGATGGCCCCAAGTTCCCTAAGTCATTGTGGGTATAAGCTTTACTTTCCCTGGAAGGACTTGACTTCAAATACCTGCCTTGGGCTCAATAATAATCATTTTTATACAAAATGGTTTCATGCAAAATTTAGAGTTTCCATTGAAAAGTTTTACCTATGATAAAATAAGAATGATGTAGTGTTTTTTCACAGATAAATGTATATCTTTATATATTCTCAATAATAATATTAAACATAAAAGTACATGTTTTATTGCTCTTGCTCCACAAACAAGGCAAATCCATAATGATTTGTGCCAATTGTAAATTAAACAATTCTAAATTAAACAAATCTAATTAATTAAAATGTGAGATCATACATGAGGTTTATTAGACAACTTGACAGTTTGGCATCTTGCTCAAGGTTAACTAGCACAACAAGGAGCATTATCCCTATCCTTCAAGTCCGATTCTGAGTTTTCCTCACCATCACAGAAATATATGTTTTCTATATATCTGAAATTTTCTATTATCAAAAAGTCCTATTTTTGTATATAAAATAAGAACTTTTGATAATGGTAATAGCAATTTTGTATCCATTAATATATGAAGTAGGAAACAGCAACCTAGCCCAGTATTCTTGACTGGAGCATCCCACAGTCAGTTCAGTTCAATTCAGTTGCTCAGTCGTGTCCAACTCTTTGCGACCCCATGAACTGCAGCCTGCCAGGCTTCCCTGTTCATCACCATCTCTTGGAGCTCACTCAGACTCATGTCCATCAAGTCCATGATGCCATCCAGCCATCTCATCCTCTGTCGTCCCCTTCTCNACATAATTCTACTTTACACAAATAAATAACAAAACCTAAAGATGGATTATTATTTATGATTACTTTATTTGAAAAATGCAATATCCTTTCAATAATGTGGCTGTTATTCAATAGCATTTCAATCATATGGTTGTATTTCTTTCCCCTTTCTTCAGCTTTTAATAGTAGCTGTAGAGCCTCAAATTAACTAAATTCTACTATTGATGCTATCCTTAAATCGAAAGATTAAATCAGTCTATTAATTCCACTGCAGAAAAAAAAAAAATAGTGCAAAAACGTTAGCCATTATGAAACATGGGTTTGGGAAATTTAAGGATAATAAATTAAAGGTACCAAAGGCCATGATGACTACAGAGAAGGAAAAAGATCACAGATCTCCAAGGGTGTATTTATCTCTTATGTTGATGGCCCACTGATTAATAAAGCAGCTTCTCTTTTTTCTAAATTGACATGAGGGAGTTAGAAATCTATTATGGTTCCTGACTGAGAGAATTCATGAAAAAGTGAGGTGGGAGGTAGATGCCCCTCTAGTCTGAGCAGCTGGAGCTTGCCACGTGGAGTAACTGAAGCTTTGTTTTCTTTAGATACTCTAAGGACAAAAGTAGTAGCAGGAGTTGAACTTTACTGGAGTAAAGTGATAAGATGGCCACGTCTACTACTGCTGAAGTCAGAGAAACCTCCCTGACTACGCATACACAGGAACACAGGAAGTCTCCTTGGAAGTTAAAACAGGAAGGGGATGCCACCATCACCCCATAGTAAGTGTTGTCATACCTCCTATTAACCTCTGTGCTGCAATCCATTTTGGCAAAAAGATGGGCATGCATATGGAGAGTCTTAGGGCAGGCCAAATGTGGGAAAATAATTCAGATAATTGGCCAAAGCAGGGCAAATAAATTACTTAACTGCCTGTTTACTGTACTACTCTTCTCTAGAGAGGACATCCTTTTTTTTTTAAGTGTGTATTCCTGTCTGGCTTCTCTCTTAAATAAATAAACTGCTTTTCTGTGTGCTCTCCAACCCGTGCTGTGCTAATAATAATAAAATTTGCAATTTTTTTTTNCACCACAGTTCAAAAGTATCAATTCTTCAGCGCTTAGCCTTCTTCACAGTCCAACTCTCACATCCATACACAACCACAGGAAAAACCATAGCCTTGACTAGATGGACCTTAGTAGGCAAAGTAATGTCTCTGCTTTTGAATATGCTATCTAGGTTGGTCATAACTTTTCCCACGGTCAGAGGAGCCTATATATAGGTGAGCTATATGTAGTCTTTGGGATTGGTGGAGTATAGTTCATGGGGTCGTAAAGAGTCAGACACAGCTGAAAAGACTGGGCACATCCACTAATACTAAGACTTGTGAGTACTCTGAAAATATTCAAAAGATTATTTTACCTTGGTAGAATGCAGAGGACACACTATTAATAACAAATGCAGAGGAATAGGAATTCCGTCAAATCTTTAAATTTTTTAACATTATGTGATTAAAAAAATTTTAGTCGTTTTCTGGCTGCATCAGGTCTTGGTTGCAGCACACAGGATCTTTGTTGTGGAACGCTGGCTGTGCCTGAGCAACGCTAGTTGCCCTGAGGCATGTGGGATCTTAGTTCCAGGACCAGGGGTTGAACCCGTCCCTTGCATTGTAAGCTGGATTCTCAACCACTGGACTACCAAGGAACTCCAAAAATTATGTGATTTTTTAAAATTTATAGCTAATAATGCATTAAATATTGCACAATCCTTTCACTCACCCCCAAAGAGCAGATATAACTAACTGCCGCATACCAGGGCATCTGGATCCTCCCTCAGCTCTAGCATCTTTGTTTCTAAAGTGCAGGGGATCTGAGTATAAGGTCTTAAGAATGATGAGAAAAAAAAACTTCAAGTAAAACTTTGAAAGCAAATAGATATAGCATATTTCCTCTCCTCTGTGCACATCTAGCATCTCTAAAATTGGAATGCCTTACACTTGATTGCTGTTGTTGTCGTTTAGTCACTCAGTCTTGTCCGACTCTTTTGCGACCCCATGAACTGTAGCCTGTCAGGCTCTTCTGTCCATGTGGTTTCCCAGGCAAGAACACTGGAGCGGGTTGCCGTTTTCTTCTCCAGGGGACCTTCCCAACACAGGGATCAAATCTATGTCTCCTGAATTGGCAGACAGATTCTTTACCACTGAGACACAGGGAAGCCCTTATACTTGATTGTATGTCATAACTTAATTGATAGCATTTTTTTCTTTCTTAAAATACACATAAAATAGAATTACTGCAAATGAAATCTTAAAATCAAAGACTTGAAGGCCCTCTCTTTTCAGTTAGAAATACTTTAAATTAATGAGAAGTATTTTTATGTGAAAACCTAAATGCAAAGTATTACGCATAGACTCACCTGATTTGAGGGAGGGCAGAAAGGTTTTCTCAGCCAAACCTACACCAACAACATACAGTGTCTGTGCTTCCATCTAATAGTCGGATTCGGGACAGTCTTTACAAACGCTAAAAGCAACTTTAGAGGTCGTTTGCCCAAAATCATATAGTGAAATAATAGCCAAGCAAGAGCAGAGCCTGAGTCTCAGAACCCCTAGCTCAGCTCTCTATCATACAGACTTTGTGTTAACCATTGTCCCTTAGAGTCACCTTTACAATAAGAAAAAAGGTAGTTACTCTTTTATCTACTATGCTGGAAGCTTTCCTCCATTACTAAAAAGACTCAGGTGAGCATGACTTTATGGAAAAGGGTAAACGCTACACTGTAGAAGTAGCCTACAATATCGGGCTTCCCAGGTTACGACAGTAATAAAGAACCCACTTGCCCATGCATGAGACATAAGAGACTCGGGTTGGATCCCTGGGTCAGGAAGATCCCCAGGAGAAGGGCATGGCAACCCAGTGTGGTGTTCATGCCTGGAGAATCTTATGGACAGAGGATCCTGGGGGGCTACAGTCTACAGGGGCACACAGAGTCGGACACACCGAAGCAACTTAGCATGCAAAGGATATACTTTTGAATTTACTCTGCTTTTCAGTTTTACTGTGGGACCAAGCTGACCCACCACTTGCCTAGAAGACCACCCCTGTTTTCAGAGAAAGAAGGTTTGAGGAGTGTTATGTGCAGGCTCACAAGGCCATTTCCCAGTGACAGAACTAGGGACCTTTCACAACATGTCCTGTTAAATCTCACTTAAATGCCTGCAATCTCACAGTGGGAGAGGATTTTTACATTTAATTATTTTTTAAGTACTTTATCTTTAATTAAGATTTTAATTTCTGTTGAAAGTAATGTGGGTAGAGTCTATTTTGTATATTTCCAATTAAGAAATTAGTAAAATAAAACATCCAAAGAATTATATCTGGACTAAACCTAAAAAATTAGTCCTCTCATGAATTTCTAATGGTTAGATCCACTATCTCTAAGTCAGACCTTGTCGAGGAGAAATTTCCTTAGTCACCTGAGTGATTTGGTTTTCTTCAACACCAGAACTTAAAGACATTAGCAACCATCAAAGAATGGTTGCCAGTTTTTTCTTTTCCTAGCCCAGTCCACTTTAGAGATTATTTTTCATAATAATGATGACTCACTGCAGCATTGATGGTCAATAATTCAAACATCTTTTTCATCTTAGCAGACTTCTCATTTAATCTTATATTTTAAATATAATTAAATCAGAATTTTTCATATGTCGGTGTGCACTGTCAATGTTTTAAAGGAATATATGTGAAAGTAAAAGTTGCTCAGTCATGTCTTACTCTTTGCAACCCCATGGACTATAGTCTGTGGAATTCTTCAGGCCAGAATACTGGAGTGGGCAGCCTTTCCCTTCTCCAGGGGATCTTCCCAACCCANTTAAAGGAATATATGTGAAAGTAAAAGTTGCTCAGTCATGTCTTACTCTTTGCAACCCCATGGACTATAGTCTGTGGAATTCTTCAGGCCAGAATACTGGAGTGGGCAGCCTTTCCCTTCTCCAGGGGATCTTCCCAACCCAGGGATCCAACCCAAGTCTCCCACGTTGCAGGCAGATTCTTTACCAGCTGAGCCGCAAGGGAAGCCTCGTAGCTATAATAAATGTCTATCTGCAACCCAAACTTCAGTGACAAAACATCAGATCTTCCTCCTCCCACCACAACTCCAGCCACAGATTGGATGATCCCTTCAGAGTATAGTGAGTTCTTGCATGTGAAAAATCTTTGAAACAAAGGTTAAGATGTTACACAATGTAAGATGTTTGTTTATTCGGCAATATCATTAGTGACACTATGTGTACATGGTAGGCCAATGGACTGAAAATGAAGTACACGCCTAATCTTTTAAGGTAGAGCTCATGCCCACTGTCTGTTTGGAAACTCCTCGCATTAGAGAACTATTATTCAAAAATTTTTCAATGAAAATTATGGCTGTACAAAAAAACTGCAGGTGCCTCCACTGTCATATATTCACACAATGAACATCCTTTGAATGTTCTTTCTGTAATTCGCAGTGTACATGGTGCTGAGTAGATTTTTAGTCATGGACTATATTTATCCACCATCAACAAAATAGGGAAATGGAGCTGAACCTGGTCTTTTCCTTCCCTCCCTATAATTTCCTCTGTTTCTAATTTTGTAGCAATCAAGTTTCAACTAGTTAATCAAATGTCTTTTGTGTGGCAGGTGCCAGGGTGTTTGTTTTCATTAGTGTACCAAATGCCATATTTAGGAACTTGGCCTTTTGGTTAACTGGCTACAAGCATGGCTTTAAACCATTAAATGTGTGTATTTAAACTCAGCATTTATTTTTATTTCTCCCTATCCAAATAATCAGGATGTGGTTATCTGTAAGATGATACATTATGATTTTTTTCCTATATACACCCAAGAACAAAAATATATGCCTCAGACATAATCATCAATATTATAAACACCCATCATCCTGTGCCATTTATAAGATTGCAGAGATGAAGAGAAACCTGGTTAGTAAAATGTGCATAAAAATAGATGAAGAAAGTCCACATTGGAAAGCTTATAAAATTGAAAATTTTCACACTTTGAAACTGTTTAAAAAGAGAGTGGGAAGAAAACATCACAATTATAAGCTTATCTTTGAGGAAATGAAAGAGTTATTTTTTTTAAGATATGCCAGAAATATGAGATCATTGTAAAAAAAAAAAAG
This sequence comes from Neotragus pygmaeus, assembly GCA_006410875.1. Taxonomy (NCBI): domain Eukaryota; kingdom Metazoa; phylum Chordata; class Mammalia; order Artiodactyla; family Bovidae; genus Neotragus; species Neotragus pygmaeus. The sequence goes on along the minus strand of SJYV01006113.1, from coordinate 213,456 downwards.
AAAGTTATATTTTTAATGTATCTTACCTTTTGGTGAGGAAAGTCAAAGACATCAACAAAATAAAAAGGAAAAANGGCTCCACCTCCTTTCTCCGGAGGGAGAGCGCGAGGGTTGTTTGTTGTTGGGGTGTGAGAGGGAGAAGGTTCGAGATCACCTGGCCCAGTGGGCACCGGCCCCGGGAGCAAGAGAGGAAGCAGGGCTGGGTGGTCTGGGTTCTGCGGGCGCAGACTGCAGAGGGTCAAGGACTCACCTCACCTACCCCCACCCCAACGGTTCTGCAAAAGCAGCCCCATCCGTCGTTCTAGTTCTTCCATCTAGCCACCCACTTGCCCTGGCCTCCGCCCAGCCGTCCACCCCTTGAGGGATTCTTGAGGGGTCAGAATGCCCCCACCCAAAGGAGTAGCCCTTGGGTTACCACGAGTATCTAGACCGATTTTTTTTTTTTTTTAATTTTTCTGCTCTCGAGAAGCTTTCAGTCGAGGGCTGAGATGTGTTCGGGGTAGAAGGACAAGTAGACAGAAAACAGCTTGACAAACAATTTGTTGGCTGGAACACGCAGTGGCTGCTGAGGAAGCCAAAGGAGAGGTGCCAAGGTCTCCCCTGGTGTGGCGCTGGGGTGAGGTGCGAGAACGTTCGAGAAGGGGCTAAGCCGTGAGCAACGTCTTTATGAAGGAGCAGGCATTCTCCACGCAGACCTGCCTTCTGTAGGGGCAAAGTTAAGGACGCCCCGGGTAGGGGTTCTGGCTTGAGCAAAGGCGCAGAGCTGTGAAGTAGCGGGTGAGTCGGAAGTGGAGGCCAGGGAAGCCGCAAGAGCCACGCGGGTTTGTAAGCCCTGCCAGTGGGCTTCCTCCCGAAGCATCGCGCACCGGAGGCTTTTAAAGGGAAGGGAAGTCCTGGTCAGTTCTGAGTATGCCAGAGATCTGGAGTAGCAGAGCGGGCTGGGGGTGGGAGTGGTGTGATGTTGTCCCTCTGTTCCCCCACCCAGCGCTGGCTTCTCCGAGGGATGTTTTACCCTCGGATGTCCCGGCTCCCTTCCAGAAGCACTGGGAGGAAAAGGTCTGCCCTTGGGGAGGAGTCCTCTCTCAACGCGGCTCCCACCGCCCAGCACGGGTTCTACCTTCGTTCTCCCCGANCAGATGTTCAAGCTGGATTTAGAAAAGGCAGAAGAACAAGAGATCAAATTGCCAACATCTGTTGGATCATAGACAAAGCAAGAGAGTTCCAGAAAAAACATCTATTTCCGCTTCACTGACTATGCCAAAGCCTTTGATTGTGTGGATCAAAACAAACTGTGGAAAATTCTTCAAGAGATGGGAATACCAAACCACCTTACCTTCCTCCTGAGAAATCTGCATGCAGGACAAGAAGCAACAGTTAGAACCGGACATGGAACAGCAGTCTGATTCCAAATTGAGAAAAGAGTGTGTCAAGGGTATATATTGTCACCCTGCTTATTTAACTTCTATGTAGAGTACATCATAAGAAACACTGAGCTGGATGAAGTTCAATCTGGAAACAAGATTGCCAGGAGAAATATCAATAATCTCAGATCTGCAGATGACACCACACTTATGGCAGAAAGTAAAGCAGAACTAAAGAACCTCTTGATGAAAGCGAAAGAGGAGAGTTAAAAAGTTGGCTTAAACCTCAACATTCAAAAAATGAAGATCATACTATCCTTTCCCATCAATTCATGGCAAATAAATGTGGATACAATGAAAACAGTGACAGACTTTCTTTTCCTGGGCTTCAAAACCACTGCAGATGGTGACTGCCGCCATGAAATTAAAAGATGANATTCAAAAAATGAAGATCATACTATCCTTTCCCATCAATTCATGGCAAATAAATGTGGATACAATGAAAACAGTGACAGACTTTCTTTTCCTGGGCTTCAAAACCACTGCAGATGGTGACTGCCGCCATGAAATTAAAAGATGATTGCTCCTTGGAAGAAAACCTATGAGCAACCTAGACAGCATATTAAAAAGCAGAGACATTACTTTGCCAACAAAGGTCCACCTAGTCAAAGCTATAGTTTTTCCAGCAGTCATGTATGGATGTGAGAGGTGGATTGTGAAGAAAGCTGAGTGCCGAAGAACTGACACTTTTGAACTGTGCTGTCGGAGAAGACCTTTGAGAGTCCCTTGGCCTGCAAGGACATCAAACTTGTCAATCCTAAAGGAAATCAGCCCTGAATATTCATTGAAAGGACTGATGCTAAAGCTGAAACGCCAATACTTTGGCCACCTGCAATGAAGAGTTGACTGATTGGAAAAGACCCTGATGCTGGGAAAGATTGAAGGCTGGAGGAGAAGGAGACAACAGAGGATGAGATGATTGTATGGCATCATTGACTCAATGGACATAAGTCTGGGAGTTGGTGGTAGACAGGGAGGCCTGGCGTGCTGCTGTCCATGGGGTCACAAAGAGTCTGACACAACTGAGCAACTGAACAACAATATATGCGGTGAAGAGTTTATATATGAATTAGCCCAAACCTCTCAAAGTTCTTTTTGAAGTCAGCATTACTTCTCATTTCACCAATATGGAAAATAAATTTCAACAGATTAAGTAACACACACCCAAGGCCATACTTTTACTAAAGCAAATATGAGTCTCAAATTCAATTATACAGATTGAATAATTCTTTTTGCTCCCTGCAGGTTTCCAAATGATTTTTTTTTTTTTAAGGAAACAGAAGTTTGCTGAGAGTTCTTATTAATGTTGAACTGGGAGACTTCCCAGTGTCATGTGCTAAGTGGAGAAGTCAAGCTGCTTTCATTGGTAGCCCAGAGTCAGAGATCTTCTCCCAGCAGAGCAAGGCCTCCCATTTTAACCAGCAGTCAGACTGGCAGCCAGAAGGTCTAATCTATATTGTAAATAAGCTTTAATTGGATTTATATTGCTTTACTAATGTAAAAGTTCATAAAAGTATCAATGACACACATTTGTGCTTACTACACAGAATTAATAAATGTAACCTTTTGACTTATTTGCTTTCCTGTGTATATGTAAGTAAAACCTGAGTTCCTTATGTTTTCTTCATAATCTTATATTCTCCCCCACTTTCCCCAGAAACAGTCAGTCATGAATCAACTTCTGTTGGTCTCTATTTTAATTATATATATAGATTTCAAAATATAAGAAATTGCTTTATGTATTTCCAATTTAGGTAAATGGTAGCATGGCATATATACTGTTCTAGAATTTCTTATTTCCCCTCAAATCTGCTGTATTTTAAATCCATGCATACAATTACACATAACATTTACATCATTTGCTTGAACCATAGATAACACATATATTTAAATTGTTTGCTTTAAGTCTACAGTATAAATGTACCTCACCTGACAAATCCATTTCCTTCTGAGTAAAATACTTAAGTTGATTCATTTTTTCACTGCTATAAACAATGAGGCTATGAACTTTCAAATACATGCTTTCTTATAAACTTTGGCCCATTTTTATTTAATTGTGGTTTTTTTAAATTTTATTTATCAGAGTTACTTAAATGTTTAAAATGCTAATCCTGCTTTTTTATATCTGTTCAAAATATATTTCATTTGTAATTTGTTATTTATTGCAATTTGTTTACTGTACCTTATCACATGGAAAATTTCAATTTTGATATAGTGTAATTTGTTAATTTTTTGTATGAATTTCACCTTTTGAATCTTGCTCAGAAAATCCTTTTAAATTACAAGACATAAAGATATTCTACTATCAGAACAGTGGTGTTTTTGAAATTTTATATAAAATTACTTTTAGACACAGCACATTCTCTCTTGTTCACCGCAAACCCCAACAGGGGTTGGTTTATCATACCTAATCAATTTAACTCATTTATCCTCAGGTACATGATGTTGTAAACTGTGGATTAGACACTCAAAGAATAAGGTTCCACAAACTAGATTTCTCAGACATGGGGTTTTTTTTAGTTAAATTATGATTATATCTGTACAACCCCAGTCTAGGTTTCCATGGAAATGAAGACTTGATAGAATTCATTCTGGGAGATTGACAGCCTCTATTAAGTCTAATTTAAGTGTTGCAAAGGTGCACTCCAATGTAGAGAAGCTGAATAATTTAGTTCATTCCCTGCCTATAACAAACTTTACCGGCAATTTTGTCTCCTATCTTTATATGTCAAACTAATGAATGTTAACCCTGTTGTGTGTGGCCCTTAGATGCTGGACTGGAGATTAGCAAGTGCACATTTTATCCTGGCTATGACACTGATGCTCTGGAGCTCAGGAAAAGTGTTCTCAGTGGGTGTCACAACAGAGGTAATGGAAACTAGGGGCCGTGTTTTTTAATGAACTTAAATCATTTTTCCTAAGGTCAGTAGCAGATGCTGCTGAAAAATACGGAGAAGTTTCAATAACACAAAAATCAAGTAAATAGACATTTCTTTCTATGCTGTGTCCTCAAAATGGATTCAGAGAAAACCTAGTATATAAATATTTAAAAGAAAAAAAAATCTGTAAGTAACACAAAGATTGGTATTCCATAAACCAAAAACTTTAGGAGAAAAATCATTATAATTTCAGCCATATATACATATAATTGAATGAATTATATAAAGATGAAGTGCTTTTATGTGAAATTTAAAGTTGTTTACATGTCAGGATTTGAATCACTTGGCCAAAATTTTATCACTCTACAAATATTTTCTTGCGGCCAATACTAAACTACAAAGGAAAAGAAATGTGAGGACATCTTGACACAGAGAAAAGTTAAATTGTATCATTTGATCTTAAGAGAAATATGCATTCTTTGTACTTTCTTAAATACCATGAAGTAAGAATCTGAAATGCATTTTACTGAAGAAGGGGCAAGTTTTATAAAAGGTTTGTGCTTTTTTTCCTGGGGATTAGGCATATCTTTAAAAAGAAAGAAAACTTGACTTTGTATGTATATCAGTAGGAAGAATTAACACACATTTTTTGGAGGACCCTCTGAGAGATAATAAAAGATCTCTTAACTTTGCCATTCCCTCTTTAGTTTCTATGCTTCCAAGTTTATGTAGGGAAGTAATTGAAGTTAAGATTTTTAAAAAGGAGTTCTGGACTTTGCACTATAAGTAACAAAGGGTTATACAGATTTTAAATTTTTTTATATGATGAAAGTAGTGTTTGGAGATCATTTACTTCGTGGCAGTACTCAGGACAGAATAGAAAAGAGACAGAGAGAGGGGACAAATAAATTATATGAGGACTCAGAGTGTGCACTGAGTGAAGAGGTTGTTGCTGTTGTTCAGTTGCTGAGTCGTGTCTGATTCTTTGAGACTCCGTGAACTACAGCATATGAGGCTCCCTTGTCCTTCACTATCTCTCAGAGTTTGCTCAAATTCTTGTCCGTTTAGTTGGGGATTATATCTGACCATCTCATCCTCTGCTGCCAAGAGGATCTGATATCAATCACTCCTGATAGGAATCAGAAAGAACAGGGCAAGAGGAGTTTTCCAAGAAGAACTAGCCATGCTTAGAGCAGATTTGACTTGTTTAGGAAAGAAGTTCAATGGCCATTAGTCTCAAGAGCTTTGAGGCAGACTGCAAGTATTCCAAAAGAAAAATGTTTGAGTAGACGATGAAAAGGTTTAGAAAGTGCTACTCTTTCATTTTATTGCGGAAAAAAAAAAATGAAGGGAAGAGAAAGAGAATGAGATAAACAATTCAAAAACAAAGACAGGATGTGAAAAAAGATAAGTCCTGCTCACACCAAGAGTCGGGTTGTAGTTAACGTTTCTTCTCAGAGGGAAATATTCTCAAACTCTTAGGAAAGAAGTTATATCCCCTGGACTACAGAATGACTCCAGATTGTTAATAGGAACATTTTTTAAAATGTTGTGATTGGGCCTAAGAAAGGAAGATAGACTTCATAAACCAGACACTTACACACTTTTGACTTGGATGGACTACCAAGTGGCAATATGTTTAAATAAACAAATAAGAAACTTGACCTGGGACAATAAAATCCTTGGGATAGCTCTGACACGCTGTAGATACTGATGCTATTTGTTAGTAAATCACACTGGTAGAGACAGTAAGCTCCCTCAAAGCACAGATTGGATTTTTCTTATTTTTGTATCTCTTTGATCAAATACAGGACCTGCATAGTGGGTGTTTAGTGGTGTGAATGAATGAATGAGTAGTGAAAAGAAAACAGCAAGAGGTTTATATTTTTTCAGAATTCATTCAATAAATATTCATTAGAAATGTACTAATTAGTGCAATAATAATGAACAAAATACTGAAATAGGGATTGAATAGCACAAACAAAAAGTTGATTAGACATACCTTGACTTCAAGTTACTCACAATCTAATATGCAACATACATATGTTTTAGTTAATATAACACAAAGGAAAATGTAATAATTGTAGAGATAGAAGTATAGATAAAACACTATTAGAGTAATAAGAATGCAGTTGTTACTGGGAAAGAATCTAAAAGAATAATTAGTTAATATACTAAATTTTAGAGGCAGGTCTGGAGTTTATCCTTTCCTTCTTTGTATGCATGTATGTGTGTATGTTATTTTCATTTCTTTTGGATAAATTTCAACCCTATGTGTTTTTCTCCTCAAAAGTGTTTCTGTCTGGATCATAGCTCCGTGAGTAACCAAGTTTCATGACATGTCAGCTGAAAAATAGTAAAATCCAAATGTAGATAGATGATTGTATGTACATTCTCTCTCTTAACAAATGGACTCACCTTTCTTGCCCAATAGGCCTTTGATTCTGGAGTCTTAGGTGTTCAGTCATCACCCACAGTCAGAGAAGAGAAGTCGGCCACTGACCTGGCAGCAAAACTCTTACTTCTTGATGAACTTGTGTCTCTGGAGAATGATGTGATTGAAACAAAGAAGAAAAGAAGCTTCTCCGGGTTTGGTTCTCCCCTGGACAGACTCTCAGCTGGCTCTGTAAGTCATAAAGGTAAACAGAGGTAAGTGCATTCTCAGAGAAGGAACATTTTCATTTTCTAATTCCTCCACACTGGGTTGAGAAACAGGGAGAATTCTACCTGGAAAAAAAGTACAATGAAAGTCTTGTAGGTAAACAGATTTGAAAGTGTCTTAGCTCATTTCTGAGTTTAAAGGCATCATTTTGGAAATAAAGTTTGGGAAGCAAAATGACTGCCATTTTTGAATTATCAAAGTACTTAAAGTTGAATTTGCCACTAATATGCACAATATGCACTAATATTTTTGTCAAAATATTTTCTGAAGAAGATTCTGTTGCATGTAGATATAAAGTAATTATTACTAAAGACATACAGCATTTGGGAGGTAAGGGCAAAAGTATATACTGCAAGATAAATGTTCCAGTCAATTAAGTTTTTTCTTTAATAGAGGTAACTAGAATTCCATTTTTATTTTTACCCTGGTTACAAAGCTTGCCAAATGATATGAGTAAGTCCCCTCTCCTATACCAAGAAGGTAGCGAAGATCTCTCAGGACCTAGAGTCAAAGCAAATGTGTCTATGTCAAATTTCTTATTATTTCTAGCCATGTGATTTGTGTAAGGATCTTACACTCTGTGATCCTCAGCTTATTTATCTGGAAAGTGGGGATAATTACTTCCAGAAAAATCAAATGAGAACTTTGCAAACTGTTAATTATTATAATAAAATTAAAGTAATTAAATCTCTCTTTAATCAGTGAGCAATTGTCAGTACTTTAATGCAGTCATTCCAAACTTAATTCATTTTCTACCTCTTCAAAATCTATTCCTTGTGCTGCTGCTGCTGCTGCTAAGTCACTTCAGTCGTGCCCGACTCCATGCGACCCCATAGACGGCAGCCCACCAGGCTCTGCCATCCCTAGGATTCTCCAGGCAAGAATACTGGAGTGGGTTGCCATTTCCTTCTCCAATGCATGAAAGTGCTAGACACTTCATATTAGTAGTTGCCAAAGAGACTATCCAGTTCCCATAGTCTGGAATTTGGGGAATATACTAGAATCACAGGATTCCTCACAGGATTCCTTTTGCTCACAGGATTCATTTGAAATTTCTTCAACTGAAACACTTCGTTTTTAACAAAATTCTTTAAATTTTGTTTGTTTTATATGTTAAATATCTCCAAGGTAGCCTTTCACATGAAGACTGTCTTAATTCTGGCCTAAATTATCTTTTCACCTTTTCTTTCTCCAGTCTTCCCTCATCTCTTCTTCCACCATCATCCTCACTTTTTTAGATCACCAATTGTATCTTTTACTACCAGAGGAATTACCTAACACTTCGTGAAAAGTTCCCATTGCTTACAAGAGAAAAGCAAACTCCTTAGGAAATCCTGTGGAGAATTTCATTTACTGACACCTCATTTCTTCGTGCACCCATCTCCACATCCTTTAGTCCAGTTTTACTTGGTCACTTGGAATTCTAGGACTTGTCACATTTGTTCCTGGTGGATGATTTTCCTTTCACTTTGATTTTCAACATACAGGATGCAATTGCTAGGCTTCTGTTCTGAAAGATTCTCAAAGCAACACTAGGAAACAAAATCACTCTGGGACTAGATTTATCCTACATATGCTTGACAAAAATTTCACACCTGTATTTTGAAATTAAGATCCTATTTTAATTTAAAAAATACAAGTTAGTTTCACTTATGTTCTAGGCACTGTGTTGGATTATGGTGGAAAAAAGTAGAAAAATACTCTGTCCTCAAATAAATCACATGACAATTAAAAGCAGAAATATTTTTAGCCAGTTATAACACAAAGCAAGAAGAGATACATTTAAAAGCAGTTTATAAAGAAGAATATGGAAGAGCAAAGGATAAGTGGAGAAAAGATTGTACCTTCTAATAAACAGAATTTCTCTGATTCCTGGATCTTGCAGCACAGTCTACAAAATAATTTGAAAATCAACATGTAAATGTTTATGTAAAACTTGTATATGAATTTATAATATTGCATAAATGTATATATATAGAATCTACATGGAGGTTTCATCATAACAATTTCTTTAAGATATCAGGAGATATAATCTACCTGCTGCTAAGTCACTTCAGTCATGTCTGACTCTGTGCAACCCATAGATGGCAGCCCACCAGGCTCCACCATCCCTGGGATTCCCCAGGCAAGAACACTGGAGTGGGCTGCCATTTCCTCTCCAATGTATGAAAGTGAAAAGTGAAGTCGCTCAGTCGTGTCTGACTCTTTGCGACTCCATGGACTGCAGCCTACCAGGCTCCTCCGTCCAAGACAAGAGTACTGGAGTGGGTGGCCATTGCCTTCTCCAATAATCTACCTAACATAGCTTAATTTATAGGCAATAAGGGGAAATTGGTGAACATTTAATATTCATTTAAACAGCATTTCACATTTGAAGGCTAAAAATAAACTATTACCACTGTTTAAAAGATTAGGGAATATTATTCTTATGAGTAGTACTTCCTGAGGAAGCTACTAGATGATTTTGTTCAGTCAAAATGACCCTAGAGTTACCCCCATAAGAACTGGTGCAAGCATAACTTTAGAATTAGAGTGTAATGATGGCTGCAAAACAAAAGAATACCATGAATTATAGTTATGCAGTCTGACAATATAGATATAGCAAAATATCAAGCAATTTAGGGACAATAGTGAGAGCATATAAAATTTAGAGTAAGTTTTTGATTGCTTCATGGCTATTAACTGAGCATAAAAGGATATTACAACAAATAGTTGCTTGCAAACACAAAGAAGAAAAGGTGGAATTTTCTCTTTATAAAATTTGTACAGCTAAAGCAACGAAGAAACAATACACATAGTAGATGAGGTCGAAGTTCTCCTTTATATAATTATTCCAGGTAATAAGTGAAGGAGGAATGATAGTATTAGAATGTCTCCATTTTGCAAATCTTAATGAAATGATGGCTCTAGACAATGATTGTCAATTTTCTGTTAGCATCACAAGAGAAAAAAGAGCCCTATGTTGAACTAACTCAGTACTACTTATATTACAGAATTGCAAAAGAAAATTCTTGCCTCGAGTTCCACCTGCCAATTTTCAGGAAATATGAGAAGACAGAGAAATGACCAGAAACAATGCAGGGAATCTGGGACTTCTCTGGCAGTCCAATAGTTAATAATGTAGTTAATAATATGCTTTGTAATGCAGAGTGTGCTGGTTCTATCCTTGTCAGGGATATAAGACTCCACCTGCCTTGCAACCAAAAATATCATAAACATAAAACAGAAGCAATGTTGCAACAAATTGGCACATGACCCCAGATTTTAAAGCTCTGTCTCAAGCATATGAAATGCATTATTTTATTTTCAGTTACTATAAAATATCCAGAAAAGAAAAAATTTTAAGTCTGCTTTTGGAAAGGTCCATAAGAGATGGAAATGGAAGAATGAATGAACAGCTAGAGAAAAATAAAAGAGAAAACAAGCATAAAAAAACAGGACAAAGTCTATTGTCAGATCATAATAAAACGAAGCAAAGAATCATCTATTGTTTCCCATTTTATATTATATTTAATATTTATTCCACCTGATTATGACACTAGCTTCTTTTTCAATTGAATGTGCAAGTTACTTTAGTTCTCAGAGCAGGGTTATCTCAACTATGCTTTGAAATCCAAAATATTTTCTCCATTCAGTTCACTTGTTTAAAGCCTGAAGAGGCCATTCAGTTTATGAAAAATAAAAAGAAGTAGCTTCTAGGTCATCTACTATTTGAATGACCTCTAACATTAGAAGATATTGGAATTTTTCTTAAAAAGTGGTTTATCGCTCTTTTTTCACACAAAACTGAAAATGCCTTGTAAACTATTAACAATAATAATTCTTTATATTTGAATTTAATTCAGGTAAATATTTTCACAACTGTATTGTTCTAATTCTCCCATTAATATTTTGAGGTCAGGAAAGGAAGTAACATCATGGTGTCAGTCAGCATTTTCACAGGAAACAGGCAGGACATTTGAAACAGGAAAATTTGAGAAGTGTTTAGACACAGCAAAACTATGAAATTCTGGGAGAGGCAAATCATATCGTATGGCACAATAGACCAGGAACCTGGTCTTTGAAGCGTCAGATTCCTTGGGAGCTATGACCTCCAGTTAAGAGGAAGTGATCTTGCAAGGAGGGAGCAAGTGGAAAAGTATCCTGATTTTACTTCCTCTCTCCTTCTAGTCTCTTATGCCAAGGTTGCCCATTGCCTGCCCCAAACCAAAGCCAGGGAGTACAGGAATGTTTATGGGATCCAGAAAAGTTAATTTCCTGGACTGAAAAGGCAGAGGGTGTATCTGGATTACAGATGGAAGCTACCCAGCACAGTTACATACATTCTATAGATTCAGGTCAATAAACACTTTACTTTTAACATTGTTTCTATAATCACTTAATTGAAAGAGAAGGACTTTATAGAACATAAGTAGAAAAGCAACTTTATTCCTCACCCACATGCATTCAAACACATCCAACAGGAGTTGTTATTTTCTATCTTTTGGGTAAAAACAAAAGAAGGTACTATGACTCTGTCGGTCACATTGAAATAACAAAAAATTTTCTGATCACTTTTATTAGAAAAATAATCTTATTTCAGTAATTAAAATAACTATTCATATGTCTTAGCTGTTGTTCAGTCACTAAGTCCTGTCTGACTCTTTGCGACCCCATGAACTGCAGCATGCCAGGCTTCCCTGTCCTTCACCAACTCCCTGAGTTTGCTCAAACTCATGTCCATCAAGTCGGTGATGCTATCCAACCATCTCATCCTCTGTCGCCCTCTTCTCCTCTTGCTCTCAGTCTTTTCCAGTATAAGGGTCTTTTCCAGTGAGTCGACTCTTCACATCAGGTGGACAGAATATTGCAGCTTCAACAACAGTCTTAGACCAAACTATAAGTATTTAAAATGTTTCTCCTATTCTAGCTGGAAAGCTGCGGTGGGAAAGGGTTTGTGTCCGTCTACCCTCCCCCCTTCCCCTACCACTCTGGGCTGTCTGAAGTCTCCTCCAGTACTGGGGGTGAAGGTGCAAAGAAGCAAAGAAAAGCCTTACTTTATTGATACTATCATGACTTGACTTGTATGTTCTCTGCCCTCAGTGAGTGCTCAAAGCTGCAAAGCTGACTCCTTACCAAGGCCTGTTTTTGTGGGGTCACTGCATAACCACTCTGAACCCTGACATAAACACCCTTGCCTCCAGCAACGCTTCTCTTTCAGCAGATCAGTTTTGCTCCTCACCTTTATCCTATTCGCTTGGTTTCTTCATTTGACACCACCATTACCAGCGTCCTGCTGAGGCCACGTCACCCATAACCCCTGGCCAAAAGCAGGGGAAGTTTCCTTTTATAATTAACCTAGGCCAACTCTACCCACAAGTTTGCTCTACATCTGTTCCACAGAAAACCCACATCCTTGACTCTGGTCACTGAAAGTAAAGCTGTTGCTTATGTAACCATCTCTTCACTCTGGAATTGAGCCAGTTCTCACAGCTTCCTGCCCTTTAGATTTCATAGTCTGTTCTATGAGGTCTACCCTGCTTTAAAGGGTATTTATTGTTGTTTAGTTGCTCAGTCATATCCAACTGTTTTGCGTACCCATCAACTGCAGCGCCTCAGGCTCCTCTGCCAAAGCATAGAGACTGACTGAGGAACAAGATTTTCTTGAAGCCCTTTCTCCATATGAAAAAACAGGGAAATGTCCCTGTTCTCCAATAACTTGCTCCAGAGAAATTCTCCTTATTTATCTATTCAGTATCAATCTTTTTNGCATAGAGACTGACTGAGGAACAAGATTTTCTTGAAGCCCTTTCTCCATATGAAAAAACAGGGAAATGTCCCTGTTCTCCAATAACTTGCTCCAGAGAAATTCTCCTTATTTATCTATTCAGTATCAATCTTTTTTTTTTTTTTTTTGGTTTAAGTTTGGAAAAATAGTTTATAGCAACCTTCTTTACAAATACTGCATAACTCTAGCACCCTACTTTGGAATGCAAGTGGAAATGCAAACCCTTTTTTCCCCCTCAGTTTTTCTGGGCCACAGCCAAAACTGTGACAGAAAGAATCCCCTTGTAGCAGTCCAATACACTGGGTTTTTAAAATTCCTAGCACCCTGAGAAAATATTATCCCCTTTTTATTGGTATATTTTCACAGATATAAAATGACTTCCTGGCTATAATCTAGCTAAAACACCAGGTTCTTGAACCTCAAGTCCAATGACTTTCTAGAGAAATAAGCTGCTTATGATAAAGAAATTAAATTATGTGTGAATAAGGCACTTGTCCAAGGCCAGAAAAGGTGAGATTCACTTAGAATGACTACATTAAATAAATCATTTTGGNATGACTTCCTGGCTATAATCTAGCTAAAACACCAGGTTCTTGAACCTCAAGTCCAATGACTTTCTAGAGAAATAAGCTGCTTATGATAAAGAAATTAAATTATGTGTGAATAAGGCACTTGTCCAAGGCCAGAAAAGGTGAGATTCACTTAGAATGACTACATTAAATAAATCATTTTGGAAAAACTGTACCAATGACATATATGTTTCTATCCTAAGACAGACATAAAGTTTAAATCAAATCGAGAATAGCAATTCCAACTTCAATTTTTCAGACACAATTGCTCTTCTTGACCAAAGATTAAAGGTGAAAAATCCTAAGATTTCACCTTTCTAATTCATTGTAAAACAATGCTACAGACTAAGGCCAATCCAGTTACTCCATGATTTTTTCCTTCTTTCCAGCTTTTAATTGTTAATGTCTAAAGCAGATAGTTCAGAATGAGCTCCATTCCATGGTGAAGAACACAGAGAAAGAACTCAGAATGTGATGCCCTATTTTCATGTTTCCTTCTTTATATTCAAAAGTCTGTCTGTTCTATAGGAAATGCCCTTGATCATTGAACTATGGCCATTTTTCCCAGTATAATTAACCCATTCCTGAACCTGTTCTTTATCGCTTGCACCCCAACTCAGGTCCATGAAAAAAAAAAAAGTTCCTTTACCTTTTACTTCTAACCTAACTCATGCATGATGGTTTAAAACTTACCCCGAAAAGGGATAATGCTTAATTCCATATATGGGTTTTGAAATGTACATTATCCACTCCCCACAAAAGAAAATTATAGAAGACATTTTTGTGTAAATTCATTTGCTGGATAGAAATTCCAAGTGTCATTAGTCCCTAAAAGAGGCTCATGAGCCAAGTAAATGAAAATCCTTTCTGCCTAGTCCTACAGATTTACAGTAGTACAGACATGTCTGATTTGGAACCCTTTAAATCTTGCCATTAATTCCAGAGCTCTGGGTTTGTTTCTAAATGCCTGTTAATAGGGCCCATTTGGGGGATAATATTTCAGAAGCTGACATTATGCCTAGTCAGCACCATTATCAACAATTTAACAGTATCTACTTAAGATTGAATTACCACTTTTGAGATAGAACTCTAAAAATTATAAGTCAACTGTGTGCTAATGAAGTAGCAGTTTCTTTCATCATTCCAAATGTATCCCATTTATTAAGTCATATTTTCCAGCCTCATGTTTCCAAGTAGAGGAACTCCAGTTAGAAAAATACTGACCCCAAGCATTAATCCTTTATTCATTCTTTCCCCAAGGAGAAGTAATCATGCACCAGACATGTTAATTTAAGAGTAAGAGTTGAGCGTGTTCAGCTCATCCTCTTTCTTCTTGTTTTTATTTGATAATTAGGACTAATTGTGTATCTATCTAATCCTCAGAGAAAATGTAGGAAAGTCATTTAAATGCAAATAGAAGTCTTATTCTACATCCAGCTTAAACAAAATGACGTTTTGATTTCTATGCATTGATCATTCATATCATTTCTACTCTGTGTCTAAAGATGGACTCAGAAAAAAAAGGGGAGGAGTATTATGTATTGGTCCCTAAAAAATTACATCATCACTGAGACTTGTGTGGTCTTTCATCAGAACATTCTGGAATTTGAATTTGAAAACCCAATTGTCTCTTTTAAATTTAAAAATCCATGTAAAAGTTAATCTTTCATTCATTCTCATTTTTACAGGCCCTTGCTGAGTCTCCTTCATGTTAGTCTGTCTCATATATTAGTTTTCCTAAGCTTTTATATTTATATCTAACTTCCTATGTCATTTATTAATTCTATAATTTTAAATTGTGATAATATTGAGGATTCAGGGGTCACCGTTTGTTTTATTATTTTCATATGTTCCATAAGTTCCTCCTGGAACCCTCAAATTTGGCTATGATCTCTTCTCCTGTGGAATCCCACAGCCCTTTGAATCTTACTGTATTAGGTATCTATTGCTATGTAAGCAAGTTACCCAAATACAGCAGCTTAAGACAATAAGGAAATGCCACACCACTCCAGTATTCTCGCCTAGGGAATCCCATGGACAGAGGAGCCTGGTGGCTACAGTCCATGGGATCAAAGAGAGTTGGAATGACTCAGTGACTGGGCAGCAGCAGCAAGACAAGAATACACATTTATGTTCCCACTCGGTTATTATGCATCACAAATCTAGGAAAAGTTTGCCTGAGTGATTCTGGCTCAGGGTCTGTCCCAAGGTTACAGTGAAGAAGCTGACCAGGATTGCAATAATCTGAAAGCTGCATGGGGCCTGGGGATATCCATTTCCAAAATGGCCCACTCACAAGGCTAATGGCAGGAAGTCTTAGGCCCTCGCTAGCTCTTGGCAGGAAGACTTAGTTTCTTGTCATGTAAACCTCTCTAAAGGACTGTAGAATGGCCTTAGAAAATGGCAAGTGATTTCCCCTAGAGTGAGAGATCTAACAAAGCAAGGCAGAAGCTGCAGCATTTTTCATTACTTAGCTCTAGAAATCATTTCCACAATATGCTATTGATGACAGAGGTCCGTCTTGTTCAATATGGAAGGAGACTGCATTATAGTAGAATTATGGGAGTTTATGTTGGAGCATGGCTACTATATGCACCTAAAATTTAGAGTATACATATTTAATTCTGTGTTTTATTAATTTAAACTATTGAACTATTTGTTTGGCCACACCACACAGCATGCAGGATCTTAGTTCTCCCACCAGGGAGCTAAGTGGAACCTCGGAGTCTTAACCAATGGACTGCCAGGGAAGTCCCAATTACTGAACTATTTAAATGAGCATCCTCTGTTAGCCATTACTGTATTTTCCCTTTTTGCTGTTACTCAATATTGGTGGAGCTATGTGCCCTTCTTGAAAGAGTCCAGATATTTTATTGTCCTTTTAAGATGTAGCAGCAAATCATTGTTTTGTGAGAACTCTCTCCACACTAAATTTAATTCCTAAGTTTTTCTTTTTGAAACTCAAAACTTTAAGCAGAATAAATAAAAGTTGTTGTGTGTCCTACAACTGGTGAGAAAAAATGATTAAGTTCACATGAAACAACTGTTAAAATTAAATAAGCATCTGTTCACAAAATAAGCCTTAACATTTTTAAAGGCTTGGTTATCATATAGAGCATAGTCTCAGAGCATGAAATAATTAAATAAATAACAAAATAATACCTAAGAAAGAAGGTATAGTTCTCAATTCACTCCTTGAGAATAGCATTATCTGGACACCAAAACCGTGTATGTAAAAAAGTAAGAGTAAAGTAAGTAAAAAGAGTAAGAAAAGAAAATTACAATATAACTTTATCAATAATTACAGACATAAATTTCAGTTCAGTTCAGTTGCTCAGTCAAGTCCGACTCTTTGTGACCCCATGAATCGCAGCACGCCAGNACTGCTGAGTTTTCCAAATTTGCTGGCACATTGAGTGCAGCACTTTCACAGCATCATCTTTCAGGATCTTTCATCATCTTTCAGCTCAACTGGAATTCCATCACCTCCACTAACTTTGTTCATAGTGATGCTTTCTAAGGCCCATTTGACTTCACATTCCAAGATGTCTAGGCTCTAGATTAGTGATCACATCATCATGATTATCTGGGTCATGAAGATCTTTTTTTACTGGCAAAATTAAAAGTCCACAATGCAAAGGTTGGCATAGATTTGAAACAATAGAAATTGTCATACACTGCTCTCTGGTGTATAAATAGGTACCATTTTGAAAAACAATATGGCATTATTTAATAAAATTAAGTATAAGAATAGCTAGCAAATCTACTAAAAATTTACTATAGAGAAATCCTCAGATGTGCATTACAGGCATGTAAATGAAAAAAAATTAGCTGAACAGTACATGACAATAATAACAAAAAAGGAAATACCTCAAATTACTATCAGTAAAATGTGTTAATAAGCTGTTGCATATTCTTTATCCATAAAATGAAATATTATACAACAGTGAACATAAAAGAACTGTGTCAACATGGACAAATGTGAAACACATTTTTTGAAAGAAGTCAAGAAGAATTCACCGATCATTTCTTTCAAATAAAATTCTAGAACCATCTGAACTAACCAAGAGAGTTTTGAAGAATACATATAGATTATAAAGAAAATCAAGGGAACTATTAGATAAAAATTCATCCTTCAGATTACCTCTGTGACCAACTTATGGATGTGAATCAATTTAGGAGGAAGAACACTGAGGACTTCTAAGTAATGGTAATATTTTATTTCTTAATTTGGTGCTATCAATAAGGATGTTTGTTTTATTTTTTAAAACTGAACATAGATAAATTTATAGACTCTTGGATATGTGTGATTCTAAACCAAAAGTATAAATACAATCTTTCCAGCAGTTGTTTTAGAAAATGGTGAAGATCTTTAGAAATTGAATTATCAAAGAATATAAATGACTTAGGTTGTCTATATTTAGTATGAAGTTTAAAATTATATTTAAAATAATCCATCCTCATTATATTACTTTGCTCCATATTCTATATCCTTAAACTACTTTCAGAATATTTTAGAAAGGAAAAGATGGACTGTTTTCAATGAATATATAAGCCATGTCTTTCCATTATTTTGTCACAAGAGGCACTAGATAGTTAGAAAGTGTGGTTTTCCCTTTTGGTCTTAAGAATATTTTTCTGTGTTAGAAAGTTTAAGTTTCACACACTCTGTATTCATGCCAGTGTATGTGCTGAAAAGTGTAGTATTGTTATATATATTTCATATCAGCAAAAATGTTAAGATAAATGTTAGCTTGCCATTTTGTTCTGAATTGATAGAAAAGTATATAGAAATTATTTGACTTAGCTATTCTCATTTTTGGTAAGTAGAAGAAATAAATAAAATACAAGTCAATATCTCCTGATTTCTAATACTTTTTGAATCAAATCTGGGGAAAACAGGGAAGGAAAGAACAGGGAATGAAGGAAGATGGAAAGAGAAAGAGTTTATTTTCTTTTTATCACACCATTGTGTGTTTTAGTCACTCAGTATTGTCTCTTTGTGACCGTATGTGGTGTAGTTCGCCAAGTTCCTCCTTCCGTGCAGTTTTCCAGGCAAGAACGCTGGAGTGGGTAGCCATTTCCTTCTCCAGGGAATCTTCCTGACCTAGAGATCAAACCTGGGTCTCCTGCATTGCAGGCAGACTCTTTACTGTCTGAGCCACCAGGAAAGCCTGTAGCGCCCTCCCATCTACTTGAGCAGGAAAAGTAGATTAACTGTAGTACAGAAAGAAAAAAATGCTATTTTCATTTATTTGACTTTCACTTTTGAAAGTATATATCGGTAATACAGACCCATACATGTTCTGTTCTAATTTATAATAATGCGTGAAACCAAACCATCATGCTATTGCGCTGTGCTGTGCTCTGTGGCCCCATGGACTGTAGCTCGCCAGGCTCCTCTATCCATGGAATTCTCCAGGCAAGAATACTGCAGTGGGTTGCCATTTCCAACTCCAGGGGATCTTCCCCACCCAGGGCTCGAACCCACCCCTCTTGCATCTTCTGCATTGGCAGGCAGATTCTTTACCACTGAGCCACCTGGGAAGCCCTGAAACCCAACACACTTCTCTAAAAAAGTAAAAGGATCGTTTCTGGTGACACTATCCACTCCACAGAAGCTTTCAGAGGTCAGGTCACGTGTGGGCCACTACTCTTTTCCCAGCTGCTATTTCCTTGCTCTTCCCATCAGTCCTTTAAACATCTGGAAGTGCTGGTTTCTCACTTCCTCTTCTATTGTCTGGGACTTCCCCAGAGCATTCTTCTCTATCCCAGGATGGCTTTCTACCTTATCTCTTCCCTGGAGTTATAATGGGGGTTGTTCATGAAGGAATTTGAGAACTCAAGGAATAAAAATCACATATGCTTCATGTTTTTAGGTATTAGCTATAATACACTCAGACATCAACCCTAAATCATACAAACAAATATATTCAGTTTTTTATTGCTGTAGTGATGAATTAACACAAACATCTGGGTTTAAAAACCCTCAAATTTATGTATTATCTTACAACTGTTTAGGTCAGAAGTGCAGTATATTGTGTTATTCAGTCACTCATTTGTGTGTCTGACTCTTTGAGACACCATTGACTGCAACCTGCCAGGCTCCTCTGTCCATAGAATTTTCCAGGCAAGAATACTGGAGTGGGTTGGCACTTCCTCCTCCAGGGGATCTTTCCAACCCAAGGATTGAACCCACATCTCTTGCATCTCTTATACTGGCATTTGAATTCTCTACCACTTTTCCACCTGGGAAGCCTTTGTAGATGATGTAGTTTTAGTGTTTAAATTATGTAGTCAATACTGACAATATAATGCAAGTAATTAGAAAAAAACAAAAAACTGTTGAAAATGCTCTGAAACAAATCTTGAAAGTCTGTAAGCTGTTTAATATTGACGAAGTTGTCTTGAGAGGCAATTAAATCTTCCTCATTGAGATTTTCAAGTAATAAGCTGTATCACTGCTGATCAAAAATTGGAGTTGATATTCTTACGTTTGGTGCAAGAATTAACTTTAAGACTCTTTCCTATTCAAAAATATTTGATTGCTAGTAATGTTCTATTTCTTGATCTGGGTAGTAATTGTGTTTATAATCTGCATGTATCTCATATTGTTCACTTACAAAATATCCTATTTTCTGTGTGCATATTATGTCAATAAAAAGTCCAGCAAATCTGTTAAGTCAGTTCCCCTCAGCTGTGAGACAAGTCACTTACTTACATGGCTTTCTTAGTTTCTTCCTATTTCTATCTTTCTTAAGAAGATAAAAACTTCTTTAAAATCCAAAGCCAATGAAAATTATTCATTCACAGCTCTGGGACTTTTCCTGTTAGCACTTTGACTTGATAGAACTAAGTAATGGTGTTAGGCCCCTGAAAGGCCTATTCTCGGGAAACGTCGCCTCACAGATCACCAAGACTCGAATTCGATGCAAAAAGCAAGAGGGTTTATTGAACCGGCGCGCCGGGGTTCGAACTTCCTCGGAAGGAGCGAACGAACCCCGACTTCAGTTACAAAGCNTTGTATATCAACACATGGAAGGCCCTAGACAATACAATCTTGGCAACACACACGGATTTAGAATCTATATATGTATTAAACATCAGAGTATGTGAAAATATTACCCTAGATACATCAAAGATGCAAACTCATGAACTATTTTACCTGTCTTCTAGAAGCTTGTCGTCTACTAGATAAGTCAAAAATACACATACACAGGGGGAGAAATATCNAATGTGTCTTTTTAAAGAGATAATTCCTAAAACACCAAATTGTAAGGCCTCTTGTAGAATTTTTTAACTTTATTTTAATAATGAAGGTTTTTATTTCCCCAAACAATATTTGAACGTATATAACAAATATAGACTATCACACACAAAGCTTCTCTAGGTAAAATCTGAGTGAATACCTGAGGGGGGCACGCTTACTCCGTATCCAGTCTTGGCTTCAGCGTCTGTCCCTCTTCCACCACCATCCTTTCCCAGGAAAACCATTGTAAGGAAGAGGTTAGGGAAAGCCACTGACCTGGTGCAACCTCCCTAAGTGACAGAGGAACACACCAAAATCTGAAGAGGGGAAAGGGACTTACCCAAACTAAGCACTTATCAGCTTGGTATGCTGGTAAGATCTTGTTTTTCATCTGGCTATTTGATTTCGGATAAGTCATTTAAGTTCTCTAAGCCTCAGTGTCCTCAGATGTAAAATGGAAGTGGGCATACCTACTTCAACAGATGCCCAAAAGAGAGAGTGTCTGACACATACTGGGTGCTGATGAGTAAGAACTGCTAGTCATTCCCACTCCGGAAGAAAGCCCCCAGATCTGTGGGAAATAAAAGAGAAAAACTAACTGGACATTAGCTTATATATGTTGTTTTTGGTTTATTTCAGGAAAGTAGTAGATCATCCCAAAAGGCGATTTGGTATCCCTATGGATCGGATTGGAAGAAACCGGCTTTCAAATTCCAGAGGCTAATGGAGTCCAATCGTGATGGATTCCAATTGTGAGTAAAATTTGAAGAAATAACAATACCTGCAGGCTTTGATTAATATTTCACAGTGAGCTAATTGATCCATCTTGGTTTATAAATCCCCCTTCGGATCTCTTGGCTTATAAACTCAGTTTTTCAAACATTTCTGTACTTGATTAGTATATTGATGCTAAATAATTTAAATGACATTAAGAAACAATGCCTAGAGCTATCCAAATCCTGGTTCTGTCATTCATTATCTCATTTCCATCAAGATAACTTATTTCTTTGCAGCTTGTACATTTAGATAATAACATTAAGGGTGTTGTGAAGATTAAATTAGATGCCTGTACTAATTCTAAATTGTATTAGACACACAATATGTGCAAGTGATAAGAGCTTATACTACAGTTCTGAAAATTAACTCTATGCTGAGCCCTATACTTAGTTTTATTTACTCATCATGTTCCATAAAGTAAGTACTATTACTATTCCAATATCTTGAAAAGTAGTACAGTATAAGGGGCAAAATACCAGGTGGACAGGTTCGGTTTTGTGGGTCATATCCTGAATCATGTATCTATTAGCTGTGGCAACTTGCTTAAATTCTGAAATCCTCCTTCATAAAATGAGGATAATAATAATTTCAACCACATTGCATTGTCCTGAGGATAAATGAATTGGTATACATTAAGATGGCTGGATGGCATCACTGACTCCATGGACGCGAGTCTGAGTGAACTCCGGGAGTGTAGGTGGTGGACAGGGAGGCCTGGCGTGCTGCAATTCATGGGGTCGCAAAGAGTCGGACATGACTGAGCGACTGAACTGAACTGAACTGAAGCACCTAGAATTGTTCCAGACATAATTAAGTACTCAATAATAATTATTATTGTACAAGTAAGTGGAAAGCTCACATTAATTATCTCACAATGTCCCACAGCTAGTAAGTGATACAAGTAGAATTCAGTTCCAGAAAGCTTAAATCATTAGCTTATATTTTAAATGTATTTAATTATACATATTATATGTTTTAAACTGTAAATATTTTTTGGACACACAATCTAGGCACTCCCAATAAGGCTTACAGAGAGGGTGCATCCTTTCTCTCAGACATATTAAGATAGCTCAGAACTGTTTTGACAATTTCAGACTACAGAGAGAAAACTCTGCTTTTTGCTTTTCTCAAGATAATCCTCAGACCAATGATGAAGAGGCACAGAAGCACCACATTAGCCTTGACCCTCTTAATTTGTCATGCTGCTTTGCCTCCTCATCAAATACTCTCAACCACAATGAAAAATCAGTATTTTACATCAACTATCTCATTCACAGAATGGCAATTAAAATAATTTTTCCCTCTATGGGAATCCTTGGTCAGTGAAGTGGCAAGGTTAGCTACCGGAAGACTTACTGAAAATAACCAATGGCACTTCCTTTTGAACAGCACCATCTTCAAAACTCAGGTTGAATTTTTTTTATTTCTAGAGATATACTAAGAATGTTTACTCTTCAGGGATGTTAAAAAATCACCACCTTATATTTGAGTAGGAACTAATTGCTATTAAAAGTTAAGTAACTCCTAGAAATCGCGGCCACAACCCTGCAGTTTCTTGATGTATTGAGAACATTATGACACTGAGATGAAAATAATTAAACTCAGTTGGTTTCCACACATATCCCATCACCTTTGCAACTCTGAGTTATCACCCATTTTAATATTTCTGAATTTAACCAAAACACATGTATGACATCAAAATCATATAAGAAGTTCATTTTTCCTATAAATTTTACATATGTCTTAGACCATAAAAACTCCAGAGAGTTATTAAATTATGAAAAGGGAGTTGAATTAATGTTTTCTGAATCACTGCTATGTGAAATCCAAATTAATATATTATGTCCTTTACTTAATAGATTTTATAGAGCATCAAGGGGTTTCCTAGTTGGTAAAGAATCTGCCTGCAATGCAGGAGACCCAAGTTCAACCCCTGGTTAGGGAAGATCCCCAAAACTGTCCTTATTATTAAAACCTAAAGATAGTAACACCATAAAAATACATTGAGAAAAGAGTTTAATATCATACATTTTTCTCTTTCCCTTTCTTCATTCATTGTGGGTTCACCCGCTCAACCATAGTTTATTCTTTACTTCCTGCCACTATCACCAAGATTTCTCAAACATTTTTTGACTTCCTCGTGTAAAGTTTCATGCTTTTATATTTTAAGAATAAAAAAGGCTATCAAAATATGTTTTAATTTCCATTTAACTTTTCAAAATTATTTTTGCTGTGTTATTTCTTGTCACAATATTCCTCTGAATTAAATAGGAGATGTAATATGTGACTCATTTAATAGATAACATGAATAATTAAATAATTTTCACATAATCATGCAATGAAATCATTTGAGATTCAAGAATATAAAGTCTCCTTCAACCTAAATCATTTTTGTAAATGAATGAGAACACAGGTTTTGAGAGGAATCTGATTTGCCCAAAATTTTACACACTTTTAGACAAAGCAAGCTCCAGGCCTCAGCCTCTGGACTTATAAGCCAACATTCTCTTCATAACCCATAAGATCTGTGTGCTAAATTGTTATTGCTGACTTCACTGATTATCCATCTCTTAAATAAACAGAAATAGTATCTCAGACTTCATGAAAATCTTTGTTTCACTTCTGTGGGAGCTGATATACACTGTTTGGGGGCAGTTTTATTTGTGGGTTTTCACCTTCTGGGTTTCACTGTAAGTCTTCACGCTAATAATGAAACTGGTACTAACATGGAAGTTTTTCTTGGTTTGCGGTCAAGTCTAGATACAGCTGCTGTGTGTCACATAGTTTCCAGAATAAATGTTCGTCTCTTCCTGATACACATTTTGGAAAGGATGCTAATCTGCTTTTTACACAATGTCCACCTCAAATTGTTAATATATTAGACCAAAGTTTTGAGTTTTTAATAGGTCTCAGTTCTAAGCAACTCAAATTCAGAGTGGTAAGGCATTGTAGCTTCTCTAGCTGCAGTTAGCAAAGTTCTAGGTCTCTGCTGCTGAAACAGGATACCAACTTAATGAAATGTGGTAAATACGATCATTAATTGTGCTACCCCTTGCTGCCACAGTACCTTAAGAGTTTAAAAATGTAAAACAGATGTTGTTGCATTATACTGACAATTTTTATTTTAGAACAATATTGATACACTGTCATTCTGACAAAGCAACATACCTCTCAAATAACAAGAAATATTATGTTTAAATACCAGCATATATTTGGATCTTTTAAAAAGCGCAAAATATACAACAATTATCAACATGTTAACAATAAACAGAAAGTAGTAATCAAATTGTATTTATCTTTCCCTTGTAATGGCAACATCCTTTGACCTAAGATTGGAAACTCAAAAGAAAGAGGTAGGAGAAGAAAGGAGGTGTGGTTTCAGCATAAGCACCTACCTGTTACATTTAAAATACACTTTTTAATAAATTTTTATCTGAAATTATCATTTTGCATTATTGTCTCTGCAATAAAAGGCATGGCACTTAAATAAAAGCTATAATGAAACCTCATGTAATTAAAGTTTTAGCTCTTCTCAATTCAAGTTGATGGATTTCCCCTTATGCAGAGGTCTCATTAGCTGTAACATTTTCAACTTTCATTTTTGCAGACACAACTTCCTTGGGTGAAATGTCACAGAAACATGGAAGATATTTTGGTGAAGTTCTTCACACTCTTTAATGATTAAACTTCTAAGGAAACTTCTGTCATCCTTTCCAGAGCTTGAACTTCTGTTCATCACATCACAGTATTGTTATAACTTCAATTAAATTCTGAAGATAATTTCAATGCATGGATATTTTTAAAATATATATTGTAGTTATTCATGAATGGTTACTGTACCCCAAACATTGCTTTTCTAAGAAACACAATACAGTGAAATGCTTTCTGTGTGCCTTTACCGTTTCCATATATGAAATTGAGGAATAATAACTAAAGACTGATTTATTTCAGTAGAATTTAGGTACAATCCAGCTAATCATCACTGGGGAACAAGGAAAGACGATGCTGTGTATTTTCTCTTGAAGACTTTCACTCCTCTCTTATCTTTGTGAGCCTCTTGGGTAATGATTATGAAATTAGGTTTCTTTTACATTCAAATGTCAATTTGGTTCAACTAAATAAAACACAATCCCAGTTCCAGATATAAGAGAAAAACTCTCTGAGCAAGAAAAAACAGCAGTAGTTAAGCCCATAAATTTTATTCTCCCAATAAATTGAGAAACACTGCAGGGCAGAGCACACTGACTTAGAATCAGGAATCGAAGATCATTATTCATTGGCCAAGTTTGGCTGTCTCGTGTCCCCTAACAACTTTCCATTTCTCTAAATTATAACTTACAGTTAATTAAGAGTAGCGGTGGCTGATTAGGAGAGCTATTTACAGAAATAATAGATGAAATTGTGGGGGAAGTCAAATAGGAAACCACCAGAGCTCTTGGGGCCAGTTCAGTTCACCTAATTGAAGCACAGTACATTTTAGCACATTACAATAAGCAGTCTTCTTAATGTTAACCACCCATCTATGAATCCATTTAATCTGTTTCATATATTGTGTTTAATAAAGCATTGAAGAGTATAATATATTTGAGAATGATTTCTTTAAAATGATTCAAATTATTTTTAATTCTCCTATGAAAGCACAAGGTTTGGTGTTCTGGAAAGCCGTCCTCAGCAAAAACTGCATTGTTGCTGTAATTTAAGTGCATAAGTCCATCGCACATTGTATATGCTTTAAAAACATACAGAGAATTTATCACTTGAACAAGAAATTTAGCATAAATTAGGAGAAGTTCAAAAAGCCTTTAACACTTCTTTAAACTCTAGCAATCACTGTCAAGCAGACCTGATATGTGAGAAAAAAAAAAGTTTGACCAATAGAGAAAGGTTTATTTTAGCTAAAAAGGAAGAGTGTAATGAGAAGTTTCAGTTATACTGGAAGAAGAGGAGAGAAGTGAGTAGTTGTTGATCTTAACTAAAAATAAATCAACATACCATCCAAAGAATAAAATAAACTCAAACACAGAAATGAGCATATATAGTTAGCATTGTACACAAAGTGATTTTGTATGTAGTTTCTTTAGGGGAGAAATTCTCTAACTGATGAAAATCTTTACATTTAATTTAGGAAAAAAAACTGAAAACGAATTATTCTTTGAATTGTAATAGAGGAACCTTAGCAAAGAAGAGTAAATTTTGAGAAAGCTCACAGATTCTTTGATTTCTGTTTATACTCTTGCACTAGAAATTTAGCAGTGGTACACAGACAAAGATCTTGCAGGACTTAGTATTAAGTTATAATTTATCTTGCCCAACTTTGTGATGATTTAGAGAAATGTATCCTATTCCTTAGCAACTCTTTCGTTTTTCTTTCATTTGGATATTTGTCAGACTCTGCCTGCAATGCAGAAAACCTGACTTTGATCCCTGGGTCAGGAAGATCTCCTGCAGAAGGGAATGGCTACCCACTCCAGTATTCTTGCCGGGAGAATTCCATAGGCAGAGGAGACTGACAAGCTACAGTCCATGGGGTCACAAAGAGTTGGACATGACCGAGTGATTAACACTCCACTCTATTCCGATCCAACTGGGTGCTGCTGCTTCATGCTTTGACAAAAGGTATTAAAACCTAGCATCCCTAAAAATTTCTCACGGTAAAGCTTTAAAGTTGGATTAAACAAATTGATTTCCTATCTTCTTTAATTTTTAAATTCAAAATTATACTTTTGGGCTTCCATTTTAACTAAAATAAGAAGTCACAATATATTGATTTATACTTTGTTCTAATGTGTAATGCATTTGTCTCATAGCATATACACCAGATGTACATGACGAAAAAAAGAAAAATGTTTTCACTATTTGTAACTATTTGATTTCATATTTTAACTTCTACAGCTACTTTATATAGAATAGAACAATCGTGAGCAGTATTCTAGTTTAAAATAAGATATTTGTTTAACATATCAGGAAATTAAGTCATAATTTCTCTTAAGAATATGATGTTATCTCATCAATTTGTATAATGTATTGTGTATTACTAAATCCAGCTATATGTCATTGAAAGTTACCAGCTTGAAGGGACTTTTCATCTAGTTTCAAAGAAATAAATTACCTTTTCTTCCTCTTTGTTCCTGTGTGAAGCTTCATGGAGAAGTGAATAAGGATTTCTGAATTTTGGTGTTGATTATATAACTAATTTTTCATGGGGATGTTAATTGCTGACTACAAAAACAAAAAATATCTAGGGAATTCTACTTTTACTTGACAGATATTGTTAGGGAATTAAACTTCTTAAGGCAAATTTTTAAAAATAACAAATTATAGAAAAACTATTAATAACTTTCTCTAAAAGGAAAAAGTATCAGAAACTTTTAAAATAACATTAAAGAAGTTTAAAAGTGCTTAAATATCATTCAACTGCACCAAAGTTAATAAACATGAGATGATGAAAACAGGCATTTTATCTTTGTTTACAATAATATGCTTGTGTTCACAGCAGATGTAAATATGTGAGAAACATTCAGGCATTATTAAGCAACTATATATTTATGTACATTCAAGTTTATTTAAAGCACTACAGGTATATTACTCAACTTGGTCTGATTTATGAATTTTTTAATTGTTTTTCCCTTAATATCACTCATTTTAGGTCATGAGATAGTTTTATTGTTAAGACCGACACAATTAACACATTGTAGATAAACTACATTTCACCCATACTGTGATATAAGGGAATGCCCATAGACTATCTGGCCATTGATAGTCTACCATTGATATTTTCTAATTACAAACTTCCTTTGACAATGTTTCGTTGTCAAATAAAAGTAGAGCTGGATTCCCACCCTTGAATTGATTAAATAAGTTTGTTAAGACATAAGTAAGAGCAGTTTAATGGGAAGATGTGAGAAAGAAATGAATGGAAAAAAAAACTCAAAGAGTTTTTATGCTTTGTTTGATGTTTTTTAGTACACTGAATCTAGTCTCTCACAGACATGCTAAAAGTCTTAATTTCTGATACTGTGGTGAAGGCAGAGATAAGAATTAAGGGGCCCAAAGGCAAATTGTTACGTAAGAAAATTTTCTTAATCTCTCTCTCTCAAACACTTAGTACTACTTTTTCCTAGAATCTGACAAACAAGACTTCTGCTCCCTAGTAATGCATTCATTTGGTAGTAGGAGTGTTATTGATAATTATCCTAATGAACAGAAAAGAGATAGTAGCCAGAAGAATCACAAAACAAGAGAAAGAACAAAGATACATATTTCTCACATAGATTCAGACAATATAATTTAATTTTCCAAAGCAACTTTTAAATTTTTTTTAATTTTTTTTTTTTT